>CM076584.1:1042764740-1043158032 GCA_034641835.2 Pinus albicaulis | reverse complement strand
TTTGAATTTTTAAATTAATTAAAATTTAATATATTTCTTTAAATTTAATTATTTGTTTTAATTTTTTTTTTCTTTTTTTAAATTTAATAAGCATTTTCTTTTTCTTTTTAAATTTAATTTCTATATTTTATTTTTTATATTTTCCTTTTTTTTTTAACTTGTTTTTTTTTTTTAATTTAATATTTTTATTTTGTTTTTATTTTTATTTTTTAATTTCTATATTTTTTGAAATTTTAATCTTAATTTTTTTTTGGTTTATTTAAAAAAAAAAAAATTCCTTGAATTTTAGGTTTTTTTTAATGATTGAATTAAAATTTTTACTTTGTTTTTATTTTAATTTTTTTTATCTTCATATATTTTTAAATTTTAAGCTTTTAAATGTTTTTATTTTTTAAATTTATTTTTTCTTAAATTTTAGGTTTTTTTTTAATGTTTGAATTTTAAAAATTTAAAAATGTTACTTCTATTTTTAAAAATGCCAAAAGTATGACACAATTTTTTTTTTTGTTATTCTAGCATCAACTAATTTCGTTTTGAGGGTGTTTTTTCAATCTTTTTTCCAAGAAACAATTTTGTTTTTACCATAATTTTATAAAATGTTGAAATTTGACCTTAAAAAAAAACGAAGTGCGTTCTGGAAGACACACTTTTTTTTTGGGGGTGTTTTTTCAATCCTTTTTTCAACAAACAATTTTGTTTTTAGCATAATTTTAGAAAATGTTGAAATTTGACCTTAAAAAAAAACAAGTGCGTTCTGGAAGACACACTTTTTTTTTGGGGGGTGTTTTTCATGTTTTTTGAGACTTTTTGGGCTAGAGTTCCCGTTTTGAGGTTAGGTTACCTATTTCAACTTAACTATGTTTTTCATGTATTGGATTAAAAAACTTTCTTTTATTTTCATATATGTATGGATGACCAACTACACTTGGCAAGTGATATGTATCAATTTTAACAATGCAACTAGACATGTGTCTAAATGTAGGATAGATCAACCTAAAACTATAATTTTGAGTATTTTGATGGACAACAAACTAGTAAGTTGCCTCCATTGTCCGTCGTTTGGTTTCCCTTACGACAAACCATCACAATGAGTAGGAAAAGTAATGACCTTTTTATGCCAATTTTTATAGTATAATAGAAGAAATTAATTAACAAAATTAAAAACAAATTATTTAATTTTTTTTTGTAATTAAAAGTAATTTAAAAAGATTACTTATTTGATATTATTTTTGATAGTGCAATTTATTTTTATAACATAGAAAAGAAAACTAAAAATAATCAATATAGAATACACACACAACATGAAAACTTGCATATGTTATATTCATTTTTTTGTTGACATGACTATCGAGTGATTTGAACTTTGAATCTCATGGTTTATATAATACTTCATAACACAACGATCAATTAAACTACTCCATGGGCATATGTCATATTCACTATTAAACATAATATTGTTGTTATTATTTTCCATATGAATTTTTCATTTTAATATGATCAATTTTATATAATTTATGAGGTAAAATGATTTATTAATATGGAATTATTATTATTATTATTATTATTATTATTTATATATATATATATATATATATATTATTCTTTTTATTTTTTTATTTTATGAAAACTAATTATATTGTAACCAATTCATATTTTTAATCATTAAAATAATTCCATTTAATAGATATTAAAGTAATCTAGTCAATTATGGTTATCTTCGGTGGCTCAATTCGAATGACTATTGTCTTCCCCACTTGGATTCAAATCTCTACTAATGACATGATCAACTATAATGTCTTTGATAAGTATTGTTGTAATGACTTTTTGTCTATGAATATGGTTGTATTCAAATCTCTACTAATGATATGATCAACTATAATGTCTTTGATAAATATTGTTGTAATGACTTCTTGTTTATAAATATGGTTGTATTCAAATCTCTACTAATGACATGATCAACTATAATGCCTTTAATAAATATTGTTGTAATGACTTCTTGTCTATAAATATTGTTGTATTAAATTCGAACCTTTTCAAATTTTAAATGAATATACTTAAAGCAACATCACCTCACTCAAAGTTAATTTCTTTCCTTACAAAATAAATAAATGTTAAAAGTATGCTTATTAAACAATAATAACATTAAAAAAAACAATAGTTTTAAATTATTAAATGCTAATATCTCAATGACATTAAAAAACAATAGTTTGCATTTATTCAACATCAATCTCTCATTCATTATTTTAGTATCACATGTATGCATTTTGAAACGGTTATTCATGTGGCCCTAAGTCTCTAAAATGAACACTTTTTAATTTCTTATAATATCTTTTAAAACAAATACTTCTTTTCTTTGGTTTGTAGAAACTTGTTTGCATGCCATTAATGTACAGGAGTAAATACGATTTTTTATGTAATTAAATTTTGTTACTTAAATTAATTTTCGGAGATATTTTTAAAGATGAAAAATTATTTTTGAATGTAAGAAATTTTGATAAATATTATTGATTTGTAATATGTAAATTATACATTTTTTTATGATGTTTTTTATAAAAATATTTTAAATGTGTTAGGATATTATAGATTTTTTTATGTAATTTTGGTTATTTTTAAGGTAAAATAATTTATGTTGTAGAATTTGGGTGAATCATTTTTTAAAAACATGGAAATTAGTGAATCTTTTTTGGGAAAAATCATGGAAATTTAGCCCATACTAGTTGTATTAAACAAAATAAATAAATAAATTGAAATTGACAAATATTGTATTAGAAAATTGTTGTATTAGAGCTAAATAACAAAAGTATAAAGTTAAAACATGCCAACATCCCTTGCAGGCATATTGCTTATATTCTAATTGCTTTACAAAACGTAAAAATCAACAAAATACTTGCCATGGTTATTAGCTTCTTCATGCCCTATATCATAAGGAAGAGAGTTTAGTAACCAATATCCATGTCTTCTAACGTTTGGTATGATATTTCCTCATCGACAAATTCTACGTAGATAGAATTTGTTCATATGATTAAAAGCTACAAAGTGCAACTACTTCATAAGATTGATGACCATATTCCTTAACATATTACATTCTCCCTTAAATAAATGTATGTTTTACTTTTGTTGAGTTAGAATATTTATAATTGTTGCATTTGGAGAAGTGCAATAATGTTCAATTTCATAAACCTTGGAAGTCACCAATAAAAGATAATTTTTTATGCACTAAATGGGGTTGCCCGTGCTTCAAATCACTCATTAGAACTCCTTTGACTCCTTATAACCCATTAGTACAATAACAAAGATGATTGAAATTGAGGCTTAAATTGATGCAAAATTGTACAAAAAAAAATGCCTTGAATCCAAAACATAAAAATGCCTCCAATTCCAAAAACCAAATAATAATACTACCATGGTATTCATAGATATCATTTTTGAAGTTGAAATTGAGAAGATTAGTATATCTAGAGCTCAATACAGCTAAATAACCATGCCCCCGAAAGGAAACGAGCAAAGTTTCGAGAGGCAATAGATGGCTATAAGTGAAACCCAAAGAATTAGAGAGAGTTATGCAAAATAACTACTAATACAAAAATAATAAGAGAGAGAGGAATAATGGATAGAGAACATCCACACATTGAGCTTGAATATAATCCAACAACAAAAACACCTTGAGCACACATCAAAATTGAAGCCTTAAAATAGAAATTCCAAAAGACTATCTAGATACTAAAGGTGACTCCTACCTGGAACATTTAGATTGAATGGCCTTGCTCCAAATGATGTTGATAGCTTCTATAAGTTGATACAATATGCCACCTTATTAATGAAAAAACTCATTGTGGGATTCAAAAAATGAGACAAAGTTTGATGTGAGCATGTCAGAGGGAGATTTTCTAGTCCTTTGAAATCATTTGGGCTTGCTTTATATCTAATAATGAGGGAGTTGTGACAAGTGGGTATTTAAGGTGACATAACATGTGATGATATCCATAAGCTTAGCGAATTAATGAATTTCCATGAGAATGGAACCCCTTTTTTCAGAACACCCTTCGATTAATGGTGGAGACGTCAATGGCTAGGGAATCAACCCAATGGTTGTGTTCTCTCAAAACGTGGAAAAATGAAACCTTGCATAGAATGTAGACCTCCTCATAGATTCTAGCTATAACCAAAGTGAACTTGCTTACAAACGGGGTTAAAGTCAAAATCATCATGTTGATGATTATGCTTTAGTCTTTTATGACAATCAAACATTTTGTTCAAATTTCCTTTGTTAAGACAATACCATGTAAAGATAATGAGCCTTAAGTTGTTTATTTGTGGAATTTCCTAGACCCCAAGTAAAATTTGTTTCAAGTTTTCCTAAATATCTATTATGACCCCCTTGCATCTACCACTCTTATAATATTTACCGCCCTTTCTAAATAACCTAAATGTTAAATACGATAAGAGGTTATTCAAAGTAATTGACTCGGTGATAATCATGTTACAAATTTATACCACAGATGAGAGTATTTTCATATTGGGTGTGGAGCCTGATTATCTTCTTGATTCATAGGTCTTGTTTTCATCACATTGGATCCTAGTTCCTATCGGGGCAGAAATTCTTTCCGAAGTATCGTCTTCAGGGGGGTTTAGGGGGGGCGAAAACGATTTTATGAGCCCCCCCGAAGCTAAAAATAAACGAAAATTTTCCTTGTAAAATATTTAATTTCATAGTCAATTTGGGTCATTCATTAGGTAAATGATCTGACGGTAGAAGTTATGTTAATTTAGGGTTTTATTTCCTTATAAGGCAACCCTTGATTTATATGATAGAAATTGTATTATGGTTGTGTATTATTGTTATGTGAAAGAAAAACATAGGAGACTATGTGAGAGCAAAGATGAAATTACAACAGATTTATTGTAGGTTATGTTGTATCTTAAGAGACAATCACTCGGTTGTGAATGGAATCAGTGCTTAAGACATTTTAAAAGTGTGTCACAAATCGTGGCAAGTGGAGGTGGGGCCGATCACAAATCAGAATCGGCGATATGAAACCTTGTCGCACTTTGCATTTCAACCTTTATAAAATATTCCTTAGCACCATTCCTCCTGAGGTTGTGATGTGGGATGTGCGATGCGCGAGAGGGTCCCATGACCAGACTTTAAATACTTTAGACTCCAGCTTTGAACTATATCGCATCTGGTCCTCGTATTGCATTTCGCATTTCGGTGGTTTTAACCTTGTTCTATTCTTCTTGAGCTTTTTAAATGCGATTTGCGATATGCGATTAAGCCTCTGAACACTGTTCTGCACGTATATTTGCACGACTCAACCCTGACCTGTGTGCAATGTTCTGAATGCATCAATCGACCCAACTCCTGAACTGTTATGCACGCGAATAAGCCCGAATTGACCCTTGTTGCTCATTTTTCTTCTTTGTTACTCCTCTCGCTTAGATTACACCTCCAATGCTACTGCTTCCCTGATTTTGGTTCCCATTCCCATGTGATGATGAATCCTCGTTGAGCTTGTGGTTATCCTTTCGAGCATGTTGCAAGTCTTCTTGAAATTTTAACTATTATTCCTCAACAACCTCAAATTGCTCAGAACCTCTCTTGACTTTTAGCTGAGTCAAATTATGCTACAACATCTGGCTCCAATTAGGGACAAAACTTTGATAGCAAAGTGTTGAGAACTTGTAGATTAGTAGCCTTTATTGGGCATGGAGTCAAAGTGCACTTGTAGACCAATAGGCTTGATTGGGCATGGAGTCAAAGAGCACTTGTAGATCAGTGAACTTTATTGGGCATGGAGTCAAAGAGCACTTGTAGATCAGTGACCTTTATTGGGAATGGAGTCAAAGAGCACTTGTAGATCAGTAGCCTTTATTGGGCATGGAGTCAATCCCAAATAGGAGTTGATCCAATATGAAATCCTCCCGAAACCTGCTACACTTTGGACTTCTTCCTTTATTCTTAAACTGAAAATACCGAACCTAAAATACTACAACTAAAAATGCATAACTTCAGAGCTTATTTATGGACAACTCCTACATATGTATTCATGCTTGAAATTAACCAAGTGAATTCAACCTTCCAATGACACCAATCCAACATTTGCATGTTAGACCTAATGCCTCCATACTGTTGAAATTTCAAGATCACAATAGGGAGGTACCATGAAAGTTTTCCAGATACAAAGCTTTGCACATACCTTTGCATAAATTCTTGTTCATGACAAAAGAGAGTTTTCATATAGTCAGCTACTGGATCATAGAAATGATGAGACAAAATTTATGTTGCCTCCTTTTCTTGAAGATCTTGTTGATTTATACTTCTTTGAATAGTGCAGCTTCCCTCATTGTTTGACTCCTCAATTTGAGGTTGTATGTGAGAATATTGATTGTTGTTTTTTGCTAAAAACCCTTTTGGCCAAAAAGAGAAATCTAAGGTTTGTTCCTCATAATGCGGATTTTCTTCGTATAATGCCAATTCTTGAAAAAAATCTTCCCCCTCCTGCAACCACACCTGAGGAGCTACACTAGTCTCTCCTCTATTCACAAAATCATTAAAATTATGAAAAATGTAATGATATTCCAGGCTTTCAACGTGTAGCTCAGTTGTTGCAATGAATATTTGACCAGAATCTTCGGAATTCTTAAATTCTTTTGTTTCAGCAATACAAGAATCCTCTGACACCTTTTGAAAATCCTTGTTCATATCTGAATCTGCATTCTCTTGTAAAGCAATCCCAATGCTTTCTTGACAGGCCCTCTTTTCTTCAACAAAACTTGTTCTTTCAACATGACAGGAAAAATTTCTACAAGCCCAAACATTATCTTCGATTTCCGGTGAATAAAGAAACATCAGCTCCAGAGTGCAAGGATCTCTCTCCTTGAGATAAAAAGCCAAGACAATAGAAAGAGCCCTCAAATAGTAAACCATAGCCTCAGTTTTAGGAGGTCGAATTTCTTTTGGCATGCTGAAATAAACTTTTTGAAACCTCCTATTAAACTCAACAATTGATTCATTGCTCTACCTCTGGATAGAATATAATTCCAAAAGGTGTTTTTCATATGACTTATGCTCGCCCCAATATCTAAGAAATATATCTTGAAAACATTGCCATGAACTAATTGAACTTGATTCCAAACACTGGAACCATTGCTAAGCACCCTACTTTAATGAATGACAAAACATCCTTAAATCCACATCTTCATAAATAATTTGAAATTTGTCCAGAAAGTACTCAAATTCCAATATATGTTGTTCAACTAAAATATCCTCCTCCTCTCCAGAGAAACTTGGCAAAAATTTGAATCCTTTTGAAGGATACTAATGGAGAATTATGGGCAGCTTCAGGGGTTTAAATATTTCTTTGTTTTTTAGCTGAAAAGCAGTCGATTGCTTGTGAGATAGAATATTATCACCCAAATATGATGAATCATTACCTTTATGCCTCGACTGTGACTGATTATCTTCAGGAATTGTAATGCAACAGTCATCTCTCCTCTCATATCTAGGAGATAAAGTTGTGTCAGGATCAATAATACAAGCAAAAGAAAAATCTTCTTTCTCCAATAAAAAATGTAACTTTTGGTCTTTATAATGTTCTGAGAATATAAAGCATGAAACAATCTTCTTGATATGCAAGGGAAAATAGACCATTGAACTGATAGTAAAAAATAAAACTTCCTTTAACTAATTCAAACTCTGATACCCATTTTTTCCATGATGCTTTCTCATTTTCTTGCCAGCAAAATTCCTTATCCAATGAAATCTTCATCAGTGGAGTCACCGGGTGAATAATAAACAACCAAATTTTATATCTAAATCTTTTTCATCATCAATAAATAGATCTCAATACCGAAGGAAAAATAACTTTGTGCCTTCGTTCTCGGCAACGACGCCAAAAAATGTTGTATCTTAACAGACAGTCCCTCGGTTGTGAAAGGAATCAGTGCTTAAGACATTTTAAAAGTGTGTCACAGAAATAATTTTGCCATGGGGTCTTTCTTCTATCCCTCTGGAAACTAGTTTTATAAAACCCTTAATGATCTGGAATAACAAAAGATTTCACAATGCCATTGAATACTGATATCTGAATGGAAAACAAGAACTGTAGGGGAAACTCAAAGTTGCAAACACATAATATACTACTTTTAAGTTTCAAAGATAATTCATGGAGAGAGAGGAAACTCAAAATAATATGCTATAAACACATAATCTATTTCTTTTAAGTTTCGGAGAGAATTTGTGGAGAGAGAGGAAAGTCAAAGTAATATGTTGTAAACACAAAATCTACTAATTTTAAGTTCTAGAGAGAATTTGTGAAGGGAGAGGAGATGGAGTGAAAGACTGCTTATTAAGGCTATTTAACTCTTACTTACAAACATAAATTAGAGACCGGTTGATTCTTTAATTCACTTCGTTCAACGAAGAAACAACATAACATGACACAAGAAACATGAATCACCATCAACAGTTTTAGGAAATTTGTTGCTTCTTTCATTCACCCATCAGAAAAATAAGTACAAAATGTAATCTCCAAGAGGTCCAAAACTCAGAACCCTTCCTCTCTCTTTCTCTCTTCCTTAAATACAAACAAAAGCAGTTTGTAACTGCTCAAGCTTCTTGAAACTCCTAGACTGCCTAAACTGTTAAACTACTTATTACATTGCAATCGAGGACATCATTGTGGCTTCAATCTTAACAAAGAAAAAAAAATAAAACTTGAAATCTAATCCTTTTGCTGAATTTGATTTGTTATTGACATGTCTCCTTCCGTTTCTGCTATGATATCCTAATAGTCTACATAAACGCATCTCTACCCGACTCTGCCCATGCTTTTGCGTTTCAAACACTATCATCATGTCACCTACTACCCGAATCTGCCTCTTCCGCTCATGCCCGTAGTGTTTAGTCTTTGATTAATAAACTACCACAAATGCATACTGATGTTCTGCACGTAGCATCGGGTCTTTTCTTACCCAATTCTACCCTGTGTTCAGAATTTCCTTTGTAACTGTCATAAGACTCGACTTTGAAAGATATTCCATTACCTTTGAAAAATTGTATCATGCCCACTTCTCTATTGCATTTCAGCATTCCAACGTTCTACGTTATAATCCACTTTTGCCCTCTGATGTGATTTTTACAAAGGAAAAACCATGTACCTAGACTTAAAAAACCTTTAGACTTTAGCGATAATTTCCATCGCGTCCGCTTTGTTATCGCATTTTGCATTTCAACAATCATAACAGATTCATAAGCGCCATTCCTTTTGATTTTGCAATGTGCGATGTGCGATGTGCGATAAAAGTAGGGATGACGTGGCAAGTGGAGGTGGGGCCGATCGAAAATCACAATCAGCAATATGAAACCTTGTCGCACTTCACATTTCAGCCTTTATAACATATTCCTTACTGCCATTCCTCCTGAGCTTGCAATGTGCGATGTGCGATGCACGAGAGGGTCCCACAACCAGACTTTAAATACTTTAGACTCAAGCTTCGAACTATATCGCATCCAGTCCTCATATCGCATTTCGGTGGCTTTAACCTTGTTCTATTCCTCCTGAGCTTTGTAATTGCGATTTGAAATATGTGATCAGGCCTTCCACATGCGAATGTGATTAAGCCTCCGAACACTGTTCTGCACATATATTTGCACGACTCGACCCTGACCTGTGTGTAATGTTCTGAACGCATCAATCGACCCGACTCCTGAACTGTTTAGCACACGAATAAGCCTGACTTGACCCTTGTTGCACGATTTTCTTCTTTGCTACTCCTCTGGCTTAGATTACACCTCTAATGTCGTTGCTTCCCTAATTTTGGTTACAGTTCCCATGTGACGATGAATCCTCGTTGAGCTTGTGGTTATCCTTTCGAGCATGTTGTGGGTCTTCTTGAAATTTTAACTATTGTTCCTCAACAGCCTTGAATTGCTCATAACCTCTCTTGAATTTTAGCTAAGTCAAATTATGCTACAACAGGTTGTATCTCTTTATTTTGGTGGACAATATAAGAGGCCTGACTATGAGTCTCTGTGGACATAGCCCAAATTGGCTGAACCACATATGTATGTGTGTTTTTTGTTTGTTTGTGATTTCACAATATTTTATGTGTTCCATTGCTCTGTTATTTAATTTCTAACATTTCAAACATTGATACCAAGGAAAAATCCTCTAAATTAGATCACATCAATATTTTTATTTGTAAAATAAATTCTCTTACCATTCACTTAGACATTCTAACACACAAAAAATTAAATTCAACAAAAAAAAATCCATATATACATAATCATAGAACAAATATACTTAACCCAAGAAAAACAGATTTTATTCACATAAATTTAATAATAATTTTATTGAGATAAATTTAATAATAGACAATGGAACTAATACAACACTTACTACAAAAACAACAATATATGATATCAAGTCCCATTTCTAAAATTTGGGACAACTAAGGACCCCATACCTATATGACTCTTTCAAACCCACTTACAAAGCTATTACCTTATTCTCAAATTTAGGGTTTATTTGTTTAGTTAAATTTCCAATGTGTCTCCACATTCATGGTTCTTAAATTGTTATTCAAGGTGGGCATGAAGGTTACGTGTGCCGCACCATACTTCACATCTATAATTTATGTGCACTATTAATTTATAACTAACTAATTCCATATAAAAGAGATCACTCATTCATTATATATAAAAAAGGAGTACATATACAAATTTATATGAACCAAAAACCTCTAGGATATACAAAATCAACTATTGCAAAGGTGTCCAAGCAAGTTACTGACTAGGAATGATAGAGCTAAGTTGTCACTGACCAAAATGTTTTGAGAAGTATTGAAAAAAAAAATCAGGAACATTCTGACCCAAAACTAATGATCGAACATGCCCAAAATATCTATAGCCACAAATCATATTATCAAAGGAAAAAATATCATAAACTGAATGATCAAACAACTAATAGTTTCATAGAAATTTAGGAGAAGTGATCGAGTTAGGCTAGCTACAGATCACTGGGAATCTAGAGTGACCCCCTCCTCAAAAGTTGAACTCCTCTTCCTTCTTAAAAGAAGATGAAACCTTCCTTCACCAACAATGATTTTGGATAAGAGGTTTGTTTATTGATTCCATTCTCTCAAAATATGTTGGAAGAACAAATTTTGAAAGAGAAATTTGAGATTTTGGATGTGATCCATCGAACGCCTTAGTGAGAGGACCCTCAGATGGCCCTTTCCCAACATCCAATCCACCACACACTTGGAATCACCAAAAATAGGCATAATGGATATGTTCAATGAAGCTGCAAAAAATAAAAGGGACCAGGTAGCTAACATTTTTTCTTTAGTATTTGCCCCTACACCTGCATTCAACCAAATATGAAAGGATGCATTGTATGAAATGAAAATGGTTGAATCCCCTCCACACACCCCTTATTAATAAGCTACATCAAAGAAAAAACATTTTTAGATAAGGAGCTAGGTGGAAAGAAAAAATATCGACTTCTGGAAGGTTTCCAAGGCTTAACATAATCCGAAAAGAAAAACAAAATCTGGCTCAGGATGCTAGTGATATCTTTGGGTCTACCTACAAATATGAGTTTATTGTAGATTTTTCAGATACCCCATGAAATGAAAATGGGTAATGTTGTATAGCTTCCCTTGTTTTGATCCCACCAAAGAAGGAATTGGTCCAGGGGCATCATTAGGCCATTTACCTGTACGTTTAATACCCCAAGGACATCTAACCAGAGGGACCTAGAAAAGTCACACTTAAAAAATAAGTGATTGACTAATTTTGAATATTTTTGTTCAGAGAACACATACTTTTTGCTCATAAAAATATTTCCGCAACAAGCGATCCCAATTTTGGATATGTTTTCTAAGGTCAACCAAATAAATTATTTTAATTTTGGAGCAACATGACAATCCGATATTTTTGAATGCCACTAACTAACCCTTTGTAATGGGTAGCATTATGATCTAGCATAGTATGCATGGCCAACAATGATATGCCCAGAAGAGGAGTTCTGGGCCCATACAAAATAATTGTCCTCCTAAGGTAGAGTAAGACCATTGACAATTAGGGATTTAATAAAACTATCCCATTCTACAATAATTGAACCCCACAAGCCCAAATCAACAACGTTTTTCCATCTACTAGTTGTAAACCACTCCAAAGAAAACATAAAACCTAACAAAGTCTAGTAACACCTTGAGAATTTTGTTGACTGGTAAGCTCAGGAGATAAAGGAGAGACAAAAAGTCCCCCAATAACGGGAAAAGATCCCAATATGACTTGATCTCCACTACCAACCTTCCACATCATCCACTTTTGGATCCAAGGAATAGTGACCAACATTCTCCTCCATACATTCGAGCCAACATTATGAGACGGGGGCCTAAAATACCATAGTCAGTCCATAATCGACTAGTTCTGCACATATTTCTGGAGTATTATTTTTCTCCAAATGCCATCACCAGTGATTTCCCTCCAAGTGCTCTTCATGGCTAGAGCAAGATCGAACTAGTGGAGGTTTTTAAGCCCCCACCCACCTTGGTGTTTTTCTTGAGCAAGAGTATCCCACTTGACTAGATGGAAGTATGCACATTTTCTTTTATCATTCCATAGGAAATTGCTCATGCATTGGTGAATCTTATGAATAGTAGACTTGGCTATCTCTGCAAGATAAACCCAAAACATGGGAATACTCTCCAATGTCAATTTGATTGAACTCATTCCCCCCTATTGAGAGCCACTTCTAGCACGAGGTGTTCACCTTTCCTTATCTTTTTTAAAAACCAACTCCAATCCTCCACCTTATAGCATTTTGTTTTGAAAAAAAATCCCAAGTAGAAAAAATCGATGCCCATCTTAGAAAGGAGCATGATTTCAATGTTCTAAATAATCTATACATAAACATTATTATAATAAAAAGGAATAATTGTACTCACTAATTAACATAAATGACTCATTCAAATTCAGGTTGGCGTACATCATACTTCATATTTGTAATTCATAGTGTGTACCATTATTAGTCCCTGCCGCCTGCGGCATGGCAGGGACTATTGTAATCGCTTTTGGGTGTTTTATTAGTCACTGCAGGAAAATGCGATCGAGCCATTTACCTTAATATAAAGTTTTAAAGACAGATTTTTGGCTGCCGTCGGTAAGAACTAATCAGATTTTTGGCTGCCATCGGTAAGAACCAATCAACAATTTGAAGGTCTTATTTGGCCTCATATCGAGGCCAGACCTAGGTTAAATGTAACTTGATTCCCCTTGTTTCTTATTTTTCTAGTTCCTATTGACTAATGCTAGCATTAGTTAGTAAGCATATAATGTTTCGACAATTTCCGCAAAGAATTTTTATTAAAATCTGCATGCATGTTCAAGTTGTCTTGTGATTTGCCATGGGTTTTGCTTAGTGGCACAGGTTTTTCTTTCCAAGGTTTGCAAGGAGCAGGGCAGCGGTCGAAGAACTGGAACAGAAAATGTCTTGCAAAGAGCAGGGCAGTGGTCGAAGAAAACGGAAGGAAGTGTCTGGAACGCTCCATTGAGTGGTAGGTCTTCCTGACGCAACAGCAGGTCTTCCTGACGCAACAGCCCCGAACAGAGGGGGGATAGCTATGACCTGGAACAAAGATCGGTTTTGTAGGGAATCAGCTGATGGAGATGCATGACTAAGGGCGATGAACAATGGCAATGGCATTAGCAAGGGCACAGGAAAAGCATTACCCCTACAAAGCAACAACAGGAATGAGTTCTGTATGGCAGAGATGGAAAGCATGCATCAGGAGCTACAACGAGCAAGGTAGTAAACTTCTTGTAGTTCTTGTAGCTATTTAAATGCTCATCTATAATATTGTGCAACTGCTCATATGCATGTCATACCTATTGTGTACGTGCTGACCAGCTAGAACAGGGTCAGGCCATGGAGAAAAACTTGATTTCAATGGCTCGTGAAGTCCAGAAACTTTGGGCCGAGCTTGCAAATGCTGATAAGAGGGGGCGTGCTGCAGAAAACCCTGGTAAAACAGAATATTGATTTAAGTTCACTTAGATATTTTGTTAAAATTTCACTTAGTTCAGACAAAACCAGTACATGCTAAAGTTGCAAATTGAATCGATTGACCAAATTTGCATAATTACCTGGGATTCATTTGTTCATATTGTTTCAAATTTTGTCGCCTTTATTTGTAAGACTCTTGAATTTTCCATTGGAATGCAGGAAGGCAGGGAGGACAGTTAATCCAGTGGAGCCATATTAATTGTGGTGATTGGGCAACATTCAATAAGCTTTCCACACGATCACCTTCAGCGGCAAGAAACTGCAACCTGGTTGTGAATTTGACAAGATTTTTGAACGCTTGTGGAGACCATTCAGTTTAAGAACTCAAAATTTACAAACAATCTTGAAAAACATGACATTCGGTGAAATTATATATTTACAGTTTTTTATTTTTTTTGGCTTTCAGAATTAAAAATTTGATAGCACAACATTATTTTCATAGGCACTCCGAAGCTTCAAGATACATACAGGGGAGTGCTGATAAAAAGGGTTGTCAGTTGGGCACCAGATACGAAGCCAACAGTCTGGAGGTTGTGTCTCTCTCTGGTGGTGCATTCTTGTTTGATTTTTGTCGTCTAACTCTAAGAGACACCTATTTTCTAGGTTCAGAAAACCCAGTTCTCCTTCCCAGCCAATTCCGTCCCATATTCTTATTGCTGTATTTCTGTCTTTTCGGAGAAATAAACAGGCAATGTCTAGGAATATATTCTTTTGCTGTTTATCGAGACCGTCATAGCTCATTTTGGACCTGCTTTGGATATCTGTGTGAAGCACCCCTGAGATTTTGCGCAATTGGCTCTCCAATACTTCAACTGTTTTTCACCGTGCAGATCCGCCCCAAGCACAAAGCTTCTAAATTCTGCTTCAGCAATCGATCCTATGCCTATGATCGACCTACCTTTCGGTCATTTTTGCTTTTTCTCATTGGCTTTTTTCTTTCTTTCCTCTTTTCTTTGTGAACGCGGATGCGGTGTGTGTTCCAGCACCATTTTTCATGGCTCTCGGAAATTATTGGAGATAGAATCAGCCATGAGCCAGGGGAACCAGAAACCGCCATGAGCCAGTAGCCAGGCACCTTTTGCCAGAGGCCTGCAACCTGTAAACAGAAGCCTCTCACAAACCGGCGGGGGTGAAGGGATAACTAACTTATTTCCGGGCCGAAAAAGTGGATGCAGCCGAAACCGAAGTCGTGAGCAAGCGCGTGTACTGCATGCAGGTGGCTATTCCACAGCTGTCCGAATGCCGCCACGGATGTAGCTTGATGATTCCTGAAGTCGAGTTTTTTGCATGCAGTTTTGAGCATGCCCAAGTATAATAATCAATGACGGGTATCAAGAAGCCGTCAAACCTTTAATACTAAATTTTTGAATAAGTAATATTTTTGAATTTATTTATTATGTTTACGTGAATTAAGGCTTACCGACTTAATATCTTATTTAGTATATATTAACTTAGATGCCTGAGTACTTCTGGACCTGCACTATACCCTTGGAAAGAACTACCACTGAGGAATTGTCGACTTAGAATTATGTTGAGCATAATAATGAACAATACAAAAGTTATCCGTTGACATATGCAATGCCCATCCTATGCAGAAACTCGTGATTGATGATGTTCGAGCTTCATGGAACACCTAATACTTAGGAGGCAGTGACTTCTTTTCACGAGAGCAATCAGCAGAATGGTAGGCTTTTCTTTGTAGGCTTTTCTCTTCATTAACTTTAAGATGTCAACAAAATAATTCTATTTACATTGATAATACTCATATAAATTTTATTTAGAATTCTCTTCATTGACTTTAATATGTCGATGAAATAAATTTATTTACATGGATAATATTCATATAAATTCTATTAATTTTTTGCCAGAGTCATCTAATATTGGAATATTGGAATGTTGTAGTATAATGAGATTATGAGTTGTTCTTCTAAATTTTATAAAAAATAATAATAATAATAAATCGAAACACTAAAGTCAACTACAGCCAAATCCATAGATTGATCAAATAGATCGTATACCAACTCCTCAAAATTTATCGGGAATTATTCACATGAAAATGTCTTATGGCCCATCCATCTGCTATTTTATAGGTGTTATGTATCTATAGTTTTCTAGAGGATTTTTTTTCCGTGAAAATCTTTTTTCTTTTTAATGTAATGTGAAGTATCATAGCTTCTGGGGAATGCAGTCAACTTGATGTGCTTAATTTATTTATAGCGTACGCCATCAAAAAAACAGAATTTATTTCAGATTATTGGTAAAGTAAGAAAGAATATATTATCAGAATTTATTTCAGATTATTGGTAAAGTAAGAAAGAATATATTATCTCTTGTGGAGTCCATCTCTTATCATGGATTCTCCATTTTACTTCAGAATTGAAGAAAATTAGGCAAGATTTAATGGAATTAATGGAATTAATTTATTTATAGTGTAAGCTATAAAAAACACAAAATTTATTTCAAATTATTGTCTTATTTTAATGGTACACGCAATTCACTCTATGCATTTGAAACTTAAATGATGCAAAATATGTGTGTTCTTTTCAGCATTTTCAAACTTAAATGACGCAAATGTATGTGGGAATCATTTTAAGTATTTTCAAACTCAAATGATGCAATCATTTCTACTTAAGGACCCACGCTGACTAAATTTCTAGGAAAGTAAGTTGATATACCGAGGTGAATGCAATGAGCTCATCTATGCTCTAGTAAATTCCAGAATCCACATGTGCTCCAATATTTTCTTTTGTTCTAGCTTCTTTTCCTAATTGAATGAAGTTGTAGGTTTAGTCCACCACTAGACAAAGCAACTTGTAGGTTTTGTGTTTTTACCTTGCAGCGTGTTTTTCGTTTGATGCCCCGCCATTAGAGTAAACAGAAACTAAGATTCTTTGAATTGAATTATAAACTAATTGCAGTCTTTATAGAGAGTATTGTTGCATATGGATTTCATAATTTTTGTTCATGGAATGTGTTTTTAACCGAGAGCTTTTGCTTGGGATGGATGGATAAGAGAACCTCCTCGTTTCAATTGCAAATTGTCCCTCCCTGTGTTCTGCAGAAGATTTGGTTGTGGAGGATAAAGAGTATACATTAACTTTTTGACTTGATATCATCCTAAAGGAATCTCTTCAAGTCTGTCTCTCTATAAAAACTTGCCATGTGTTTCGTATCTTCGTCGTCATATTGACTATAAATGACATATTTTAAACCATTAAGCATCGTCATTAATCATTATTAATCCGAATAACTTATCCAAGAATGTCATTAATGAGTAAATAAATTATAGAAACATCAATAAACCATGAGCTGTCAATCACTATCTATCTATCCCTATATCTATTTTAATTTCTACAGCATCCAGTGAACTTCACTTTAATCACGTTCAAAGGGGTTAATTCAAACATTAACAATTCATCAAAGCCGCGATGGTCTTATTTTTATTAGTCCGAAGATAGTTTTCATTGTCCGCGTGGATCATTTTCAATCACTCGCTCTGCATGCATGCCTGCCACATGACTGCCATTCATTAAGTTGGGGCCTCAACGGTCGGGGAACCTTGAATACAGCAGGCAGTCAGAATGCTCCAGAATGACTCTTACTGAATTAAGCAGCCGCTGCAGCTTAACGGGATCGATTCGGGGCAGAGGAGGATAGCATAAGTTTACAAACTATCCGTGAATTTACAATCTGTGCTTGCAGTTTGTAAAATTTGATTTTTTGTTTTTGTTTACAGCACTAAAGGCAGGGACTAGCTGCCTTTAGCAGCAATCCTTGTTTATACTTTACATCATTAATTGGTGTGCACTATTATTAATCCCTGCCCCAAGGGGCGTAGTGACTATGGTAATCGATTTTGAAAAATGTATTAATCGTGCATGAAAACCAAAATGAATTTCAAATCTTCAACCAAAATGACATGAAATTAAATATTCATTGTTCAATTTTTTTATAAATTTCCTAGTTTGAATGCACTGAACGCAGTGACCGTATGAAAAGCTAGGATATAGCTAACTTTGATGAACAAGATTTTTCCCGGTAAAGCAATGCTGGGATTACCTAGCATTATTTCAGTAACAATAAATGTTTAATAATTAACTTCCTTTTATAATCAAGTAATGCTAACATTATAATACATAGGCCCATTTTCCCACAAGTACATGCAACAAGTTTCTAAATACATAAGCCCATTTTACCACGTACAAGTACATGAAAATGTACACGTACAACTGCATGTAAGTACGTGTTGTTGTTTTGGTCTCTTCGTGGCATTTATTCTGGGTTATCTGTGGTCTCCGTGGCCTTTGTTCTGGTATCTCGTTGGTCTTGGCTCCGTGGTCTTTAAAAGCAACCCTTTTTGCAAGTATAGTTTAACTAATTTGGCCATTGGAGGGCTCAATCGGAAATTGCGTTTCGTTTCGCTTGTCGGACGATATCATGTTTGATGGTAGTCTTGGTTTTGCTGGTTTTGACATGCCTACAGTCTCTGATGATGCAACTGAGGCAGAAGATATGATTTCCATGTAAATTTATATGGAAAAATTGAATTGAGGCCGAAGATATGATTTCCATGTACATGTATATGGAGAAATTGATTTTTTCTTGAGAATTTCTAAAATTGAATGCTTGCAGAGAAAAAAGGGCTTTCCTTTCTCTTTTAGGTTGAATGAACGCCTTCTCGGAATGAGTAGCTTAATGCCCAACGCATAAGCATCGGCATGAACAAGAAGTGTACGTGCAAAAAATGATATTGATTCTCAAATTCTCAGGTTCACCTTGCACAAGACAAATTTAAAAAGAGCTGAGTTGAAATTTATTCATTACTTAGAGTTTTCTTCTAAACCTTTCTGTTAAGTTTAATCAACCTATTATGTTAAGTTTAATCCAATAGAAATTATTTTAAGCTTAAATCTAGTAGAAATTAAAGTCTGGATTGATAAACAGTTCAATCATAGTATATATTGCATTGTTATATTTTTCTGCACAACATTCTGCCAAAAAATCAGGGTTAAAATCTAACAAGTTTGAATAAAATTGGCAGTGTAGTGATCTACGCTAAGAAAATTTAACTCACCTTTAAAATACTCTGGAAAACTCAAAGCAATTTAGTGGAACCTAGAAAAAAGTGCATAACATCCCTAAATTATGAAGACTTTATCTTAAATCAAATTTTAAGAAATTTATTTGAACATAACTTCATATATGCAATTATAATTACTCTATTTTAATCGATGTCAAACTGCAGGTTGTGCAAGGTGGCTCTTTAATATCTTTGAATAATTAGAAAGTGTTCCTGTAGAATTTAGTGTGAAATACAAGCATCTTTTAATAGATTTGAATAATTAGAAAGTGTTCTTGTAGATTTTACTGTGAAATACAAGCACCTTCTAAAATATTTCAAGAAAATTATTCCAACTTATCTTTTCTATATGATACTTAATTTTCTTACTGTATAAAATTCATTTTTCAAAGCAGCCTTTGTTAGGAGGATATAGCATAAAGGCTGTGATGTAGAGCTACTATCGTGCTAGCATATTTTAGAGATCTAAAAGCATTTTCTCAGGTATTTTATAAAAATGAATTGAACTTCCTGTGGCTTAATCTAACTTTTTAACTAAATTTATCATGCTTTAAATGAACTCAAATAAAAGTATGTACATAGCCCCCCTTTGTTAACAGAATCTAGCTTGAAAGTTATGGTAAAGAGCTAGTATATTCAAACATCTCAATCAGGAAAAAAAATTACTGTGGTAATCCCTACAGCGTTAGGGTGAAAATAGAACAAGGATTTTGAATCGATATTCTAAAGAAAAAAATGAAGATTTGAATAGGTAAAGAAGAACATAGGTCTTGTCATTTTGAATGGTATGGATATTTCTCAAAACGAGAAGAGCCTCCCAGCCTCTTATGTTACAGAGGAATGGAGCTTCGTCGAGCGCTTCACGAATATATTTTATCACACTAGGATTCAGGTTTAAAGATTCAAAACTAAAAGCGTTACTCGCAAAACTAAAACAAAATTCCTTGAGAAGAACTAGAAAGGAAAATAAATCTTGTACTTTAAAGAATTCTTACAGTAAGAGGACTTGATCTCCTGATCAGATGCGTCAACACCTCATACGGATCCTACCGAAATTTTCCAGTCCATTTTCTCCTCTAAAGACACTTGATGCCCCAGGCATCTCAAACCGGTGCAAATATCCAAATATGCAAGAACAATATGCTTTGTTGCGATTACCGGTGCAAATATCCAAATATGCAAGAACAATATGCTTTGTTGCGATTTTTTCTTATTTTCTTCGACTAAATAAGCCGACCAACTCAATCTTTGATATTTTTGCCAGCAAAAGACACAAAAATGCCCAAAAAAACTGCAGGAAAGCCTGAATCCGCTTTTCCCCGTAAGATTTGGCCTCGGCTGACAAATAAGAACAGTTTTCACAACTTTGAATAGAAATCGACGATTCTCTTCAATTTTTGCGAAAAAATGTTGGATTTTCCGCTGGTTACAGCTAGAGACACCGAGAAAATTTGCAGATTCGGAAGTCGACGCCATAAAATTAAGGCAAGGGGAGCCAATTATCATGAGGCTCGAGAGCATGCAAAAATATTGGAGGAACTGTGAAATGCGACCTTTGGGCATGTGACAAGAAACAAATTGAGTTAAAAGGAGTATTTGCTATCCAACCAATGTTTTGCCCTTCCGAACCTTTGGAAGTCGTGGGCTTAGTTGCTATACAAAATGAATCAACAGAAAAATGAATAAGTACAAGGTGGGTTTTTAGTTGCTACGTGTTCTTTTCAATTATTCAAGGTGAGAGTTTTCAGTTGCTAAGTGTTTTTTTCAATTACTCTAAGGTGAGAGTTTTCGGTTGATAAATGTCTTTTTTAATTATTCAAGGTGTGGCACATGACCAACAACCAACTGTAATATGATCTTGTTTTATTATTATTTTAATTTAAATTTTTTAAGTTAAACTTCGGTGATTTCTTACATCTAAAATTTTAATAATCCATAATTAAGTTTTGTAGAACTGTTTCCATGCTTCCAAGGGCAATCTCTGGGGCAACATAGTTAAATCTCAGTTAGGATCCATCACTACTAATGTTTTTTTTGCAAACCTTGAATATAAATTTTTATTATTATTTTTTTTCTAAAATATTAAAAATATACATAAATTTATCTTTAAAATATTAAAAATATACATAAATTTATTTTAAAAATAAATAAATGATATCATAAATTTATTGTTGAAATTAAAATCATGAAACTTTAAGAAAAAGTTTAAATGAAACTAAAAACATGAAACTTAAAAAAAAAAATGAAATGAAACTAAAAACATGAAACCTGAAAAAATTAAAAAATAAATAATTTATTATCAAAATGCTAAAAACCATACATTCTATTTAATTTTAAATATCCACTAAGTTTCAAAGTTTTTTTTCCTCTTCGAAATTTAAATTTTAAAATCTCACTTCAACTTCATAGATTTTTCTTTGTTCTTTTTGAAACTTAATTTTAAAGTATACCATCAAGCTTCAAATATCTGAAAAGCTTACTCGATGGCGCTTAGTGATATGAAAGTTATTGAAATATGGCCATGCGTTACCACTTGGCAGAGTCTTGTGCTTTATTAGTAATTCAATATAATTATATTGAAGTAATATTTTTTATTATTATATCTTTTTCTTTAAAATTTAGACAATTATTAATCCCTTTACCATTATAAAGGGATTAGTTATAATTATAAAAGAAAATTAATAGCAAAAACAATGCAATACAATTATAAAAGTTTTTCAATAACAAAAACTCATTAATTTAAAAATTCAAGATTTTAATTAACATTGGCAACAACTTAACAGTTTTTTTTTTTCATTAATTTAAAAATTTGGATATTTAATTCAAGATTCTAATTAAGATTGGTAAAGACGTGCTGCTTAGCAGTTTCTCTTATTTTAGAAGTGACTAATTCAAATTCGAGTTCCTACATTTACATTTTGATATTTATTTATCAAAGATTTGTTTTTTGGCTGCACTTTTATATAAAAGGTCGTACTTACTAATATTATCCGCATTTCCCACATTTTCCCTAAACGATAGTATTTTTTCAACATTTTTTTTAAATTTATTTCCCACATTTCCCTAATGATAGTATTTTTCAATATTTTTTTTAATTCATTGTTTAGTTGGATCGTAAATTTTTATCTTTTGGTATAATTTGTATCAGTAAAAATTATATAAATAATAATCTCGTCCATAAATAATTAGTTGATATAATTTTGAGAGTTGTTTTAGTGAATTTTATAATTTTGAGAGTTGTTTTAGTGAATTTTTTGGAGTTTTAAGTGTAATTTTGATTTATTTTATTTAAATTGATTTTTTTGACCATTTAGTTTGTGATTTCAATGAATGCTTGCAAGATCTTAAAGAAATTATACTAAAAAAATCTACCTAATTTTTTTTGAAAAATAACACTAAAAACAACTAGTAAATGTTGTATCAGTGAATATTATATAAAAAATAATCTCTTACATAAATTTTATAATAAAAATTACTCCCCTAATATTAAAATACTAAATATAATATTTACTTTTTAATTCACTTTTGTGTTATTTACATGGTATTCTTCTCCAAAAAAGTTGGCTCGATAAACACTGTTCACCGTAACAAATCTGATTTTCATTATTTTTTACCACATTGCAAAAAAGTTAGCTGGGTAAACACTGTTCACCGTAGCAAATCATTGTTTTTGACCACGTTGCAAAGAAGTTGACGGGGTAAACACTATTCACCTAGCAAATCTGATTTTCGTTGTTTTGACCACGTAGCACGCATTTGCCAGACCAAGTTGACTTAAATAGGTTAGTTGATTTTTTACCACGTTGCAAGCATTTGTCAGACCAGGTTGACTTAAATAGCTTCGATTCTTTGCTTAGCTCACTTTGTAGAAATTTGCTGAATAATGATTAATTATCCACCGAGACTATCCTGATCACATACAATTCGAATTTATATGCAACACATAATCTCTTCCACTCAACTCAGATCATCACACATGCGGAAAATAAATCAAGCGATAACACATCAAATCATCATACACATTAACACAGTATGTATGGGGAAAGCTTATAGCTGAAAACCCCGCAGCTATTGTGTATATTATAATGGAGAAATCAAGTAACAAACTCAGTATAATACTCCTCACAAGTACTCAGTACTTTCTCATACAGTTACTCACAATCTAGCTCAGTTTTGAACAGGTTACTGGTTCAAAACTCACCGCCAATTGCCTTGCCTCTATTGCGTGTTTCAATGCTATGGGATGACCTCTTTATATAGATAAACCACCAGCCTGAACTGCGCAATCCTCATGGACTTACTCCACCTATCTGTGTGTTGCAAATAGCAACAGTATAGTCACAACTGATAGCTAACTCCACCCTTTCATCTACCTCTTTCACTGGTCTCCACTGAACTGATCATGCACTGTAGTGAACTGATGTGTTCTTGAGTTGAATAATGAGTTACTAATTAATGAATTAAATAATATTTAATTCACTCCACTCATAACTAATTGATTAGCCAGTTAAACTAATCTCAATCAGTTCAACTAAAATAAACAGAACACAACTCCACTATCTGTCTCATTAACTCCTCCAAACTTCTGCCACTGAAGTCCAACTGAAGTCAACCATGCATGATGCCATCAAACTCTTGGGAACCACGTGATTCCTCTGTCAGATGCATGAGCCACTTCTGTAGCTCGAACTGAAGTGCTCCAAGAGAGTAAACTGAAGTTTATAGTCTAAATATTATTAAGGGTAAATAATATTTGACTTCCCTGTTTTAAGGAGAGGCAGTCTAAAAATAGACTTCGACCTCTTTGACCTCAAAATTAGAGTCTCATCTATTTTTACCAACATGACACATACTTCAAGAATCTCAAACTGGAATCCCCGAACCATGCTCCATATGTCTAAAAATAGACATAGTCTAAAAATAGATTTTGCGCCAGAATTTGCCTGCGGGCCCACTAGTGAAGGCGACTTCATTTCACTAAGCTCCATCATCTTGCTGCATTCTCAACACTCCCTCTCAGCAAGATATGGATTATCTGCAACCCCTATCCTGCCTCTGTGGAATTTGAACTTGCTCCTGGTGAGCGCCTTCGTCAGGATGTCGGCATCCTGATCCTCCGTGGGAACATATGAAAGCATCATGATTCTCCGTTGAACACAATCTCTGATATGATGATACCAATCCATGAAGCCATGCCACCTCAACTGATCCTCCTGTCTATACCATGAACCATATCCCGATGTGCCTCTAATATAGCGCAATACATGCTTGCCCGCCTTCCAAAAGAGCTTGGTAGGCTTAACCATAGCTTGCGAAAGCTAGTTAACTGCATAGCATATATTGGGTCGTGTATTGACCAGATACATAAGCGACCCCACCAACTGTCGATAGACAGTGGCATCCACTACCTCCGCTGAAGTAGCATCCTCCTTCCTCCAACCACCAGAAAGAGGAGTGTCAACAGGCTTGCAGCCTTGCATGTTGAACCTCTCCAGAATCTCCCGGGCATACTTGCCCTGAGAAACAAACAGTCCTCCGCTGCGCTGCCAAATCTCCAATCCCAGGAAATAATGAAGGGTGCCCAAGTCCTTCATCTCAAACTCTCGTGCAAGATCCTCCTTGCATGAAAGTATCAACTGCTCATCGCCAGTCAAAATCAGATCATCTACATACAGTACGATGATCAACAGCTTCCCCTCCACCACAATCTGGTACAGGTTTGGATCCGCCTCACTCTTGGAGAATCCAAGCCCGGCGAAGTAGCTGTCTATCCGAGTGTACCAAGCACGAGGTGCTTGCTTCAGCCCGTACAGTGCTCTCTTGAGTCGGCACACATGCGACTCACTGCTGAAGATCTCAAAACCTTCAGGCTGCTCTATGTACACCTCCTCCTCAATAACTCCATTGAGGAACGCAGTCTTCACATCCATCCGATGAATGTGCCACCCCATCTGCGCTGAGAGAGCAAGGATCGTCCGTATGGAAGAGTACCTTGCGACAGGTGCAAAAGTCTCCTCATAGTCAATCCCCTCGATCTGTGAGAAGCCACGGGCGACAAATCTCGCCTCGTACTTCTCCACACTCCCGTCAGCCGCCTGCTTCACCTTGTAGATCCATCGCGAACCTACAACTGATTTCCCAACCGGTCTTGGGACAATCTCCCATGCACTGTTCCTGATGATCGAATCATATTCTTCGATCATGGCATCAACCCATGCGGGTTCCTCCACCGCTTCCTCAAAAGAGGATGGCTCTGTCACAACACATTGACTCATAAGAGCCATGTATCCAGTGTACCGATCCGGTGACTGTCTCTGTCTGCGCTGTGCCGTAGGTGGTCCTACAACCTTCTCTGCATCCCGAGCCAGTCGCTCAGCTTCTGTAGTGCGCATGCGCCCTCTGATGGTTGGCGCTGCCTGGGTGGTTTCTTCCACCTCCCGAACCTCCTCTTGTGGCTGATCCACATCCGGAAGCTCCTCCTTAGGAACTAACAGCTCCTCATCTGCATGCAAGTGTAGCTCCCTGTCAAGCGAACACTGCATGGCTTTCTCCTCCTGAAATTTTATATCCCGTCGCACAACAGTCTTGCGACTGTCTGGCACATACACCCGATAGTTGTGAGGTGTATCGGTGTACCCCACAAATATTCCAACTTCAGCAGTTGGATCCAGCTTCCTTCTCGCATCCTTCGTCACATGCATGTAGACAGGAGATCCGAAAATCCGCAAATGGGAAATATCGGGCCTCTTGCCAGAATAAGCCTCCTCTGGTGTACTCATGCCAAGAACCTTGTGAGGACAACGGTTCTGCACATACACTGCTGTATTGCATGCCTCAGCCCACAAGTGAAGGGGTAGGCCTTGATCATGCAACATCGCCCGTGCAGCACCCACGATCGTTCTGTTCTTCCGCTCAACCACCCCGTTCTGCTGTGGGTTATGGGGTGCGATGAGCTCTCTCCGAATCCCTTCTGCGCTGCAGAACTCCTTGAATTCAGCCGAGATGAATTCACCACCGTTATCACTCCTTAGAGAAATCACCTTCTTCCTCGACTCCTTCTCGACCAGTGCTTTAAACTCACAGAACTTCGTGAATGTATCGCTCTTCTTCTGCATGAAGAAGATCCAGCACTTTCGAGAGAAATCATCAACAAAGATCACATAATACTTGTGCTTTTCTGTCGAAGCAACTGAGAAAGGACCACACACGTCTGTGTGAACTCTCTCAAGGATCGTCGTGGCGCGACTATCCTTCTCGTGAAAGGTGGCTTTCACATACTTCCTAAAGTACACCCCTTGCACTGATCTGACTGCGCAAGAGTGCCCTTAGGAAGCCCAGTAGAAATCTGCTGCAGAATCTTCAAAGCTCCATGGTGAAGGTGGCCCAATCTCCTGTGCCACAGTTCGCCCTCATCATCCCGGCTCACCACTTCTCCCGCCTTGCATGCCATAGTTGCGCAGCCATCTACCTGCAACTGATAAAGGTTCTTAGTTCGAACCCCTATCTTCCGGGTCTCTCCAGTAGTCTTACTGCGCAGGAAGGCTTTTCCTTCGTTGAAGACCACATCATACCCCTTATCCTCCAACATCACCACAGAAATCAGGTTCTTCTTCAATCCAGGTACATGCATGACATCCTTCAAGACAAAGGGTTTACCAGACTCCCTTTGAAAGGATATGGTACCGATACCAGTCGCACTGTATCTACCATCATCGCCCATCTCGATGTGCACACCCAAATCCTTGTCCTCCAGATCTGAGAACAACTCCCGATCTCCCGTCATATGAAATGACGCACCGCTGTCCAAGAACCACACCGATCCCATCACACTTGAAACCAAGCATGCAATCAGTGAAAAGTCAAGCTCGAACCGTGAAGCCAAAGCTTCTCCATCTGTAGATCTTCCCGCTTGCTTGTTCTTCTTCTTCTTTGGACAATTGGTAGCATAATGTCCATGATCATGGCAGTGAAAACACTTCACTTTCGCCATATCCTGCTTCTTGCCCTTTGCACCGGAATGAGAAGGTTTCTTACCCTTCCCCTTATTTTCTTTGGCAACCAAAGTGCAATTTTCTTCATCAGCTCCCTTTGATGAAGATCCATCTCGAGTAGTCCTCCTTATCTCCTCCTGCATGAGATCCGCCCAAAGGCGCTCCCATCCCGGCAGCTTCTCCTGACCATTGACACTATCTTGATATGAGTGCCAAGCCTTTGGAAGACCAAGGAGAGCCAGGTCGACCATGTCCTCGTCTTCGACAGTCACCCCCACACTTCCCAGCTCATCTCTGCACTGAGTGAACTTCGTGAGGTATTTGGCGATACCGTCGCTTTCTCCATCTTGATGTTCCTGAGCTTATCTTTGAGCGCCAGCTTCCTTTGGTCGCTCTTACTCTGGAATAGATCCGTCAAAGCTTTCCACATTAAATATGGAGAAGCCTTTCCATGCAGGCTGGATACAATATGATCCTTGACGCCCTCCAACAAGATCCTTCGACATTTCGCCATCTTCTTTTGCCATGCATCGACTTCAGCAGGATCAGTGGGCTTTTGGACATCCGTATCTACGAACTCCTTCAGACCATTATCTTCTAATACTGCCTCCATGCGATCCTTCCATGAAACATAATTCGAACTACCTTCAAGAGCATATTCAAGTCGCAAACCGTTGAAAGACATTTTCAACATCGGCACCAAGAAAACAAAACTGCTGCAAAATTTCGAATTCCACCTCAAAGCTCAACCACTCTAGATCTGTGAGAACAAATTATTTCTAGCATAGAGATCGACTACAAGGGGCATTTACCAGACCTTTCACTTTCCGAAGAAAGATGAATCCGGAGGCTACCTGGCCCGCATGCAGACTCTGTCTACCGAAATAAGTTTGTAATCACTGTGATGATCAATCTCAGCTTCAATAGCTCTGATACCATGTAGAAATTTGCTGAATAATGATTAATTATCCACCGAGACTATCCTGATCACATACAATTCGAATTTATATGCAACACATAATCTCTTCCACTCAGATCATCACACATGCGGAAAATAAAATCAAGCGATAACACATCAAATCATCATACACATTAACACAGTATGTATGGGGAAAGCTTATAGCTGAAAACCCCGCAGCTATTGTGTATATTATAATGGAGAAATCAAGTAACAATCTCAGTACAATACTCCTCACAAGTACTCAGTACTTTCTCATACAGTTACCCACAATCTAGCTCAGTTTTGAACAGGTTACTGGTTCAAAACTCACCGCCAATTGCCTTGCCTCTATTGCTTGTTTCAATGCTATGGGATGGCCTCTTTATATAGATAAACCACCAGCCTGAACTGCGCAATCCTCATGGGCTTACTCCACCTATCCGTGTGTTGCAAATAGCAACAGTATAGTCACAACTGATAGCTAACTCCACCCTTTCATCTACCTCTTTCACTGGTCTCCACTGAACTGATCATGCACTGTAGTGAACTGATGTGTTCTTGAGTTGAATAATGAGTTAATAATTTATGAATTAAATAATATTTAATTCACTCCACTCATAACTAATTGATTAGCTAGTTAAACTAATCTCAATCAGTTCAACTAAAATAAACAGAACACAACTCCACTATCTGTCTCATTAACTCCTCCAAACTTCTGCCACTGAAGTCCAACTGAAGTCAACTATGCATGATGCCATCAAACCCTTGGGGAACCACGTGATTCCTCTGTCAGATGCATGAGCCACTTCTGTAGCTCGAACTGAGGTGCTCCAAGAGAATAAACTGTTGTTTATAGTCTAAATATTATTAAGGGTAAATAATATTTGACTTCCCTGCTTTAAGGAGAGGCAGTCTAAAAATAGACTTCGACCTCTTTGACCTCAAAAATAGAGTCTCATCTATTTTTACCAACATGACACATACTTCAAGAATCTCAAACTGGAATCCCCGAACCATGCTCCATATGTCTAAAAATAGACATAGTCTAAAATAGATTTTGCGCCAGAATTTGCCTGCGGGCCCACTTAGTGAAGGCGACTTCATTTCACTAAGCTCCATCATCTTGCTACATTTTCAACACACTTCACGTTTGGCCCTCATGTCCCATTAGGGGAATTTTGAGGTCTAAAATGGGCCTCCTAAGGAAATTATAAAATAATAGTGGAAAAAATCAAATAAGATTTGATGACATCATCAAATTTTAGAGGGAAAGAAAAACTATTTTTCGAACTCATAACTTATCTACTGCATCTTTGCATTGATGCAAAATTTAATTATCATTCAAGCGTATAAGGTATTAATGATGTAGTCTTATTACATTTTAAAATGAGAAATACATGAAAAACGTGATTGTAATCACGTTTTTTTATGTATTTCTCATTTTTCGTGTAGCAGAGTCCATCAAAAGTATGAAACATGGGTACTCCTTGGATGAGGAATTAAATTTTGCATCCAACGAGTACTCCCGTTCGAAATTTGAGTAAAAACTTTGGGAGATAAGTTGAAAATACGAGTTGAAAAAGTAGTTTTATTATTTTATTATTTTTTAATATTTTTACCTTCTAACTTAAAAAATGGTGAATCATCCCCCATGGTTGACATCATCAACTTGAATCCTATTGGTTCTTATAAAGTTTATT
Source organism: Pinus albicaulis (assembly GCA_034641835.2). Classification (NCBI taxonomy): domain Eukaryota; kingdom Viridiplantae; phylum Streptophyta; class Pinopsida; order Pinales; family Pinaceae; genus Pinus; species Pinus albicaulis. Next base: position 1,043,128,246 of record CM076584.1, on the reverse strand, counting down.
TTTGTTGTACATTTTTCTTAGGAGGCCCATTTTAGACCTCAAAATTCCCCTAATGCTTGTTGTACAACAGTTGAGACAGATTAGCGGCCCCTCTAATACTCATGAAATGCTGCAAAACGGATGGGATCTGCCACATTCCACTACATAAAACATTGAATAAATTTCATGTTAAAAATTTCTGAAAAGGAAAAAAAAAACCATTCATTTGTGACACACGAAAGGAATTTGACTACAATTCTTATTTCATGAACTCGTTTGATAGTCCACAAAATTCGAAGCCTAAAATTTCACTACAAAGGCAAATAATACCGTGATAATTTCAAGATTTCTTAGAGCATTAAATGTGAGGAAATATTCATTTATTTCTTGGTTTCTTTTTTTCCTACTTATTTTTTTGGGTAAAATAGGCTACTTTTATATTAATTTGAAAAAAAAACATTACATATGCTACAGGTCGGGTTGGTAAGTGGCACTTAACCAATCCCAGTCTTAACTGTTCCATTTTGGGGCTGTCTGCGTAGAGTATACCAGCCTGAAAAAGTTTGAGACAAGAAATTACAAAATGCACATTCGTGCTAATATAACTAGAAATTACCTTATGTGTGGAAGCAAATGTATAGCCTGAGATTTTTTGGTAGTAGTATGCATGACAAAAACCAAGGAAGAACTGAGCTACTGCACAGTTCTTAATCTTCTTCTTTTCATCATTGTTGTCGGGTGCTTCTTCCTTGATAGGGTAGGCATACGCCTGCACAGCCACTTCCTCTGAATCTGTCTGCTTCTGGACGCGTAGGCTTGGCTATCGATGCGCAAAGGATAGGGGACACTGGATACGCAGCATCTGGGACACGCGTCCAAGTGCCTTCTGCATCCATCACCCATACATAAGTGTCATCATCTTCATCCTCCTGAGCAGGCAAGGGGTCAGATTTGTGGGGTGGGGTCTGCACATGGTGCGCTGTTGTGGACTTCTGAGGGCCACCTCTTCCTCTCTATGCAGCTTGGACAGTGGCGTCTTCCTCCTGCTCAGGTTCGGGCTATGTCTAGCCTGGTTGCCGAATATACTCGAGGTGGTTGTCCGTTCCGTGGTGATAACGGCCGGGGAGAGCCCCTCTCTGACCACCTCGGATGGTTCTTTAACACAATCGGGGAGCCATGGCCAAAAGGAGCAGAGGGAGAACTTCGCTGGCGAGGTGCTCAACATGGGGGCAAGTAGGGGTGGAGCCAGGAGAGGCAGAAGGGGTGGAGCTGAGCTGTGCACGTTGGGTGAACACGGCCTTGAGGGCACTGTGGAGTGAGACTCAGCGCTAAGAGCTGCGCGGCGAACTGATGGCGTAGGAGGGGGAAAAAGGAATAAGAAGGAAAGACTACAAGAGGATATTGTGGGTCTGAGAGGGAAGAGGGTCCTTCCATTTAAAGAGTTTGGGGCACATGTGAGGGGGAAGGTCATGAGTGGGCCTCACACACAGCTGTGTGCCATATCCGATTCCCTGAGCAGCCTTGAGGGAGAAGTTATGGCTGTAAGTCATTTCAGGACTGTTAATCATTGCTCATGATTGTTACAGAGGGGTACCCTGAAGGGGGTATCGCAATGCCCAACTCCTCTTCATCTTGCCTTATCACATTTCTTGTGTACAGATGGTTAGTGATTTGAGGATCCTCATCGAGTGAAGCACTGCGCAGAAGATGTCCATCCTCAAAAGCGTGTGAGGGATGATTGTCATTCGTGCCACTTCTGTCACCCACATCCGAGGTTCCACTTGCTTATTCGTATGCCACATAGAACAGGGTTTTGAGCAAGTGGCATAATCGAACAATGCCACATGTCTAAACTTCCAACACAATGAAATTGCAATTAAAATTTCTATGCATTGTCTAGGTATGTAAGGTATTTAAAGTCCTTATTACAGTGAAGCAAATATTTAAATTTCATTAATTCTTTATTTTTTCTCGTATATAAATCGTACAAGTCTAAAATACCAGCTATGCCCTTTTCTCTTACCAGGATCATAACATCGGGCAATCCTTGTTTATAGGTAATTGAGTATAATACTTTATAGGTTGAGATCTAATGGTTGGATTTAAAAGATTGTATATTTCAGTTTATATAATAATTAATTCGCCAGTGCCTATTGTATTATTTTTATCTCAAGGTTTGGGCAAACCTTGAATCACGTTAGGGTTATATTATTTTTATTTATGTGCACCAACTGTAGATAATCAAGTCGGACCGAAGGGAATGATTTGGGTCTTTCCAGCACACCAATGTAGTGAAAATATTACTGTTATATGAAGTCTTGGTAAGTTGGTTAGGTTAATATGGTATTGCGTTGTCCACAAATTTTATATACTTGCTCTGGTCGACACCACAAGAATGGGATTTCAGCAAAGGGATGATAAAAAAAAAAATGCATAGTAATAAGACGTGCTTGTAGTCTATTATTAAGTTTACTTTCACCTCAGTACCACGAGGGCTAGGACTAGTCAAATATTGGGCATTGAAGTATGAGGATTAGGCATCTTGAAATGCGTTGTTTCAAATCTATTCCTCTCTTATTTTAGATAATGGAGACAAGTAACTTGTCTGAGGATGATAAAACTGTTTTTATCTGAAAGTATTTTGACACACAAAATATTGCTCTGTGATTTACCATGTGTCACAATATGGGTTCGTTCACTATCTTTTTTAACTATTTCAGTTACTAACTCACTTGATCACTACGCGTTGCAGTGGCATATGTAATTTTGTCAATACAATTATATCCTCAAATATAATGAACATGGCTTTTTGATGTTTATTCGGTAGGATTATTTAAATTGCATGGATTTGTCACCATATTCAATCTGGTATTCGTTGTTTATATTATGAGGAACCAGTGATATATTCTACTATCATGGGTTTGGGTTTTTAGCCTTTTGGTATCCATTTTGACCATCTTTCAATTGAATCAAAGTTTTTAAATGGTGGTCACTCAAATTTGATGTTTAAAAGATTTTTTTTTTCAATATATTTGATGGTAAATGATGTTTTTTGTTTTTTGTTTTGTTTTTAAAACAAATTTGATATTTAAAGTTTTTTTTCCGGTAAATGATATTTTTTATTTTTTATTTCATTTTTTAAACCTATTTGATGTGAAATGACGTTTTTTTAAACATACTTGACAAGAAATGGAAAAAAATTATGTAAAAAATTGTGAGTGGGCTTTGTTTATGGCTAAATAATATTTCCAAATAAATTTTTTTTCTTTCATCTTTTAAGATAAATGATTAACAAATATTTTTTTATTTTAATGTTAACACTCTAAAGACAAGTACCCAGGCATTTAACTTCCCAAGAGTGCCAGGAATTGACTATTAATGTCAAACTGGCCACATTGTAATTGACAATCGTATGACGTGTCCTATACCCAGTGAGTTCATGAGTTTCTTCGAGTGCATAATATTCTCTACGAGGTTACCAAAACATCCATATGTGGTGACTAACCTTTGACTATAGAACACTGAAAGAACGAACTACGCTCAAAAGCCGTTTAAGGTTGTGGAACAAACTATATTGGAAGAAAAGAGTTGGAAGAAGAGATTTGGTTTGACCCATTTCACTCTTAGAAGTATGTGACAGTCCAAAGAAGAAAAATATAGATTAATATAAAAGTATTATGTTTTCAATTTAGGGAGTAACATGTTAGTTGTTATGAGTAAATTATGTTTTGTTGTAATTTATATAGTATGTAAAATTAATTATAAAATTGGGTAGCTTTTTGGAGAGGATTTATTGTTGAGAGGAAAAATAATTGTTTTCTATTTAAATTTCTATATATAAATTGATTAAAAATAAGAAAGAATAGAACATATAAATTAATATTTTGAAGTTGTGATGGTTATGTATTTCAATTAGTTTTTTGTATTTGGCTTTTTCATGAATTATATCATACAATATCATTTTAATTAAGTTTTGTCCATTCTAACAAATCTGATAAAATTTGCAATTTGAATAACCACCTCTAAGAGGGTTATAACTCACTATTACAATTCCATTTTTTTTTTTGAGAGAGTTGCTTTAGGGCTAATTCATTTACTATAATCCCTTGTAAAGATTCATGCAATCACTCCTCTATCTCCAATTTGGAGATGTCCCACTTCTCCTCCATTGTTCCTAATCATTTCTCCATTTGGGATTTTTAGTGAGTGGTATGCAAAACAAAGTAATGGACATCGCCCAAAGTAATCATAAGCTCTTGATTGGTGCTACTTAAGGCACACATATCTAGTAAGCACACAATAATGAAAAGTGTAATGAATCCTTCCATGGTGGCAATGGGTGGAGAGTCAAATTGTTGGGAGGAAATATGCATAGAGATGGATGGGACCAGAGGAGAAGGGATTTGAGATAGGGAGTAGAGTCATTGAGGAATGAAGGAAGACGGGGGGAGGGGGTGGTGTGTTTATGAGGGAGATAATAATGTATTGTCCTTCAATTACATGGAGGAGTGAAGACCAACAAAGAGTAGGAGAAGATGGGAAATTCACTTTTTTTCTTAAAAACTAGTGCCCGGGCTTACCTTGCTTACCCACAATCTTCACTAAAATGTGCATATAAAATGCACTTCCATTTTTTCCCCAAATAATTTTAAATCTGGCAAACTCAACACTTTAATGCGGAGGCTTTTCAATTAATGGTTTAAACCCATACAATGCATATCAAATTCTCTTTACATTAAATATATGATTATGAAACCGTATATAGAAACTTACTTAATCCAAGGTCTCCCCCTTTAATTCATTTCAAATGAAAGCATATTTTGAATAGTTTTACCATAGAACCTTTGGATTAATTAACTCTCAGCACTCTACTTTTAATGTTCGACCCTTATAAGTTATAACCACAATGTTTAATATATCCACCTCATCAAATTTAACTCTGTGGTTTAAATCCAATAAACCACACGGCGACTCATATAAATATATTAACCCCTATCATTCACGTCTAAGGGTTAACTTCAATAAATCACATATACCTTAATGCCTATTGGGTTCGACTTTCGTTAAACCTCAATGGCCATGTTATCATCCCATTTCATAATTGAATACCAATCGCCGTTATATTAAACCCACTAACATAAATTTGACTCAGGCCCGCCACAAGTTCATACATACCTTTCCATTAATCTTCGTGCAGCTTGAGGATGCGACCAACGTTGATCCTCTAATGGACATCATCAAACTGATATCGCGTTTTTTTCAGCCTTGTGATTTAACACTCCGAAAAAATGCGAAATTCATGGTTTTAGAAAACCACTCTTTGCTACGTGTCAAGCGCTCCCCCGTATCACGTTTTTTTTGTGATTCCACTTACCACTTTTAAATTATGCGAAAACCACAGTTCGTCTCCAAAACCACTTCACTGTTCGTGGTTCCGTTACGCCTTCACTCAAGGTTCCTTTGCATAGTTTTATCGAAACTCACCTTTTCTGTTATGAATGGGCCTCTCCATTCATGGCTTCATTGCTACTCTCGTTCTATTGTATGTTTGATTCAACAACTCCGCCTTTCTGCGCGTTCAAATTTCCACTGATCCATTCGCCTACTTCTCCACTTTCGTTACTTGGATTTTGCCTCCAAATAAACTGTGCTTTCATGATTTCAGTTCTCCAATACGGTCTCCGTACTTAACAAACCATTACCATACCATTACCACTCCTCATATTCTGTTGTGCCATAAATCTTAATCAATTTCTTGTATAGCGGTTTTAACATAAAAATTGATGATTACTACAATCGAATCTCCTCTCGATTTCCATTCCGCAATTCTCACACAGGGTTATATTTATATCAATAAAATTCTGAGAAGCTTAAACCTCTTCACACAAAGACTAATATTTCAACTTCCTCCACAATATAGTAACTGAGGAACTTAAAAAGAATCGAACCTCCTTCAACAGTGAGTACATAAAACTTGACTTTCACATTTTACGTAGAGTATTATAACAATCCCTATTTCAGCTCGCTTATGAGTCAAACCATCACCATTCACCCTTAACACGGAGTTGATTCATGCATTCTCATACAAAATTCAAAATACTCTGCACACAGAGTTAAATCAAATGACACCCATATGAAATCAATTCATTTCAGAACGCATCCAAGTTGATACATATAAATTGAAACATGTAATTAATTGCTCTACTAGAATTGACCCTTCCAGTGATCGATTCACCTCATTTTGCAAGTCAATTTGAACCACACACACTCTCACACACACATCAGTCTGACTCTGAATTCCTCTGTATAATTAAAACTTAAATTACTTACAAAATTACTTCCTCCGTGGCCTGATCTTCAATTCGATGGCCTTCTATCCTCCTACTCTGCCTCTTGAATCACACTCTGTCTCTGATCCTTCTATTATCTGCCCGTAGGCTTACAATTATACCCATTAAAATGAATCGGTTCAGTTCCTTGACAGCTCAACAAAACTCTTAGAATTCCCAAATCCTAAATTTAGCCTAACTCCCTAGATTCACTGAAAGTGACTCTTCACATTCCTAACTACTCAACTTCTCTCATGTTCTCTAGTGGTTAGAGAACATTTACAATTCCTCACCACTTTATTCAAGATACTAATAATTACACGAAAATTTAGAAACATAAGACCCCCCTATGTCTACTTAGATACAAAGAATTTTATTGTGCCTAATGCCCCTGCATCAAAAACCATAAGTTCGTCCTTGCCTAATATTTATCACTTGAAAAAGCGTACGAGCTTGATTCTCTGATGTGGGGTGAGGATGTTTCAAACCCTTTTGTTATATTTTGGATGATTAAGCCCAATATTAATGTGACTCTTAAGTTATCCATAACATTTGCTTCCCTATTTTGATTTCCATTAACATGGAGGAGGCTATGCCTTGAATTTTTTAAGGAGATCCTCTACTCTTTGGAGAGTTCATTGAATATGAGAGGAGGATGATTGAAAGTTGTCTTCAAATTAAAAGAAGGTGATGTGGAAGTTTCAAAAAAAGAGAAAAAAAAGAGAGACCTTAGAAGATTGCAACAACTCTGATTTTATTGTTTATTGCTTCTCCCATTCCTAAAGAAAAAGATAAAATTGGGTGCCTGTCCAGACCATAGATAAACCCCCCCACTTCACTATGATTACCACTATATTGCTATAGATATCATTGGCCATGGTCATACTTACCATCTTTAACCAAATTTAATCAAACATAAATAAACCATTTATTAATATAGATGCACATAAACATCTTATACATTTATCTTAAATTTACTAATAATAATAATTTTCTTTATTTTTTTAATAAAATCAAATAATTAATAAAGCATTAGATTAATAATTTAAGATTATTTGAAATATTCATTTATTAATCATGATCTATTCTTTCTTAAAAAAAAATTATGGAAAACCCACCAAATAATTCTTTTTCTACAAATAATAATAATATAAAGTGTAAAACTCACAAGTGTCATGCCTAAGCCAAGGACCTTTAAAAAGTGAAACTCACAACTACCCAATCTTGAAAGACTCATATTTAACTCAAAACCACTCAAACTAACATTTACAAATATTTTTATTTATTCTATTATTAAATATTTAAAAATAATTCAAAACCACTCAAACTAAATTCTAAAATTATATTTATTTATCATATTATTAAATATTTAAAAATAATTCAAAATGCACTAATAAAAAAGCAATTAAATAATTTTATGAAATAGTTATATTAAAGTGTGCACATTTTGACACTTAGGTCGTGAATATATTTTTATTTTTTCTTTTGGAAAAAAATTGTATATCATAATTGAAAACGCCTATCATTCTAACATTGATCTCAATTTTTAAATGGTGCTCCTTTCTTTATCAACCAAAAAGAATACATGTCTTTCTCACTCTCTCAAGAAATATCAAATATCAAAACATTTATATTCCTTGTGACATTCAAGTACTACTAGTTGAATCAAGGCTCCTAATCTAGTTGACCTATCTCCAATCCATTACATATCTTAAACGGAAATCCTTTTCAAATTCTTCATATTCTAAAAATTATTTTCTCCCATGTTTCTCAATAGGTTTAGGCATCTTTAAGGTTTCCATGTCTTTTTATTAAAACCCTAAATTTGTTTTACCGGTCACCTTGCATGGATTGTGGCCTTGAATGGGTTACATAGAAATGATAGAAATTATTTGTCATGAATGGGTGATTTCTACCAATAGAATTAAATAGCAGAAAATATGGCTTCTAAGATTAGTGTCTATGATGGTTTCTCAAACAGAGGTTTTAAATGATTGTTTTAAAGTAAAAAAAATTGGCGTAAAGTGGTTTTAAAAATTTTGTTTTTAATATTTTGGTAGTTTTTTTAATGTGGTAGAGATTATACATGCTTAAATCGTGTAATTTTTTTTTCAAATATTGGGAAAACATATTATAATTCAGTTGTCAAACAAATGGTAGGGACAATCATTATTGTTCATTATCTATAAATGTAGGTTGACTCATCATGGGAGCTCAAAGTTGACTCATCACATTTTGAGGCTTGATTTAAGAGCTAATCTTCCTCAGACATAAGGAAACAGGTTAACAACCCTAGACCCATAGGAATTTGGCAGGAGTGATAGCATCCCCCTTTACATACCATCAATAGGTAATTATAGGTGGTGTGGTTTTCCTTATGTAATCAACTCATATTATCCTAGGATAGGGGACAAGGAATCTAATATATTAGTCAGTTGGGGAAGCCAAGAAAGAGACATGAAATTTAATTCCCCTTGGGCTCTCTCAAGTCATCTCAATTATATTAATCAAATGTTCACTATCTTGGTCAGGGATGGGTGTGCCTCGATGGGGTTCGATGCAGAAAGTAATGAGTGGATTTTGGGGGCTGGGGGGGGATGAGGGGAAGGGTTGTCACCACACTGAATCAAAACTCCAATAAAGAGGGGGTTGGCATTCTATGCCCCCCCCATGAACTATGTTGAGATTCAACAAGAAGATCCTAGTGAAAATTAAGCACCTACACTAGGATGGGGCCTCAGGCTATTTTTAGGTGTATGTCTATCTATAGATGTATGTGCATAATATATTTATAGAATGCATGTCTATTTGTAGATGCATGTCTACTATTATTATCCCTTAATATTAGTTGGACAATAAACTATAATCTATTCTCAATGAGTACTTGGAAATTCTTAACTGAAGTGGAAAATCAGTTAGCTAAAGGAATTTCGAGTTAAGTGGTTGGTTGGTGGGACATGCAGGTTGAATTAGTTGTAAATAAGTGATTCGAAGTTGTAACAGAGTTGGAAGTGCAGTTGTGCATTAGTTGTGCAAGTTGTAAGTAGTTTAACTTAGTTAAGTGAGTTGAACTCAGTTGTGCTAGTTGTAACTGAAGATACACTAGTGAGAGATAAAGTGAATTAATTATTAATTAATTCAAAATCAATGGTCTCACATGCAATTGAAGATTTACTATTATTAACTGCATGCATGTCAGATCCATTGGAGACCCAATTGAGTTCTAGGTGAAAGGAAAGTAAACTATCAGTTGTGACATTATCCAGTTGCACACATGCAACCACACACACTTTGGATGCGCCCATGAGGATTGCACAGTCAAGGCAGGAAAGATTTCATTCATTTAGGGATTGCTATTAGTAGGGATTGTGCGGTGGAGGCAGGATGTCTAGAGACAGTAAATTGAGCAAGTGATTTTCCAATTTTTGTATGACAGTGTGAGATGTTTAGCTGATGTACTGAGGGCTCTTGTGATTGGATATTTGTATGTAATTGTTTCATGATCCATGATATAATATACAATAGAATATAGTGGGGTTTTTAGCTGTAAGCTTTCCCCTAGAAATTATTTGTGTTGTGGTTTGATCTATGTTTATGTACTTCATGTAATTGGCAATTGTGTTTTTAATTCCGCAATGATTTGTAGAAGCGATTATGTATTTAATAGTATAACATTGTTAGATCAGGAGAATCCAAGATATACATGAATATTTTATAATTTCTACATGGTACCAAAGAATAGGAACTTTCAGAAGTGAAGCAGGAGTTGAGTTTGTTGGTGGAAAGAATTCGAATTTGCAGAAATACTTTCTTGGTGCTACAACTGATTCAAGATCGAAATGGCTTTCAATGGCTTGAGGTTAGAGTATGCACTCAAGGGTCACTCAAACTAAATTTCTTGGAAGGACAGGATGAAGGCAGTACTCAAAGACAATGGCTTGAAGGAATTCATTGACAATGATGTTCCTAAGCCTGCAGTGGCAGATGCTGCAAATATTGATGCATGGCAAAAGAGAGTGGCAAAGGCGAGGAGGATCTTGTTGGAGGGAGTACGAGACCACATTGTCTCAAGCCTCCATGGGTAAGACATGCCATATGCTATGTGGAAGGCTTTGAATGATCTATTCCAAAGTAGCAATGACCATAGGAAATTTGCGCTCAAAGATAAACTTAGGAAGATCAAGATGGAAAAGGGCGACACCATTCCAAAGTATCTCACAAAGTTTGTCCAATGTTGGGATGAACTGGGGAGTGTGGGAATAATAGTCACTGATGATGATTTTGTGAGTTTAGCTCTCTTGGGACTTCCTAAGAGTTGGCACAGTTATGAAGACTCCGTCAACGGACGATACAATTTCCAGATTGGGAATGACTGTGGTCAGATCTGGTGCAGGAGGAGTTCAGGAGGAGCACCAGAGATGGATCTTCATCAAAGCATTATGATGAAGAGGATTATGCTTTGGCTACCAAGGCGAAGAAGGGAAAGGGGAATAAATTCCATTCTAAATCCGAGTCTAAAGGCAAGAAGCTGGATATGTCCAAGGTGAAGTGTTTTCACTGTCACGAACATGGGAATTTTTCTACTAAATGTCCATAAAAGAAGAAGAACAAGAAGGTTGCTGGAGTTGCAGCTGGTGAGTCCCTTGACTCACAATTTGAGCTTGACTTCTCCTTGATTGCATGCATGGTGTCAAGTGCATTTGGATCAGTGTGGTATTTGGATAGTGGCGCTCCCTTTCACATGACGGGAGATAAGGAAATTTTCAGTGAACTGGAGGAGAAAGATCTCCATATGCATATAGAGATGAGAGACGATTGACGGTACAATGCTACTGAGATTGGTACCATTACTTTTCAGAGGGAGTCAGGTAATCCATTTCAATTAAAAGATGTTATGCATGTTCCAGGTCTAAATAAAAATTTGGTCTTAGTCGCAATGTTGGAGGAGAGAGGCCATGAAGTTGTTTTTAGTGATGGAAAATCTTTCCTGCGACAGAAAACAACGGATCAAGCCAAGAGGATATGGATTCGAGTTAATAATCTCTACAAGCTGGAGGTAGATGGTTGCGCTTCCATGATGGGCAAGGCATAAAAAGTGGTGAGCTAGGATGAGGGCGAATTATGGCACAGGTGATTGGGCCATCTTCATCATGGAGCCTTGAAAGTCATGCATAAAATATCTACTGGACTTCCAATGGGAACACTTGCTCAGTTAGATCAGTGCAATGGTTGCACCATGGGGAAGTATGTAAAATCCACCTTTCATGAGAAGGAGAACCGTGCTTCGAGGATCCTAGAGAGAGTTCACACAGACGTGTGTGGACCATTATCAGTTGCTTCAATAGAAAAACATAAGTATCATGTAATGTTTGTTGATGAATTTTCTCATAAATGTTGGATCTTATTTATGCAGAAGAAGGATAAAAAATTCTCAAAGTTCTGTGAGTTTAAGGCATTGGTGGAGAAAGAGTCGGGGAAGCAAGTGAAGGCTCTTAGGAGTGATAATGGTGGAGAATACATCTCTAATGAATTCAAGAACTTCTGCAGCAAAGAAGGAATTCGAAGAGAACTCATAGCGCCTAATAACCCACAACAAAATGGGGTTGCAGAGAGGAAGAATAGAACGATCATGGGTGCAGCACGAGTGATGTTGCATGATCAGGGCCTACCAATGCATTTGTGGGTGGAAGCATGCAACATTGTGGTTTATGTGCAAAACTGTTGTCCTCATAGAGTACTTGGCATGAGTACACCTGAAGAAGCTTTCACTGGTAAGAAACTGAGTGTTTCACACTTTAATATTTTTGGCTCATCTATTTATGTGCATGTGACCAAGGACGCCAGGAAGAAGCTGGAGTCAACTGTTGAAGTTGGGATTTTTGTGGGGTACACAGAAAAACCCCATAATTATCGTTTGTATTTTCCAAACAACAAAATGAGTGTTGTGCTACAGGATATAAAATTTGATGAGGGGAAAGCCATTCGGTTGTCACTTGAGAGGGAGCTGGACTTGCATGCGAAGGGGGAATTGTTGGTTCCCAAATATGAGTCTCAAGATGTGGATCAGCCACATGAGGAGTTTCATGGAGTAGAAGAGTCTACTTACGTAGAGCCATCCATCAGAAATGGCAAAAGGAACACCATGAAAGCTGATAGGCTGAGACTTGATGTTGCACAGAATGTAGGAGCCCCTACTTCACAGTGCAAACAAAGATAGTCTCCTGACCAATTTACTGGATACATGGCTCTCATGAGAAAATGTATTGTGACTGATCCATCTTCCTTTCAGGGAGCAGTGCAAGGTCCCACATGGGTAGATGCAATGGTGGAGGAGTATGACTCCATTTTCAAAAACAGTACTTGGGAAATTTTTCCAAGACTAGTTGATAAATCAGTGGTAGTTTCTAGATGGATCTACAAGGTAAAGCAAGCTGCTGATGGGAGTGTGGAGAAATACAAGGTTAGATTTGTGGCTTGAGGCTTCTCACAGATCAAGGGGATAGATGATGAAGAGACCTTTGCACCTGTTGCAAGGTATTCTTCCACAAGGACCATCCTTGCTCTCTCAGCATAGATGGGTTGGCGCATTCATCAGATGGATGTGAAAATTTCATTTTTCAATGGGATCATTGAGGAATAGGTGTACATAGAGCATCCTGAAGGTTTCAAGATATTCAACAATGAGTCACATGTGTGCCGACTCAAAAGAGCATTGTATGGGTTGAAACAAGCACCCCGTGCTTGGTACAGTCGGATAGACAACTATTTCATCAGACTGGGCTTCTCCAAAAGTGAAGTAGATGCAAACCTGTACCAAATTGTGGTGGAGGGTAAGCTTTTAATCATTGTTATTTATGTTGATGATTTAATATTGACTGGTGATGAGCAATTGATACACTCATGCAAGGAGGATATTGCAAGGGAGTTCGAAATGAAGGATATGGGCCTCTTTCATTATTTCCTTGGATTGGAAATATGGCAGCGAGATGGTGAACTTTTTGTGTCTCAAGGAAAGTATGCAAGGGAGATACTCGGTAAGTTTAACATGGAGAGTTGCAAACACATGGATACTCCTATTATAGTAAATTGGAGGAAAGAGGATGCTACTTTTGGAGAGGTAGTGGATTCTACTGTTTATCGACAGTTAGTGGGTTCGCTAATGTATCTAGTGAACATGAGACTAGACATTTTCTATGCGGTTAACCAACTGAGTCAAGCTATGGTTAAGCCTACCAAATTCTTTTGGAAGGCGGGGAAGCATGTCTTGAGATACCTGAGGGGCACATCAGAGTATGGTTTATGGTACAGATAGATGGATTGAGTGAAGTTGCATGGCTTCACAGATGTAGATTGGGCTGGAAGTCCAACAGAAAGAAATATCACATCAGAGGGGATATTTAGCATTAGATCTATATTTGTTTCTTGGCACAACAGGAAGTAGAGATCCATTGCACTTAGTTCAGGGGAAGTAGAATACATGGCAGCAATTCAAGCTACATGTGAGGCTATCTAGATGAGAAAGATATTGGTTGGTTTGTTTGGTTCTCATGTGGATCCGACAGTGATTCATTGTGATAATAAGAGTTGCATTAAACTCTCGATTAATCTTGTGTTTCATGATAGATCCAAGAATATAGATATTCGGTACCATCATCTCAGAGATTGTGTGCAGAGGAAAATCATGTTGCTTTAGTACATTCCCATGGAAGATCAGGATGCAGATATTCTTACAAAGGTGCTCATCAGGAGTAAATTTGAATACCATAGAGAAAGGATCGGGGTGAAGGATAATCCCTTTCTTGTTGAGAGGGAGTGTTGAGATTCAATAAGAAGATCCTAGTGAAAATTAAGCACCTACACTAGGATGGGGCCTCAGGCTATTTTTAGGTGTATGTCTATTTATAGATGTATGTGCATAATCTATTTATAGAATGCATGTCTACTATTATTATCCCTCAATATTAGTTGGACAATAAATTATAATCTATTCTCAATGAGCACTTGGAAATAGGTAACTGAAGTGGCAAATCAGTTAGCTAAATGAATTTCGAGTTAAATGGTTGTTTGGCAGGACATGCAGGTTCACTTAGTTTTAACTGAGTGATTTGAAGTTCTGACAGAGTTGGAAGTGCAGTTGTGCATGAGTTGTGCAAGTTGTAGGTAGTTTAACTCAGTTAAGTGAGTTAAACTCAGCTGTGCTAGTTGTAACTGAAGATACACTAGTGAGAGATCAAGTGAATTAATTATTAACTAATTAAAAATTAGTGGTCTCACATGCAATTGAAGATTTACTATTATTAACTGCATGCATGTCAGATCTAGTGGAGACCCAGTTGAGTTCTAGGTGAACGAGAAGTAACATATCAGTTGTGACATTATCTGGTTGCACACATGAAACCACATACACATTGGATATGCCCATGAGGATTGCGCAGTCAAGGTAGGCAAGATTTCATTCATTCAAGGATTGCTATCAACAGGGATTGCGTAGTGGAGGTAGGCTGTCTGGAGACAGTAAATTGAGAAAGTGATTTGCCAATTTTTGTATGACAGTGTGAGACGATTAGCTGATGTACTGAAGGCTATTGTGATTTGAGCTTTGTATGTAATTTTTTCATGATCCATGATATAATATACAATAGAAGATAGCAGGGTTTTTAGCTGTAAGCTTTCCCCGATAAATTATCTGTGTTGTGGTTTGATCTATGTTTCTGTACTTCATGTAATTGGCGATTGTGTTTTTAATTCTGAAAAGATTTGTAGAAGTGATTCTGTATTTAACATTAGCACATTATTATATTAGGAGAATCCAATATATACATGAGAATCCAATATATACATGAATATTGTATAATTTCTACAAACCAAACATGAAACGT
The DNA here is from genome assembly GCA_034641835.2 of Pinus albicaulis. NCBI lineage: Eukaryota > Viridiplantae > Streptophyta > Pinopsida > Pinales > Pinaceae > Pinus > Pinus albicaulis. The sequence continues at coordinate 1,043,113,059 of CM076584.1, read as the reverse complement.
TATGTTTCATGCCATGGTTGGTACCTCTACCAGTTGATAGTTTCTTCTCTCTAATTGTTGTTCAATGTATGTAGTGTGTTTTATTTAAGGGTGGTAGGGTAGAATTACATGCAACCCTACAATCTTGGTTCTCACCTCTCATGTGGGAATTTTCCTATATGTATGGTTGTTTCCCAAGTGAATCTTCAGTTGGAAAAAAATCCCAAAAGGACCGGGACTATAGTGTTAGGAAAGGGTTAAGTCTTCACACATAAAATGGTGTGGATCGGGAGTGGCAGAAGGTGCACCACTCTAACTATTTTTGTATGTGGTTGGGCATCATCATTTTCATAAGGTCTATTTTGGAGGTAATTCTGTCTTCCTGGATAGTTTTGTTCATAGTTTCTTTCATGCTTAATTGTTGGGTTTCACCCCCTCTCTTATATAAAGTTCGTTGTTGTTTTCTCTTGGTTGTTTAATTCGACATTGTGTGCCCTCTATTGTTTTTTGCATTGCGGTTTTTGCTAAGTAGATAGGAAGCATGTCTATGGATTCTATTCCCTTATTTACGCTTTGCAGTGGTGTTTTGTTTGCATGGGTGGCAAGGCTTTACTTTCCTTGTGCCTGTCATGTCTATTTATTGATGGTTTTGTCTAGTCATAAGCCCTATGGTATTGTGGTGAGAGGAGAGTGAAGTCCCTATTGGTTGTGGTTATATTCTAAGAATCCCTATTCATTTGGCCTCGATGGTCACTTGTTCAAACCACTTCTATGGATTAATTAAGGTATGCATTGTCTAGTTTTTTGGTTGGTTCACAATGCCACAACAACATGGCTGTGTGCATCAGGGTGTAGGGGAATGAGGACAATCTAGCTGGGGTGTAGGGTAGTAGGGGAAATCTAGTCAGCCTCACTTTAATGTTCTGTCCCATGAGGCAATAGTGGCCTTCAAACTACCATGTGTCCTGACACACAGACTGATATTCGCCGACTTTAAAGGTTTATTAGAAAAAAGGAAATCACTCTCATACTTTGATCTAATCAATGGATTCTCTCATTGGCTCCTGAGCCTTGACAAAAATAGGGGTAGGAGAAGTCAATATATTCATTCAGTCACCCTACATAGGAAAATAAAGACATAGTTGGGGCAAGTCCTCAAGGAAAAGCATGACAATTTCAACGACACCATTACCTTTTTTAATGACCTCCAAAGGAACCAATAGTGTATGCATGACAACCTTAACTACCTAGACACATACTTGGCTCACATGGAAAGGCATATACAATATGAATTATGACTTCCACCTCCTCATTGTTCTCATCCAAAGAACCATGCTCTAGTAACTTCATCAAAATCTTAGATTCCTATTTGTTGTGTTTTGATTTTTCTAGTGTGTGGTTTTGCGCTCTTCTCAGGTTTTGGGCCATGAAGTATTTTTGCTATGTTATAACTATTTTAGGAAATTATCTATTGGCCAATAATTCTAGTAAGAGTGAGGTTGGTAGAATTTTTCCAAGTTGTGCGCAACGATGTAATCTTTGTCTATAAATGAAAAGATCTTGATTTACAAAAAGAAAAGTTGTTTATAACTTTTGGAAATATTAGTGATAATTTGGAGGAGATATTAAAAATAAATAAATAAATCCATGTTTAGAGTTGGTGGAGCCTAGGGAAAGTGCGATATTTAACGGTTTTTGGATGATTTTGACAACTTAGATACCCCTGGATCATGGCTTCTTAAACCTTAAGCTAGTGCCACAACTTCAAGCATACTAACCCCCTCAAAAAAAATTGTAAATATATATGATTTCACATATTTTTTATTATAGATAACTTTTATAAAATCTAAAAAAAAAAGTAAATCGATATTTAGACACTATATAATAAATAATAATAACAAAAATCTAATTTTAAGGTCACACTTAAGCTAGAACTGAATTGGTTTATGAGACCCCCTTGTTTGTGGGACAAGGGACCCACCTTCATGCAACAATTTAAATGTTAAAGTTTATGAAAATGTATATACTCAACTCCCTTTTGATGGGATAATGTGACCTTTTAAGAAAAAACACATATTTTGTAGTGCCTACGTCCTCATGTTATTACCTTATATTAAGTTATTAACCTACCTATTAATTATTAACTTCTATGACTAGTTATTATAAGTATTATTAGTATGTATGCGAGGTCTATCTATATACAGACACTTTACACAAATACGTTAGTATCGAGTAGCCTATTATTCTAGATGATTAATTAAAAATGAATCTTGATTAGTGAATAAGATACGATTAACCATAGATCGATTAATGATCAAGTTTATGGTTAGCTTTAAGCTTTCTTAATAGTTAAGCTTGATTAATGGTTACTTAACCCTTAATCTTGACTTATAATTAATAAATTGTATTTAAACGTGATTATTTAATATTTAAATTGATAGGATTCTTATGAATCCATAAGGTTGACTCATATGATAAAATATTAACATTTATTATTATTATTTTATGATTTATCCCTTCTAGGCCCTGACATAGTGGTTCTCTCGAATTAATTCAAGGATAAAAGAAAAGTGGGAGGGGTTTGAGGAGAATAATTGGGGGGAGTTGGTGACATAATGGGGGTGGGTGACATTTACTTGGGGGGGGGGGGGGAGCATAAGTGAAGGAAGAGTTTGAGAAGAAGGGGACTTCTCATTTTCATAGAGAACTTGAGGAGGGGTGGAGGATTGCATTTTGGGAGATTCTTACAGAGATCTTGGAGGAAAGGTTTTGAGAGTAGGAGAAAGAGTGAGAGATTGATTTCATAAACACAAAAATTGCAGATGAACTTGGGATTGAAGGAATATGGATCAATGGAGTTTCATTGGGATAGGAAGTTGGATAGAATTTCCTAGTTTCCAAGGTGACATATTCAATCAAGTGGTCACAAAAAAGCACCGCAACCAAGGAATTATAACCAACTATTCTTCTTATTGTTAGTTAAGTTATTTATAAATAAATTTATAATATATTATTTGTTTATGTTCTTGTTAAATATAATATGTTGTTAGATATGGTTTAGGAACCCGGGATGTGTCCTCACATATGGTATTATAGCTCATATTCAAAATATGAACCATAAAATGCACTAGCATTATTGATTTTAGTAAAGGGTATAAAGTGAATAAAATAACAACAATGACTTATAAAATCACTCTGAGTTTTAGATTCAAAATGGTTATGGATAAAATAGATAGGGTAAACAATAATAGTATCCCTTGAATTTGGAAAAAACACAACAAATACACAAAATTTAAGAAAATTTTATTTTTCCAAGTTGTTGAGTGTTTAACTACCTTTGACACCAAGCTAGATACAATTTTCAACTCCAAGCCATACATGTCCTACATTAAAAATTATAATATTTGATTGTGGATGGATGTTGTAGAAAATTGGGTAAGAACTTACTTGTATCTATAACCTCTCTTAGCAGAAACTTGAGGGAAAGCAGTAGAAAATCTATAGAGGAATAGGTGATACCTATAATTGTAACTAAACCATTGAAGTTTAGGGTTGAGCCACGACTACGAGAGTTGATGCACCTTTCTCTATCCCACCAAGAGGAAAAATTCCAAGAAGAACCCAATCGAGTTGAACATTTGGAGAGGACGGGAAGATCAACTTGGTTAAGCTTGTCAGGAGGTTACATGCATCACAAAGCATTATGAATAACCAGAATTTGACTGCATTATAGAAGACAAGAGACTAGGGCCTTAACCTTCAACTCACTGGCCATAAAACTACGATGTTGCATCGTGGGAACCCAAACTATGGTTGCAAAGGGAAATGAGAGAAAGACTAAGAGAATAGTAAGTGTGGGCACGAATATAGTTGGTACCATGATGGTAAGTTGGCACGTGGGCTGGGCTTCATGAAAGGGATTGCATATGGGCCTCATGAAAGGGATTTCATAATGTCTATGAATATGGATTTATTTATTTATTTTTGTTTTGTAATTGTGAGAGGTGCTTTGGTAGAGATGTTGTAATGTAATGTTTAACATTTTGATAAAGTCAAATTATTTAAAAATAAAAATAAAAAAAAATAAAATAAAAATATTGATGTAATGTAAATATTTTAACTTGGTCAAAATAACAAAAAAAAATCACATAAAAATAACCCTATAAAAATAAAAATGGCCCATTGTATTGACCCATGGTATTCATGTTGAATGTAGCCTATTTAAAGGGGAAATTAAACTAGTATATATTGATTTTAACATAGAATATACCAAGTGCCTAGAGGATCAAATCTCATATACAAACACAAATTTATTTTATTTTTATTTTTATTGTTTATATATATTTAATGAACACAATAAAATTTCAATTAATTACGTAATATATCAATTAAAATAATAGGTTAATGTTTATTTTTATACTAATTAATTAAATTTGATTATAATTAATTAATTAATTTTGGTAATAATATATTAATTAATTAAAGGCTAAATGTTTATTAAATTAGATTAATGAGGTTAACAAAATTAATATTAACACATTTTGTGTAATACATTAAGTTTAATTAATTAATATTAATGAGAATCAAGTAATTATCTTTCATAATATGACTTAAGGTAGAGATTCCAATGTTAGAAAGACTACTAAGGGTAGTTGGCAGGGTTGTAAATTGTTTGTGATCAAGGAAATGAGTGATAGGAATAGACCCACTCTAGATCAACACCTAGTTATATTAGAATTTGAGGATGTTACCCAAAAAGTGGCTACAGTTACCTCTTTAGAGAGAGAGATTGATTTCATAGTCGAATTAAAACTTGGAGTAGATACCATATCCAAGAAATCCTACAGGATGATAGCTCCAAAAATTTGTGAGCTACAAATGTTGTTAAAAGAGATGTTAGATTCGGGATCTATTGGACCTATTATTTCACCTTGGGGTTCACCAATGATTTTCATCAAAAAGAAATATGGTTAGTTAATATTGTGGAAGGATTACAGGGACTTGAATTTAGCCACGGTAAAGAATAGGTGCTCGATACCAAAAATAGAAGATCACTTTGATCAAATGAAAGGAACACTAGTTTTCTTAAAAATCAATTTGTGATCTAGATACCATCAGTTAAGGATTAAGGAAGCTGACATCCCAAAAGTTACCTTTCAAACTTATTTTGGACACTATGAGTTCGCACTAGTTCCATTTGGTTTTACTAATGCCCCAGTAGTGTTCATGAGCCTCATGAATGATGTGTTTTAAAACTATGTAGAACACTTTGTGCAAGTATTTCTAGACAATATTCTCGTATATTCTAAGAATAAAAAGGAGCATGAAGAGCACTTAAGGGTTGCATTGGCATGCTTAAGGGAAAATATGTTTTATGGAAAACTATTGAAATGCTCTTTATTTTAGAAGGAAATTCATTTCCTCAGGCACAACATTTTAGAATAATGGAATTCAGTTGACTCTAGAAGAGGTGAAGGCCATAATGGATTAGCCAATTCTGAAAAATGCTCATGAGGCGCATAACTTAAAAGGGCTAGTAGGTTATTATCAATGATTTATGGAAGGATTTTCAAATATTACAAAACCCATCACCACATTATAGTGAAACCTATGAATGGAAAGATGAGTACTACATTATATTCTTTAAACTAAAAATATTAATAATAAGTGTATTGATCCTTTGAGTGATTGACATGGAGAAGGAGTTCACCATTTGCATAGATTCTTCCAAAAAATGATTAGGAGTTCTGTTAATACATGAGTAATAGATTATGAATCTACAAAGTTAAAGAAACCTGAAGAGTTATAGGATACCCATGTCTTAGAATTAGCATTAGTGATTATAGATTTGAAACTTTGGGGGCACAACCTTGTTGAGAGGAACTTTGTGCAAAAGAATAATCATGAGATCTTAAAGCATCTCTTCACTCAAAGGAATCAGGATGCTAGATAGAGGTGATGGAGTGAAATCATGAGTGTGTAGCATTGTGGGGTTTCAAACATCTATGGAAAAGAGAATGTAGTAGGCAATGGGCTTAGTAGAATACCATGGATGTTCTCCCTAGTAACCTTGTGGCTCAATTTGAGGGAGCGTGTGTTAGAGAATCTCTTTGAAGATAGTTGGTGTATAGATATTACATCAACAGTCTAGAGTGGGAAGAAAATACAACCAAGGTTTCAATGTTATACCCTTGAACTAGATAGACTATTGATATTTTAAGGAAGAATGTACATCCTAGGGGAAAGGAGCATGTAAGGAACCATCCTTGAGGAGTCACATACGACACTCTACAATGCACAACTTAGCATGAAAAATATCCTTGCAATCATGAAGAAAATTTTCTTTTGGGTAGGAATGATGCGTGACATGGTCCAGTTTGTTGTCTATTGCCTTGAATGTTAGTGTGGGAAGGTTGATCATTTCCACCCAAAAAGACTCTTATAACTACATGACCTTCCTATGCGTAAATGGGAGGTCATTTCTATGGATTTATTTGTGGGTTGACCACTCATGTCACAAAGGCACAACACCATATTTCCTATAGTTGATGTTACACCATTTTTTTGGTCATCTAACCTATTATTATCAGATGAACCCAAGTACACCATGTAAGACCAATTTTACCCTAAGTAAAATTTCTTTCACCATATAAAATAACTTATTTGGCATATTTAACCCAAAACAAGGAAATTAATTAAATAAATCCTTATTTATTTAATTTTTTCCTAAGAACAAGTTATTTAAATCATTATTTAAATAATATTCTTAGTTAAATATGACTAAATCATCCATAAATAATTAAATAAACCATTATTTATTTAATTATATTCCCATCATTCCCATAAAATGATAAATAAATCATTTATTTATTTATTATTTATAAATAAAGGAATTGACCCAAGTCAAGAATCCTTTTCCCTCCAACAAATATAATAAAATATTCCTACAAGGTGCTTCTAGAATTCGATTAATAATATTTTATTCATGCACCGAGTTCTAGACCGCCCCAATATTTTGTTATAAATAGGGGGGTTTTCCCCATTCATTAGTCACCTTCATTGCATTAGATCACTATGGATCTACTCTTGGTCACCATTTTCCATTTTGTTTTGTGAACTCCCATTGAGTTCCATGTTTGCTTTTCTACATCCATAAGAGAGAGAAATGTTAGATCTGAAACACTGAGGACTTCCAAGAACCCATCCCACTGAGGAGAACCAGAAAACACCTTTCTTGTTTTCCTCTCAAGTGCCCCATTCTTTAATATAATACAAAATTCTTTCATATACATTCTTCTTGTCTTGTTCATTGGATCTATGGAGCTATGTTATTTTTTATCTGCTTAATATCTTTTGTGCTTAGATCTGAATTTGTGCAGCAATCTTAAAGGTATTTTGCAGCCATTATCGATGTTAGGGCTATTTGTTACAAGTAGCTAAAGTGATATTTCACGACAAAAGAATCATACTAACAATTACAATCACACGGGTTTTCTCGTTGCACTGGCCGTCAGTTTACATATTCCCCGCATATACACCGTTTTAGACCCTAGGTTTCTTCCCTTTTTCGGTTTTTCCTTATTTATGGTGCTTCTAATTTTCTAAAACTGACAAACAAACTTATAGCTCGTGTTTATATGCTATTAGTACAGGGATACCAACCCATATGTTTGAGACAACAATTTTTCTGCCCGCCGAGACACTCGGGATTACAGGCGCCACCACGGCCCAAAACACCGGGACTTCTGAGGATGCACTTTTCTACCCAAAACCTCGCGACTCGGATTAAAACAGGGCTCAACTCCACACCGTACTTTTTCCGCAAATTTTTCAAAGACTTTTTCCATTGTCCGTTTCTGAGGTATTTTCCAACCTTCGTCTCTTCCCGTTTAGACCTGTTCCTGATTTTATTTACTCAACTAAGAGGGAATCTTTCCCCTTAGGGCTCTAGTACCCTCCAATTTTTGTGGGAGAGTATTTGCTATTTCAGACGTCTAAATTTTTAGAGTTTCAGCCTTCTTTTTCTCAAATCTCATACCTTCTTTTCAGATCCCTTTAGATCAACTCTTCTCCCTCTAAAATCACCTCATATCGTTTTGTTTGGGTTCCTTTCCATGATCACCGCCTTGTCTCTTCTCTTTTTAGCTGATCTCCTCCTTTTTAGCAGCAACCTTGCCTCTGCCTATTTGTTGTTCTCTGCACCACTTTTCAACAGATTTCTCCTTTAGATCCCAGTCCCCCCCTGACATTAGATCTATTGGCCTCCTTTTTGCGTGCTTGGCTTAGTTTTTTCCCTCTTATCGACTAGTTTTGAGAGACCCGCCTTCTTGGGTTAACTTGATACATTAATAGCTGTTAATTTTCTGTTCTTTTAGTTTTATTTCCTGCAGATTTATTTTCAGTTACATAGCACACTTTTTCTTTTACTCTCAAAACGTCTGGGTTTAAAACAATTAAAATTAATGCACGCCACACACTGACCCTAAGTGAAGAAGAGCCTGGTTAACACCGCCTGGCATAGACTTTAAAATCAATTGTCATTGCACCTCTCCGCCCTTGAACTCACTTGATTTTGTCCCTCCCTGCCCTTGTCGGTTTTTCTTCTTCCCGTCATCATTGCGCCCCCAAGGCGCTTCTCCCAGAGACTTCTTGGCCTTCACCCTCAGTTTCCGATCGGTCGACTTCCTCCTTCCTGTCATCATCGAGTAAGTCCTCCCCTGAGTCCGCACTCCGACTCTTCCTCTGATTTTTCGGGTTCTCCCGCTCCTCTTGGTTCCCCCCCTGTTGCCTTCACCATGTCTAGTTCCGGACCTAGCCCTAACCCCAGTTCTACTGCTGGGTCCATGTCTAGTGGAACCCCTATGGGACCTACCTCGACTGCCCCATTACTCCCTTATATGGCTAGCCTCAGTCTCCCCAATTTCAATCAGCTCATTAATGACCCTATTCGCCATGATGCCAGTTGCCCTGCTATGCCAACCAAGCTCCCCTCCGACATTCCCAAGTTCAAAGGCCTTGCTAGCGAAGATCCCTCCAACCATATTCGATCTTTTCACATGTGGTGTTCCTCCAATTCCATCACCGATGACTCCATCCGTCTTCGACTGTTCCAATGCACCCTTACCGGCGAAGCTTCTAAATGGTATGTTGACCAAGCCACCTCTTCTCATACCACCTTTGCGACCATTGCCCAAGCCTTTCTATCTTATTTCCAGCTCCCCCTCCGATACGACACTAGTACTGAACTCTTAACGTCTTTTCATCAATCCTCTTCAACCCGCCTTTCTGCTCATGTCCAAGAATGGCGGCGAAGACGGAGCTTGTGTCACACTCCCCCCTTTGAAGATCGAGTTTACATGGACTGGTTCCTTCGCTCTCTCTTACCTCCCATTGGCAAAGATGTCGCATCCCATTTTCCCCAAACCGAAGAAGCCGCCCTCCAAATAGCCTTGAAGTATGACCTTATATACGCCCAATCTGGTTATGTTTATATCGTCCTTCCTGACCTTCCCAAACCCGGTGGCCCTAATGCCTCAGGGGAATCTCACTCTGCCAACGATATCGTTGGAGCCCTGTCACATACCTCTGCCCAACCTCTTTTGGGCCATGGTTTTCCTCCAGGGGCCCGCCCCTCCGGCGTTTTTTCCCCTCCAGGTAGCATGTATTCAGGCTACGGCATGCCTCATCCTTTTTCCCACCCTCCTGCTTACCTTACTGCTGCCCACCCTACCCCTTATCCATATCCGCAACCTGGTGTCCCAACTCCTCCAGCATTTGGACCTCCCACTCCCTTTCCTTTTCCACCCCCGCAACCGCACTTACTACCCCCTCCTGGGCAAGTATTTGCACAACAGGGGGCACCTAATTTTCCTCCTTCTTAAAGAAGGAGAAGAGGAAATCAATCTGCTTCTGGTAATCATGGATCCAATCCTTCCAGTATTGACTCTACCACTGCCAACCAGCCACAGGGCCCTCAGCCTAAGCCGGACAGGCCGCTTCGCACCAATAAGCCCTGTTCTTGTTGCGGTTTTTATGGTCACTACAATCACGATTGTCCTTTATTACCACAAATGCGGCAGATGTGGGAATCTTAGGCCACCGTGAGGGGGCAACACTCCTCCCCTACCATCCCTCCCACTCCAACTACTTCCTAACCCGCTATGTTTACCGATCCTTTCTCTCAACAAGGATTCGTGGCCACTCAACCTCCTCATGCCCCAGTAACCACTCAACCTTCCCCTTCTGGTTCCTCTAATTACCAGATTCTCATGATGACCTCTGACCCTCCTCTCACTGTCGACCTCAACCTTCAAACTCGGTCCCGTCAGTATTCCACACCTCTCGTTCCATCTGTCTCCGAGTCTCCATTGTCAGGTCCTACAGAGCCTCTATCGACACCCAATGGTCCCTTGCAACTCCCTCCGCCCAAAGACGAGGTTCATCCCAAGCCTCCTAAGGGACCATTACGCCGAAATGCTGCCTCTGGTCAGACAACCCATTCATATAGCATAGTAGATGATCTGTCCCAATCTCATGCTGCCATTTCAACACTGGAACTCTTCCAGTCGTGTCCTTCTCAAAATAGGGCTCTACTATCTGCCGTGGGCACTGTAGATCCTGCTGATGACCAATTGATTTTTTTCGATGCCCATCAGTTAGAACATCCCCCTCTTCCTCCTTCGGTTTCTTTCCAAATCCCAGTCAAAATCCGAAATGCCAATGTTGCTCGGTGTATTATTGATGAGGGGGAATCTACCTGCGTAATGTTCGCTTCGGTTTGGAAACAACTCGGCTCCCCTGAACTAGACCCTTCCACCATCACCCTTTGTGTGTGGGATGGCCATGCGTCCCAACCCATTGGCCTATTCCGTAACTGTCCTATCACCCTTGCCGGCAAGACTGTTTGTGTCGACGTTGAAGTTATCGATGCCCCTCTTGACTAAAACATCCTTTTGGGGCGTAGTTACACCTATGCCATGTCAGCCGTCCCATCCACAGTCCACCGCAAGATGTTTTTCCCTCATAATGGCAAGATCGTCACCATTGACCAATTGACCTACCATGAACCAAAATCTCAGACCTCCCCTGAGTCCACCATCTCTACTATCACCAATAAACCAACTGTTTATTCTTTGACCAGTGTTTCCCCTGGCGTCTATAAAGACTCCTCTTTTCTTGGAACTTTTCCTGGTCCTCCCCTTCCTCCTGTCTCTGACCCAGCTTGGCGAATGTTTGCATGATGCAATAATCTTGGGCTGACCTTACAGAGCCCACTTTGGCTAGTCAGCACCCTCAACCTCAACCAGCTCCTAGCCCTTCACCCCCGCTAGTCAGCCTTCTTCCTTCTGAACCTTCTTCTACGAAAAGTCCCCCCACGTCTCATTATCCTCTTGGTTTGATTCCACCTGATATCAACCCCCTTGGCACCATTTCTCCTGGCCATTTCCATGCTGGTTAGATACCTTTTCTTGCTCCCCCTCCCGGAGCTTATTCGGTCCCTATTTTGGCCACCCTATGTCTCCCCAACCTGACCCTGGGTATACCCGTCTGGTATCTTGACCCTCTAGCCACTACCTTGCTAGGCCAACCCAACCCATATATTACTTTAACCCCATTTCAACCGATCCCCATGACTTCTCCCACTGCAACAACACCTCAGTCACCTCAACAGGAACCACCTCCTGTTGCGACCGCTTTGGGTAAGCATGGAAACACTCATAGGGGGGCATCAAAGGACAAGGCTACCCCGAAAAACCCTGTCCCTCCTCGGCCTCCAATGCATGCCATTCATTGTGCTTTGTGTGATGTTGTCGGTCATGCCACCCATACTTGTCCCAAGCTACCCCGCATCAAACCCCTAGTTAAAGTCGCGTTCCTGGAGTCTATGGTCCCTAAATCCTCTCTTTCTTCCTTGTCTGCAACCAAGAACCCAAAGCCTCTTCGCAACAACAAACCCTGTGCTTTGTGTGGTGTCCATGGCCATTATTCTCACCATTTTCCTCACCTCACGCATTACCGCGCCTCTTTAAACGTCATTCGCGAGTACGAGAAGGAACAAAATCCATCCGCCTCTCCTATTCTCGCGCAATATGCATCAGGCCACCTCGAGGATCCACCTGCTACCATTGACATTCCTCCTCTTGATGTTGAGATGTCGAAACTTGCTGCCCCCCTCCTATACCTATCATCATTCGTTCGACCCTCGGAGTACATTCCCTCTGAATCCACTCCATCTGTTTTGCTTGATTCCCCTCCAACAACATTCTTGGGCTCTACATCCTTTGATCATCTTTTTACTTGTTCTTCTGTCATCCCTCGAGATGATCCATATGTGAACCTTTCTTCCCATGCTGATGATTTAGGTAGCTTTGCGGCCTCATGTGGTTTCCTTGACCTTTTCCCTCCCACCCATAACCATGATTCTACCATCCGTATCTATGATATTCTCCGTAGCCTGAGCTCCAACCCCCATGCATCACCCTCTTGTTAGTCTACGAGTCATAGCCACCCTATCCAGCCTACTACCTCCCATAGTTCTCCTGTGCTGTCTACCCTTCACTCACGTTGTCATCTTTTTTCTTACTCCTCCCATATCTTGTCTTGTCACACTATTTTGCAGGACTTTCCGTCCACACATTATATTGGCCATGCCGATGGGACAAGTCCCTATTCCCAGAATCTAGCCTCGGTAGCTTGGGCTATTTTTAACCCTTGTGACGATCTGCATGCGACCCTCTCTTCTCGTGATCATGAGCCAGGAAGCTTTGCCACATCAGGCAGTCTTTCTTCCACCAGTCTCCCCATATCCCATCATGATGATGACATTATGGAAGAAATCCCCACCCCTGACTTTATCTATTTCCCCTTACATCAAACCCATGCATTCACACCACATACACCTTGTGGCCATTACATTGAAACCCAATGTTTGAGTAAGGGGGCACCCATATTTAAGAGACCAAAAGAAGCAATTCTCTACAACTCTCCTAGTATATCTGGTCGTGCCGACTTTAGTACCATTATTCTTCCCCATTTAGAAGAACCTCTAAAGTCCCATGTCACTTCGAATCACTCTCGAGATGATACCCCTTATCGTTCCTCTATCTTACATCAGCAACCCAGTCTTTTTGACCTTGTTGTTGACCAACCTATACGTTTTCTAAGAGAGCATCAGTTCATTATCTCCAAATCCTCTATTTGGGATAGTGGCACCAGGTATGCCAACCTAGAGACTTAAAGTCCATTTGATTCATATATGCAGTACTAAACGAGATTGGTAATCCTCCATTTCCTTTCTCAAACTGCATAACCATAACGAAAATAAATGGCGCACCATATCCTTAAAATGTGTTTAAATTCCCCTTTTTCTACATCCATTTTGGCATGACCACCACATGCTTGGGGGCACCTATGCCCCTGAACCATAAATATCCCAGATCTCAGCCAAAAATAGCACTGAAACCCCCTTTCTCCCCCCGGTCGCACTTTTCAGGTCATTTCCCGGGACAGGTCGCAGTTTTCTGCCCAGTACCTGCTACTCGGGTCGCAGAACCGACCCCAAAAAGTGCGACCTGGCCTGTTCATGAGCTCTGGGTACCTTTTAGTTTTTAGTACCTTGATGCTTCACCAGGACACATTTTGTCCATGAAGGGTCTATTCACCTCTTCTCAAAATCGAATTTCTTCACTTATGACACTTGTACTTGGGGCACCACTTTGCCTCCTTACTCGTCTTCGTTCATCCTGATTTTCGTCATGAGCTACCCTATTGTAATCACACTTTTATGGTCCCCTATTAGACCCGTACTATGAGGCAACACCATTGAGTCACCCTTGCTTAGAGCATCTGAGCCGAGTCACCATCACATTCATGGAGTCTATCCCAAGTCCCTTTGTACCCCACTATAGTCCTCCATCCTTTCCTGCTTGGTCCCACTCTCGTGTCGCAAATTATGGCCTTCAGTACCATCGTCCACTATCCATCATGATATTGTGTCAGTCGCTGCCAAGCCATTCATACACTTTGTGCTCTAACAAGGGAAGTCGTCCAACCGCTCCTCTATTCCTCTCATTCCATCATCATCATCAGTGTCTACTTGTCCGTCACTCTACTATTTTCCCTCATGCCTTAGTTGGGGTTCCCTTATTGCCTCACCTATGGCAGACCAACTTCTGTCGACATCAGTTATTTTACTCCAGAAGACAGGTCTAGGGGGCAGTGTACAATTGGTTCGAGCTCTTCCTAGCATGATCGTGATATATACACTTGATGGTCTAGTGACGCAGCAGCAACTATTGGTGATTCCTGGGCATGTGTGAGATGCCTCAACCCTCATGAGGGGGTGGCCCTGCAGGTAGCCCCCCACATTCTCAAATGGATTCATTTCCACCCTTGATGTAGCTCCTCCCATTCGATGATATCAGCCTCAACCGCTTGCGGCACCTCTTCGATTTGCTCGTATCAGTAAGATGTTGCGAGCCCTTCCCCGCGTGTAGGGGGAAATTGGGTGTATCTCATGTACTACCATATTATTGTATAAGTCCTGACGATTATTCCAGGCATCGCATGTATGTGGTATTCATCATGTTATTTATCTGGCTCATGTTTAGGCCAACACATGCTTCATTATTGCGTTCCGTGGTTTTCTGGGTGTCTTATTCTTTGTACTTTGTCTCGGCGGGCATAGGTATGCCTCCCCTGCTGCCTTTAGCACAGGTACCACTTCATAAACTAGAGGCTTGTTGCACCTGTAAGTCTCATCTCCTCAGGGTCTAGTCCTTTATCACATCAGACAACATTACATTTCTCTCTCTCACTTCCCTTTTGATGTCTAGTGATTGAGTTCTTACAACGTACTTCGGTCATACGATTTGCTCCTAACACTCGTATGTTAGGGGGCAATCTGTTACACCATTTTTTTTGATCATCCAACCTATTATTATTAGATGAACCCAAGTACACCATGTAAGACCAATTTTACCCTAAGTAAAATTGCTTTCACCATATAAAATAACTTATTTGGCATATTTAACCCAAAACAAGGAAATTAATTAAATAAATCCTTATTTATTTAATTTTTTCCTAAGAACAAGTTATTTAAATCATTATTTAAATAATATTCTTAGTTAAATTTGACTAAATCATCCATAAATAATTAAATAAACCATTATTTATTTAATTATATTCCTATCATTCCCCTAAAATGATAAATAAATCATTTATTTATTTATTATTTATAAATAAAGGAATTGACCCAAGTCAAGAATCCTTTTCCCTCCAACAACTATAATAAAATATTCCTAAAAGGTGCTTCTAGAATTCGATTAATAATATTTTATTCATGCACCGAGTTCTAGACCGCCCCAATATTTTGTTATAAATAGGGGGGTTTTCCCCATTCATTAGTCACCTTCATTGCATTAGATCACTTTGGATCCACTCTTGGTCACCATTTTTCATTTTGCTTTGTGAACTCCCATTGAGTTCTATGTTTGTTTTCCTACACCCATAAGAGAGAGAAATGTTAGATCTGAAGCACTGAGGACTTTCAAGAACCCATCCCATTGAGGAGAACCGGAAAACACCTTTCTTGTTTTCCTCTCAGGTGCCCCATTCTTTAATATAATATAAATCATTCTTTTAAACATTTTGTTCTTGTCTTGTCTATTGGATGCATGGAGCCATATTATACTTTATCTGCTTAATATCTTTTGTGCTTAGATCTGAATTTGTGCAGCAGACTTAAAGATATTTTGCAGCCATTATCGATGTTAGGGCTATTTGTTATGCGTAGCTAAAGTGATCTTTTATGACAAAAGAATCATACTAACAATTGATAAGTTGACCAAAAGTGTTGATTTCATCCTAGTGAGAGACACTTATGATGTTACTAATGTGGCATGAGTCTCTATAAGTGAAGTTATTAGGATACATGGATTACTCACTATGATCATTTATGATAGAGACCCTTGCTTTACATATAGATTTTGGATAAGTCTGAAATCAACATTGGGGGGCTCAGTTGAACTTGAACATTGCATATCATCCAAAAATATATGGGAATACGGAAAGAGTAAATAAAGTTATGGATGACATGCTCATAATCGTATGTTATGGATAACTATACTTAGTGGGAAACATACCTACCATTGGTGGAGTTCACCTGCAATAAGAGTTACCACCATTAAAGAAATTTTGATAAAAAAAGGGACTAAAAAAAAAATTACAACCAAAATAAAATTTATAATATCCAATAGGATTCAAGATTATGATGTCAATCATGGGGGGTGATTCACCATTTAGGAGTAAAAAAGTAAAAAGATTAAAAAAAAACTTTCTCAACTTGTATTTTCAACTTATCTCCCTACATTTTTTCTCAAATTTCAAGTGGGTAGACTTTTTGGATGTGAAATTTAATTCCTCATCCAAGGAGTACACATGTTGCATACTTTTGATGGACCCTACGACACGAAAAATTAGAAATACATGAAAAAACGTGATTGCAATCACATTTTTTCATGTATTTCTTTTTTTTTCATGTTGCACGGTCCATCGAAAGTATGCAACATGGGCACTCCTTGGATGAGGAATTAAATTCCACATCCATACAATGCTACCACCCGAAATTTGAGTAAAACCATAGGGAGATAAGTTGAAAATACGAGTTAAAAAACTAGTTTTTCCTCTTTTTCCTCTAAAATTTGATGATTTAATCTAATCTTATTTTATTATTTCCACTATTATCTTATAATATTCCATAGGAGGCCCATGTTTGACCTCAAAATTTCTCTAATTAATTCGATCAATATGCATCCTTATCAAGCTCTATATGGGAGAACATGCAGGACACCACTGAGTTTGGAATAGTTGGAGAACATGGTAATAGTAGGGTCGAAATTGGTTCAATAAATGGAAGACCAGGTAAGATATATTTGAAAATTTTTAAAGGAAGCACATGATAGATAGAAGAGATATGTTGATGCACATAGAGGAGAAGAGAACCTAGAGGATAAGGAAAGCAAGCAAGTAAAGGAATGAAAATGAAATCAAAGGAAGGACAACGAAGGGCCAAGGAAGCAAGGATCAAACAAGGAAAGGTTGGATCAAGCATACTTGCAGGTAACATATTTCATGTATAATTTTGTAGCTAGTTTTGGCATGCATGACATATGCATGTGTGTATAGAGTTTCATTGTTTTCAGTAGCATGGTTTTTCCTGGTTTTGATAGTGATTTCAACCTTTCCTTTCCATTTCCAAATAGCCATGGTGTGATGGGATCATTTCAAGTTAATTTTTGGATTTTTGGAAGGTTTTGGAACCGGGCGAGGTGATCTCAGGAAAATTCCCAAGGGCCTAGGATCCCTTGATTGGTAATGGCGAGATATACCGTAAAGCCTGAGGGTTCAGATGGGAAAATTCCACAATTATGGTAGGCATCCAAGCTTGGTGTTGTTCTGTGATCTTGAGACCGGTTTAGGTGAGATCATGGTATGATTAGGGTGGAGGTGGTTTAACCTCTGGATTCACTTGGTTGTTTATGGACTGGTTTATCCCATGAGATCCCACATTCATGCTTGGAATGTGGCATGAGGGTGATTGGATGAAATAAAGATTTGGTTCAGCCCAATCTATGTGTTATCACCAAGCTGACATAAGTTGGGTTATTCAACTATCAACCAAGCACAACTATTTCAAACCGCTTTGGACTAGAAGTTAGCCCTTCCAATCAGAGAGGGCTCTCTCAAAGAAAACAATGGATTACTCAAGGTAAGATCTATATGCAGATGGATAAATATTTTTATGTTTTATGTGATTTTTGTAGGTGGAAGAGTGTATGATGGCTAGCATTGGGCACAGATTCAGCTAAAGAAATTCAATTACTAGAAAGTTACATCCATGGAAGCTGAGGTAAATTGGATTAAAACATGACTTTTACAAGAAAGCGTAGCATATGAAGGAAATTGGAGCATAAAGTTATGAATTCCAAGTAATCATAATACCATGAAATTGATGAAAATATACAAACTAAATATACATAAATACATAAGCCAAGAAGAATCTTAGGTTTTGAAGAAAACTATTGAAAACTGTGCAAGCTTGATAAATAAAAATTACATATTAGCTCCCTCATAGCATTCATCCCTCAAAAAATTGAAAAATTCCACCATATATAGAGTGAGGCCTTCATACAATGGCCTTCCACCTGGGGTAGCCTCAAATTTCTACCTCAGAGACCTATTTCTAATATAATTACATCACATGGAGTCTTTCTAGGGATATTTTCCATTACAATAGAGTTTGAATACAAAAATGACACTTCTTTCATTAAATAGCTCAACAAATTATTTTAGTAACCCTTATGAAATGAAACCAACTGATTTTATGAATGTGCTGGACTGCTGATGTGTCATCATGACACGTGGATGTTGACCTTGCTGAGCTGGACCTCCACCAAGTCGGATTTTAAAATTTCTACACAAATCTCGCTAGGAAATATTCTGTAAAATAGGCCTCAAAGATGATTGCTTATTTTCCAAACCCGGAAGGATATGAAAAAAATGAGAGAGGTTTTTGTAGATGAGCTTGTTTTGAAGAAAAAATTCCTTGAGCTTTCCAAAATTCCTTTCCATGTGTTCACAAAGTAAGCTTGAAGTTGACTACTAAAACATTCATTTCTAGAAATTTGGTAGCAAATAACATGGAGTTTGGCCTAGTTGACCTGCTGAAGTTTTCCCATGAAAAGTAGGAATTCATAAGTTGATGATGTGGACACATTTTACCTACTTTTTATCCATTACCTTACTGTTTGATTGCTCAAAAATTATCAAAACTCCATAATGCTAGAAAAATAGAGTATAGGCAGTTTGGTAGCAAATTTCAGTAGCAAATGTCAAAATCAACCCTCTGCATAATTTTTAACTTTTTTGACTGTTCCAAGGTCTTCCTTGAGGTTAATGGGTTAAACACATGCCTTGAGCCTTAATTTTTCTGAAACTTTGGCTGATTTTTACCTCCATGGAAAGCTACAACACTTTCATAGCAAATTTATGCCTTCAAGCCTAGGAGTTGCTATGAAAGTACCTAGTTTCTTGATATTTTTCACTTTCATCCTCCTATCACCTCTAAAGAATTTATAGAAGCCTATACATGGCTGCATAATAGCATAAGCCATGGTGTAGTAAAAAATGTGTAATATTACCATACTTATAGAGCAACATCATCAATTTGTAAAATCATTTTTAGGCCTTTCTTCAACAATTCAACTTCTATAATTTCCATCTTTTCTTGTAAGTATTTGACTTGAACTTGCAAGATTCTCCTCTCTGCTTGCAACCATCTATTCCTCTTGCACAAGTGCCTCATAATTCTGTCCTTTTTAACATTCTTCTATATTCATCCCCAACCTTATCATAGAAATCAAGTTACTTGGTCACTTCTTTTCTAAAATACTCAAATATCCAACTTTGATTCTATTACCTCTGTCCTAGTTTCCTTGAGTTGTTCTTGCAAAAGTTCCATCTTACTTTTCTCTTTTACAGCGTCCTTGTCTTTCCTCTTCTTCACTGGCTCTGTTTTTTTTTATGCACCTCAGGTATTTTTTTTCTTTAGTGATTTGCTTCTTTGACAAATGAAAATATGCTAAAGACAGTGGACCAAATATGACACTTACATACCTTTCGTAAAGAACGCTAACAAAAAAACAAGACAACAATGCTAAAACTGTAGATAGCAAGAACAACTCGTTAGGAAATGAAAACATTTTTGTGACAACAAATCGATTAAAAAGTGGAAATGGAACAAAATGAATGAGCAACTATATGGTGCACGTGTTTTGGGAATGGTAGATAAAGACAAAAAGGTGTAATCATGACCCAATAACCTTTGGTCATACCTTTTTTAAAATTTATGTATCGTTTCCCCTACCGTTAGCAGAAAAAAAACTTTTGTAGCGAAACCTATGTTGGAGAAGACAAATTTGCTATGGAAGTGTTAGGAACTTCTGTAGAAAATCCTGACATGTTTGAAGTAGATTTGTTGTGAAAGTATGAAAAAGTGTCAAACTCACAATGATGACCAGATCAACTGATGGAAAAAAAAAATTTGGTTTTCCCTTTATGATGACACAGATAAAGACTCATAATGACATTTAAAAATCACTAAAGGAACTTTATACATGTGAATTTTTTTGAAAATAAAAAATTTAAAAATCCTATTGAACCCTAAATAAATTAACCTAATTGACTCATGACTCAAAACAAACCTAATGGTTATCTTGGATAATAGTGGATCCAATGGGGATGTTGTGCCCTTGTGGTGCAGCAAAGAACCAATAGACCAAGTGCCTATTCATTAAGTTTTTTCGAACCTCTTGTCATATTCTTTAGCCTACATTCGACCCTTGACATGCTTCTAAAGAAAAAAAAATTTACAAACCAAAAATTGCAACTAAAATATTCAAACTAAATGCTGAAAGAGATGGTTGCCCAATAAGCTTATTTATGTACCAATAATCCTACTCTAACATTTGAAAATCCACTTTCTTAACTCAAGCAATATGAAACCTCCAGTATAAAATTTCAAAGAGTTGATCCAACACCTAGGCTTTTTGATTGTGCTTGAACAAAAATAGAAATGGATCATCTATTGGAAACTTGGAATGAAAATTGAATCCTTACTCAATAAAAAATACAAAAACTGTCTTGAATAATGACTGAAACAGACTTACCATTGGATCTTAGAAACCATGAAAAATATCCTCTTTTTGATGATTAAAACCATGAGGGTTGAATTCATTCATAACCAATGGCTTATTTTGTCCTATATGTTCAATTTCAAGAATATCATTAGATAAAAAGGCAACAATAGATTTGTCTTCCC
This sequence comes from Pinus albicaulis, assembly GCA_034641835.2. Taxonomy (NCBI): domain Eukaryota; kingdom Viridiplantae; phylum Streptophyta; class Pinopsida; order Pinales; family Pinaceae; genus Pinus; species Pinus albicaulis. The sequence goes on along the minus strand of CM076584.1, from coordinate 1,043,092,202 downwards.
TTTCATGTAAATCAACAAAACCATCCATGCATCCTTGAACATCTTCAAACATGACATCCATATTATATGTATCAAAAGTAATATTTTTCTTATCAAACAAATAAGGTATAATCGTCGGTAGTTTTTCTTGAGGACTGATATCTTGATTCTCAACACTAACAGATCCTATACAAATAAATTTATGCATATCCTCCATTTCATTTTGATGATTGCAAAATATAATAGGTCAAACCTATATATTCAACTATTCATGTAGTTCAGGTTTACCTAAAAGTGAACTTTCATCACATGTTACCTCACTATTTAGAATTTTCATGCATGTATTTTCAACAACCCGATCTTGAGGAGTTTCTTCTTGACATAAAATATCAGAAAAAGAATGGACTGAAAATAATTTAAATGATTTGGCTCATACATTTGACTGCATATAGATTGACAAGGCTGCAAGTCCTCATAAATTTCATGTAATATGACTTGACTGTCAAAGTGTTGATATATTTCATCTTCAAGCAAAGAAAACACATTTTCTTGTTGAAAAATTTCTTGGTTATCATGACAACTGACCTGAGAAGAGAATTAATAAAGTGTCTCTAACATATCCTCCTCTAAGCACTCTCCATTATCACCAAGAGTTTTACGATATGGAATAAACACCTTAGAAAAATCATAATAGTCTTGTAACAATGATAAAGAAGAATGAGATTTCTCAATAATGTTCAAAGAACGTTCTATGGAAATATTTAAGAGAGAACAAGCTTCCCAACTACAACCCTTCATACCATGTTCTAGCTTCATCCTTTATAGTGGCCATAAACATTTTCATGTGACAATTCTCATGAAACTCAACTCGAAACTTATGCACATGAATATGGAATCTAACCAAGTGAAGAGAAACATTATCTTTCTTTTCATCTTTAAATATAGGAAGATAAGTTAACTAATCAACTCTAGGCATAGGATTTGGAAAACGAGGGATGTGATACTGATTCAATGGGGCATACATGGTATTCTTCCTTGCAATAGAACTCATCTGAGACTTCTTCAAGCTACTAATCTTCAAGAAGTGGAGTCATCATGAAGGCATTAATTTATGAATTCTTCAAGAATGGAGTCGCCAAAGTAAAAGTACAGCGTTGAAATGTCTGATCTCCTGTTACCCTCAAGAGTTCAGATACTTTAAAAAGAAAAACCTAGGATAATACAACTTTCAGACTCCTAGAAAACGCACCAAAATGTTATCACTAGGATGGTGTAAGTTGGGTTGTTCAATTATCAACCTAGCACAACTATTTCAAGCCAATTTGGACTGGAAGTTAGCCCTTCCAATTAGAGAGGGCTCTCTTAAATAAAAAAAATGGATTACTAAAGATAAGATCTATATATAGATGGATAAATATTTTTATGTTTTATGCGATTTTTGCAGGTGGAAGAGTGTATGATGGCTACCATTGAACAATAGTCAGCTAAAGAAATTCAATTACTAGAAAATTGCATCCATGGAAGCCAGGGAAAATTTTAAGGATGGAAGTTTATCTTAAAGTTTAGAAACCTTGGTGAATCTTACTACTCCCTAATATGTAAATTGTAAAAATTTTGTTGATATTTTTATAGAAATATTTAGATTTCCAATGATTTTATATTAGTCGATATAATATTTTGGCGATTTTAAAGGTAAAATAATGGTGTACTATAAAATTTGGGTGAATCATTTTAGAAGAAAAAGGGGAATTGGAAAATATTGTTTTTGGAAAAATCCTGGAAAATTAGCCCACCTATGAATATTAGCCCCTAAAATTTTCCCTGATGGAAGCTAAGGAAAATTGGCTTAAAACATAAAATTTATAGCAAAACATAGCATATGAAAGAAATCGGAGCATAAAGTTATGGATTTCGAGTAATCATAATACCATGAATCTGATGACAATATACAAACTGAAAAGAGAAAAATACATAAGCCAAGAAGAATATCAGGTTTTGAAGACAACTACTAAAAGTTATTGTGTATTAGCTTGATAAAGAAAAATTACATAATAGCCTCCTCATAAAGTTCATCGCTCAAAAAAGTGAAAAATTCCACCATATATAGAGTGAGGCCTTCATACAATGGTATGCCATCTAGGCCAGCCTCGAATTCCCACCTTAGAGACCTATTTATAATAGAATTAAATCACATGGAGACTTTCTAGCGATATTTTTTTTTTCAATAGAGTTTGAATACAAAAAGGACTCTTCTTTCATTAAATAGCTCAAAAAATTCTTTTAATATACCTTATCAAATGCAAAAAAATGATTTTCTGAATGTGCTGGACTTCTGATGTGTCATGATACCACGTGGATGTTGATCTTGCTGAGCTGGACCTCCACCAAGTTAGATTTTAAAATTTCTACACAAATCTGGTTAGGAAAAACTTTGTAAAATAGGAGTGCATATTTTCCAAACCCGTATTGATGTGAAAACACTAAGAGAGGTTGTTTTATATGGGATCATGTTAAATAAAAACCTCCTTCATATTTCCAAAAGTCATTTCCATTTGGTCAGAAAGTGAGCTTGAAGTTTACTAGTAAAACAGTGATTTCCATAAATTCGATATGAAATAACTTGGAGGTTGACCTAGTTGACCTACTGAAGTGTCCCCATGAAAAGTAGGAGTTCATAAGTCGATGACGTGGACACCTTTGACTTGTTACTTATCCATTAAATTACTATTTATTGCTAAAAAATTATCAAAACTCCATAACGCTGGAAAAAACAGAGTATAGGTAGTTTGGTAGCAAACTTCAGTAGCAAATGTAAAAATCAACCCTCTATATAATTTTTAAATTTTCTGACTATTCCAGGCTCTTCCTTGAGTTTAATGGGTTCAACACATGACTTGAGCCTTCATATTTCTGAAACTTTGGCTGATGTTTACCTCCATGGAAAGCTACAATACTTTGGTAGAAAATTTTTGCCTTCAAGCGTGGGAGTTTCTACGAAAGTAGCTAGTTTCCTGAGGTTTTGAAATTTCATCCTCCTATCACCTCCAAAAAATTTATAGAAGCCTATACATGCCTGTATAATAGCATAACACAGTGTAGTAAAAAATGTGTAATATTACCATACTTATGGAGCAACATCATCAGTTTGTACAATAATTTTTAGGCCTTTCTCCAACAATTCATCTTATAACATTTCCATCTATGCTTCTAAGTATTTGAGTTGCACTTGCAAGATTATTCTCTCTTCTTGTGACCATATATTCCTATTTTAAAATTTCTTCATCATTCTGTCCTTTTTAAAATTCTTCTAGATTCATCCCCAACCTTATCATAGAAATCAAGTTGCTTGGTCACTTCTTTTCTAAAATCCTCAAATTCAAACTTTGATTATATTACCTCTATCCTAGCTTCCCTCAGTTGTTCTTGCAGAAGCTCCATCTTACTTTTCTCTTTTACAGGCTCCTTGTCTTTCCTCTTCTTCACTAGCTCTATATTTTTAATGCACCTTAGGCATTTTTTTTTAGTGAGATGCTTCTTTAACAATTGCAAATATAATAAATACAATGGACCAAATATGAAACTTACAAACATTTCCTAAAGACAAATAAAAAACCAAAAATTAAACAAGGGTGAAACTATCACTAGTACATTTGGTGGAAATTCCGACACTTGGTTCCGACACTTTTGACCAAATGTCGGAAATTTCCCCAATTTTTTTCAACTTTTTCAAATCCCACCCGAAAACGTCGCTATACCGATGTTTAGAGAAAAGTGTCACAATACTGACACTTAGACAAAGTGTCGCAATTGCGACATTTGGAGGAAAACGTCGCAATTGCGACAATATGCCCCAAACCGTCGCTATTGCGACGACCGCCTCCAAACGTCGCAATTGCGACACTTTGTCTAAGTGTCGTAATTGCGACATTTGGAGGCAGCCGTCACAATAGCGATGCTTTGGGGGTGTTGGAATAACTACGCTTAATGGTTAATTAGTTCACTATGTAATTAAATGGTTAAATGTTAACTATATGTTATGAAATATAAGTGAAAGGTGCACACCACCCATAAGAAATAAATCTTAACACAAATAAAGAAACAACATAAATGAAATGAATTAAAATATATCTATTCTACTTCTCTAATGGGTTGTGGATCTATTCTTTTTTACAACCAAGGAGGTTCTTTCTTAATGCATGTGAGGGGCGCCCGACCAGGCGCGTTCAGGTCGGGCTGTTTCGTTCGAGGGCGCTCGTAACAGTTTTGCTAAGTTGTGACCACTCGGGTGCCTTGTGCATGTTCGGGTGGCCCATTTTTCGTTTGATCCCTTGTGGCATTGTTCGGTCGAGCGCGCTGTGTTGCGCCGTTCGAGGTCGCCCGACCAGGCGCATTCGGTTCGGGCCGTTTTGCTTGAGGGCACCGGTATCAGTTTTGCTAAGTTGTGATCGCCCGGGTGCCTTGTGCACGTTTAGGCGGCCCATTTTCTGTTTGCTCCCTTGTGGGATATTCGTTCAGTCAGGTGCATCATGTCACGCCGTGTCAGGTCGCCTGACCAGGCGCGTTTGGGTCGAGTCGTTTCGTTCGAGGGCGCTCGTATCAGTTTTGCTAAGTTGTGATCGCCTGGGTGCCTTGTGCATGTTCGGGTAGCCCGTTTTCAAGTTTGCTCCCTTGTGGCATCGACGTTCATTCGAGCGTGTCGTGTCGCGCTGTGTGAGGTCGCCCGACCAGGCGCGTTCCAGTTGGGTCGTTTCTTTTGAGCACGCCCATATCAGGTTTGCTAAGTTGTGACCGCCCGGGTGCCTTGTACATGTTCGGGCAGCCCGTTTGCTGTTTGCTCCCTTGTGCATGTTTGGGCGGCCCGTTTGACATTTGCTCCCTTGTGGCATCGTTCGGTCGAGTGCGTGGTGTCGCGTTGTGTGAGGTCGCCCGACCGGGCGCGTTCGATTCGGGCCATTTCATTCAAGGGCGCCTGTATCAATTTTTCTAGGTTGTGACTGCTAGGGTGCCTTGTGCATGTTCAGGCAGACCATTTGCCATTTTCTCCCTTGTGGCATCGTTCGGTCGGGCGTGCTGTGTCGCGCCGTGCGAGGTCGCCCGACCGAGTGCATTGGGTTCGGGTCGTTTTTTTCGAGGGCGCCTGTATCAGTTTTGCTAAGCTATGACTGCCTGAGTGCCTTGTGCATGTTTGGGCAGCGCGTTTTCTGTTTGCTCCCTTGTGGCATCGTTTGGTTGGGCGCGCCGTGTCATGCCATGTGAGGTGATCGCCTGACCGGGCGCGTTCGGGTCGGACCGTTTCATTTGAGGGCACCCGTATCATTTTTGCTAAGTTGTGACTGCCCAGGTGCCTTGTGCATGTTCAATCAGCCCATTTTCCTTTTGCTCCCTTGTGGCATCATTCAGTCGGGTGCACCGTGTCGCGCCATGTGAGGTGATTGCCCGACAAGGCATGTTTGGGTAAGGCCGTTTCGTTTGAGGGTGCCCATATCAATTTTGCTAAGTTGTGACCACCAGGGTGCCTTGTGCACATTCGGGCAGCCTGTTTGCTGTTTTCTTCCTTGTGGCATCGTTCGGTCGGGCGCGCCGTGTTGCACCATGCAAGGTCGCCCGACCGGGCGCGTTCGGGTCGACCCGTTTCGTTTTAGGGTGCCCATATCAGTTTTGCTAAGTTGTGACTGCTAGCATGCCTTGTGCATGTTCAGGTGGCCCATTTTCCATTTGCTCCCTTGTCGCATCGTTCGGTCGGACGCGCCGTGTCGCGCCATGTGAGGTCGCCTAACCGAGCGTGTTCGGGTCGGGCCGACGTTTTGTTTGAGGGCGCCTGTATCAGTTTTGCTAAGTTGTGACCACTCAAGTGCTAGCTTGTGAACATTCAGGTGTCCTGTTTGTCGTTTTCTCCCATGTGGCATCATTCGGTTAGGCGTGCCGTGTCGCGCCGTGTGAGGTCGCCCGTCTGAGCACGTTTGGGTCGGACCATTTCGTTCAAGGGCGCCCGTATCAGTTTTGCTAAGTTTTGACTGCCCGGGTGCTAGCTTGTGCACATTTAGGTGTCCCATTTATTGTTTTCTCCCTTGTGGAATCCTTCGGTCAGGCGCGTCATGTCGCGCCGTGTGAGGTCGCCTGACTAGGTGCGTTCAGGTCGGGCCGTTTCGTTCGAGGGCGCTCGTATTAGTTTTGCTAAGTTGTGATCACTCGGGTGCCTTGTGCACGTTCAGGTGGCCCATTTTTCATTTTATCCCTTGTGGCATCATTCGGTCGGGCGCGCAGTGTTGCGCCGTGCGAGGTCGCCCGACTGGGCGTGTTCGGTTTGGGTTGTTTCACTCGAGGGCGCCCGTATCAGTTTTGCTAAGTTGTGACCGCCCGAGTGCCTTGTGCACGTTCGGGCAACCCATTTTCTGTTTGCTCCCTTGTGGCATATTTGTTCAATCAAGTGCTTCGTGACGTGCCATCTGAGGTCGCTTGACCGGGCGTGTTCGGTTCGGGTTGTTTTGCTCAAGGGTGCCCGTATCAGTTTTGCTAAGTTGTGATAGCCTAGGTGCCTTGTGCATGTTCGGGCAGCCCATTTTCTATTTTCTCCCTTATGGCATATTCATTCGGTCAGGTGCGTCGTGTCGCGCCATGTGAGGTCACCCGACCGGGCGCGTTTGGGTCTGGCCGTTTCGTTTGAGGGCGCCCGTATCAGTTTTGCTAAGTTGTGACCACCTGAGTGCCTTGTGCACGTTCGGGCTGCCCATTTGTCATTTTCTCCCTTGTGGCATTGTTCGGTCGGGCGCGCTGTGTCGCGTCGTGCGAGGTCGCCCGACTGGGTGCGTTCGATTCGGGCCATTTTGCTCAAGGCCGCCGACATCAGTTTTGCTAAGTTGAGACTGCCCGGGTGCCTTGTGCAAGTTTAGGTGGCCCATTTTCTTTTTTCTCCCTTGTGGGATATTCATTCGGTCAGGTGCGTCGCGTCATGCCATGTGAGGTCGCCCGACCGGACGCGTTCGAGTTGGGTTGTTTCATTCGAGGGCACCCGTATCAGTTTTGCTAAGTTGTGATCGCTGGGTGCCTTGTGCACGTTCAGGTGGTCTGTTTTCCATTTAATGCTCCCTTGTGGCATCGTTCGGTTGGGCGCTCCATGTCGTACCGTGCGAGGTCGCCCAACCGGGTGCGTTCGGGTCGGGCTATTTCATTCAAGGGCACCCGTATCAGTTTTGCTAAGTTGTGACTACCCGGGTGCCTTCTGCACATTCGGGCAGCCCGTTTTCCATTTGCTCCCTTGTGGCATTGTGCGGTCGGACGCGCCATGTCACGCTGTGCGAGGTCACCCAACCGGGCACATTTGGGTCGGGTCGTTTCATTCAAGGGCGCCTGTATCAGTTTTCATGCTAAGTTGTGACTGCTTGGGTGCCTTGTGCACCTTCTGGTAGCCTCTTTTCCATTTTATCCCTTGTGGCATCATTTGGTTAGGCACGCCGTGTCACACCGTGCGAGGTCGCCCGACCAGGCGTGTTCGGGTCATGCTGTTTGGTTCGAGGGCGCTCGTATTAGTTTTCATGCTAAGTTGTGACCGCCCAAGTGCCTTGTACACCTTCGGGTGGCCCGTTTGCCATTTGCTCCGTTTTGGCATCGTTCGGTTGAGCGTTTCGTGTTCGGGTCGGGTTGTTTCATTCGAGGGTGCCCGTATCAGTTTTCATGCTAAGTTGTGACCACCCAGGTACCTTGTGCACCTTCAGGCAGCCCGTTTTTCATTTTCTCCCTTGTGGAATTATTCGGTCGGGCGCGTCGTGCGAGGTCGCCCAACCAGGTGCGTTCAGGTCGAGCCATTTTGTTCGAGGGCGCCAGTATCAGTTTTTCGAAGTTGTGACTACCCGGGTGCCTTGTGCACATTTGGGCGGCCCATTTTCTGTTTGCTCCCTTGTGGGATATTCATTCGGTCAGGTGTGTCGTGTCACGCCGTGTGTCTGGGTGTGTTCAGGTTGGGTCGTTTCGTTCGAAGGCACCCGTATCAGTTTTGCTAAGTTGTGATCGCTCGGGTGCCTTGTGCATGTTTAGGCAACCCATTTTCAAGTTTGCTCCCTTGTGGCATTGACGTTCGTTCGGGCGTGTCATGTCGTGCCATGTGAGGTCGCCCCATCGGGCGCGTTCGGGTCTGGCCATTTCGTTAGAGGGTTCCCGTATCAGTTTTGCTAAGTTGTGACCACTCGGGTGCCTTGTGCACGTTCGGGCGGCCCGTTTTCTCCCTTGTGGCATTGTTCGGTCGAGCGCACAGTGTCGCGCCGTGTGAGGTCGCCCGACCGGGTGCGTTCGGTTTGAGCCGTTTTGTTCGAGGGCGCCCATATCAGTTTTTCTAGGTTGTGACCGCCAGGGTGCCTTGTGCACGTTCGGGCGGCCCGTTTTCCGTTTGCTCCCTTGTGGCATCGTTCTGTCGGGCATGCTGTGTCGTGCCATGTGGGGTCGCCTGACTAGGCACGTTTGGTTCGGGCTATTTTGTTTGAGGGTGCCCGTATTAGTTTTGCTAAGTTGTGACTGCCCGGGTGCCTTGTGCATGTTCGAGCGGCCCGTTTTTCGTTTGCTCCCTTGTGGCATCGTTCGGTCGGGCGTGCCCTGTGAGGTCACCCGACCGGGTGCATTCGGGTCAGGCTGTTTTGCTCGAGGGCACCCGTAACATTACTAATTCCATTTTAACCACATAAAACTTATTTTTAAGTTACCATAATTCATCTTTAATATCACATAATTAGATTAAAAAATCAACCAAAATCCCTAATTTATGAAATAAAAATTGAACAATTTTATATAATTAATAATTTAAATAAATGTCTTAGATCTAACCTTGTTAATAATTATTTATAATCAACAATACCACTTATTTAACTTAATCCCTTATTAACCCCAAGAAAATTCTCACACATTTTATTTAATGGAATTTGAGTGGCCTTAAAAAAAACACGTATATCATTTCAAAATGTCAAAAAAATTCAAATATCAAAAGTTTTAATTCATTTCCTCCAATGGCCGGTTATCTAATGGAAGGAGGGAGGATGCAGAGCGAAAACCCTGTCTATCACATGCACAGTCGTGGCACCATCTTCTACAACCCCACGAACAGGATTCTCAGATCCAGTGCAGGATGAAGGTCGCGTGTTCAATTTCGCTATAGGGCCAGCGACTCTGCCCGCAAATGTTATAAAAAAGGCTCAGGCAGAGCTCTTCAACTGGAGGGACTCAGGGATGAGATAACTTGGATTGCAGATACCATTTTCATTGTTGAACTCCACTACTACTAGAACTGGAAGATTAGACGATTGGTTCGTGGGCAGCACAGTTACTCTGGCGTGGCTCAAGTAAGGTTAAATTCCTTTTTTGTTTTCGCAAAGTTTCCTATGCTACGGAAAATGTAATTATATTAATTTTTTTCCATCTATATACGGATTGGATATAATTAGATGTAAACCCTTGCTATAGTGGTTATTCGAATGGGTTAGAATGTGCATTGTTATTTGTTTCTTTTGAAATACATGCATTACCACTACGCAAGATCTTTGCATTAATTTTGAAATGTTGAGATCTTTGCATTGATGTTGCCTCTGCTTGGTGGTGTCTCTGAGATTGAGCTGAACCAAAGGCAATGGATGTGCATCAACGATTGATTTCTCTTTGCTAGTACTGTAATCCAAATCCTCTAGCATGCAAATAGGTGCCGCAACAATTATATCTAGGATTGATCGTTTTTTTCTCACCTTCACTTTAGGCTTGGAAAACTTTGTTCCAGATTTTTTAGCATTTGACTCACCTGATAGACAGTGATCTATGTGGGCATTTAAGGCTATATTGGATGTAGATGAGAAAGATCTACAAACAGGACAAACCTTTGGTATCATGGCCTCTGGAAGAGATCCTGGATTCCCAAATTCTTCATTCTTCCCAGGATCTGCCTTGCTCTTCTCCAAAGTTTGTTCCTTCTTATTATCTTCCTGAGACTTAATTTCAGATGCCACTATCCTGTTTCCTTTTTTCTCCTAGGAAGTGTCTACTTTTGTACTTTCTTGCCCACTAGAGCACGACTGTAAACTTCCATTTCTAGATCTGAGTGGTCCATTCTCATGCAGAGCTTTGAATAATGTGCTTGTAGACTTGCCTTTGACTGTCTTTACTCACATAACGTTTAGTTCCAGATGTTTCTTGAACCTAATTGTTGAAAAAAATGAGTTAAATTAGTGTTTTTCCATAAACATAAATATGAAATACCAGAAAATGATTGGAAATGAATTTAGTCCACATGATCAGAGGAAACAAAGTTTCTATATAGATTGAGCATGCAGTATTCTGACCAAGGGAAAGTAACATATATGATTTGATATGACAAACGATACCAGGCAGCTTAGCAGTAATATTAACTTCATTCTACCTGTTAGAGATATGTTAATTGTAGTAATCAATAATTATCACCCTCATATGATTTCATTATTGAACTTTTTAACTTATGACTAATTCAATCATTTGTGTAGAATCTGCACCAGAAATTCTTTTGAAAATGTAAGTTTCCATAACAAACAGATTTAGATTATCAGGAGTTTTCATAAGTTTTGTGTGTTGTCCTGGTTGATTGATTGCTATATTGTGTTTCTATTGAAGCCTAGCACAAACCCATCTAAACTTGTGTTTGACATAAGTTTGAGGTTGTATATGTGGAATTCCAGTCCGCCCCCACTTTGATTCAATGGACCATCGGTTTGTGTTAACTCGAGATATGCCTCCTGGAGCTTTGGAAAAAAGAGGTGCATATCAAATTGTTGTACTGTGTATTGGATTGAAGAGTAGCACATACTGAGATGCATCTTTAGGTTGCGAAGATAGAGGTCGCATATCTCGAATTCTAGCCCACATACACCATGTTTCAATGCGTTCTTTGGAATGAATCCTGAAGCTTTGCAACCTCGAGTGGATACAAGACCAGAGTTAAGATGGCTTTGTGATAGTGCCCATATTCATTTGCGCACACACATGAATAACACGAAGTGTTGATGGACATCCTCACTCCTATATGGCTCTAAAGGATATATAATTTTAGTTTTGTTTCTATGTGCAAGAGGATTTGTTTGAAGGGATAACAGTTCTAGATTTCAATTTTGGAGAAAGTGGCAATTTCATAAAGTCTCCTATCCATGACAGAGCTCCATATGAGGATAGAGTTCTATGGAATGGAGATGACCAGAAGCAGTAAATCATCCTACCAGTTGAGTCTAATGAAAACATGGAAACCACACAGAAACTGCACAGTTTGTCCCTTGATTCTATGGATAAAGCTACTGTTTTTTTGCAGTTTCCTGAGGCTAAAATAGAGCCAGAGTCTTTGATTCTTATAGGTTATCCTACCTCAAATGGTATGTCTTCCTCCTACACATATGTGACTTACAGTGCTCCTACTGAATACAGGCATAATAGAATGCAGTGACACTTACCATGAGTAAGCTTGCATATATGGATAGTACACTGCAGTCATTGATACCTATTATGAATTAACAGTTGTAATTTTCCATAGCAAGTTATTTGTCATAGCTCATGCAAATTGTTTTGAGTGCACCAAAAAAGCTAATAGTTGTTGGTTTAGGACTTTGAAGGGTTTATATTGCAATCCCTACGAGATACTTCCCGTCATAAATTTAAGAGTACAGTAAATCCCATAATTTTTTTGATCTAATGTGATAGAAAAGGACAAATGGTTGGTTACCAGGTTGAGTTGATAGCATCTATGACCATAAAGTGAGAAAAATGCAAAAATAAATTGTCAGGCGTGGATAGGAAGGAGATTAAATGTGTTAGGATAGGGTGAATGGTCGGTTAACAGGTTGAGCTAACAGCGTCATTGACCATAAAGCTAGCCTAATGCAAAAAAGAAATTGGCATTCTTGAATTTGAAAATCAAACAAATTTTTATAAGTATATTTCCTCGCAAAGGTGGAAAACACAATATAGTCCGGAAGCCAACTAATTATAATGGAAAATCAGTAGTGGATGGCATGGGAGATGAGCTTAGTAATCTTGCATATAGGAGCAAGCTTGTGTATTCTCTATGAGGGAAGAATAGGTGAAATCATTGAAATTCTAATACCTAGACAAAATTTTCTCCAGTTACTCTGTATACCTTTAAGCTTCAAACACAGTGAAGTTATCATAGCTACGTAGAGTAAGAATATTTTACCTGGGGCAAACTGTGGTGATTTACTGGATAGCAGTGGGACCTCAAAAGTTTTCTTAGCTGGCTTATTGACATCCATTATTTTTATTGAGCTTCAGTCACATCATATAGAGGGTCAGAGACCAGAAACTGAGATATGGAACTCAAGAACAACTGATATTGATTATGTTACCATTTTCTATTAGAAATTTCCCCTATAATTACAGAGGGGCTGCTTCTGGTGCATTATAGGTGTTAGGTGATATGCGCAGACATATTTCTATTTTAGGAGATTTATTTTATTTAGCCACAAGGCATGGGATGGTGTTTTATCATATATTCTTTTTGACAATTCCTATTCTTTACAATGTTTCCGTTGTTGCAATATATGTACACATTCCATTTATTATCAACTATGTTGTGAGGAGTTCTGAAATTTTGTGTTTGACAATTTGATGGTCTCTTTTGTTGGAAAATAAGCTTTTTTTAGTGATTTCAATTTAAGAAAACACATATTTTTGGTGTTTGTAGGTTTTTTGCCTAGAACTGTTGCAGATAAAGTATGGTGGGAAGAAACTGACAAGAAATTTCAGGCCTGGCCTCGAGAAGCTGGTCCTCTAGTTGTCATGAATCCGATTTCCAGGCAAAACTTTATAGTGAAAACATCAACAGAATCTTGAAGTATCATGGAGTTTTCCAGATTTATATGACATTGCCAATTTATCCTCATCTTATTCAGCATCAAAGGAACTGGTTGTTAAATTTCATAATTTGCTTGACATGTCCTGAGATAGAGACTTCTTATCCATGTCATGACAAGATACCAATCTGAATGATGTTTCAATTATTTTATTGCGCTATTTATAATTTTGTCTACAACTATGAATAAATGTTCTTTGTGTCATGACAATTGCGTATGATTTAGACAAATCTTATTGGACTTGGCAACTTTGTAGTGCACTACTTCTTAATTATGCATGTGATTTCTTGACAAATCAGTAAATTTTGCACTTGATCCCACCACATATATTCGTTGAATTCAGTCCTAGATAATCATGTTTTTTAGTGGATTATTCATTGAAATTCTAATACCCAGACAAACTTTTCTCCAGTTACTCTGTATACCTTTAATATTTCAACACAATGAAGTTATCATAGCTACGCAGAGTAAGAATATTTAATAGGAAATAAGTAACAGGAAGGAAGGAGTTTTTGGCCAATTAAGGGCCGCATTTCTCATCCTCATTGTAATTGATCAACGGTAAGGAATAAGCTTTAGCCGCGGTAAGGAATGGGTGGAACGCGAGAACAAACTCAGAGCAAGTACCCTGCTTCACGCACTAGTGTTCCCAGAAGGTCATACTGTTACTACTCGGGCAAGCTAGTGATGGCCATTCCTCACTCATCTCCTATCTCTGATCACTGATCTACAAATATTTATATTTTTTGCATGATACCTTAGTTGCATTTACCGTAAAGAAATGCATATACCCCTATTTCGGTGAGATACAAAACAACCCTGTTCAGTGAGCTCCAAAATTCTAAACCTTGGCAAGGCACAAAACATGCTTGTCAAGCCATTGAACCTCGCCACATCGAACGGGCAGCAAACCTAAGCAATGAAAAAAAATTGAACATATGGTGGGGTGAATTGAAACGAATTTTTTTAGGATTGAACTGATACGATTTCTATATCATGTTAACAGTTGGCCAGGCCATAGAGACACGAAAAAAATTATTTATCAACATGGTTTAAAAATAGAAAATTGTATCAACATGGTTTTAATCTGTCTGGATTTTTTCAAGAAGAAAAAACACGCTTTCATTAATAATTCAATACATCATTCGACCTGAAGTGTCGTATTTTTTTATAAAAATTTAACTGTTGTCAAGCCGTTTACATTACCCTCATAGCGTTGTTATACTAACGCTTTGTAAACGTAACTGTCATATACCGATGCCCCTGAAGCGTCGCTATACCGACGCCTTGTAAACGAAACTGCCATCGCTATACCGATTTTGTAAAACACTTCCGTCTTCGATGCCTTGGAGTATTAGAGTAAAGCATGGTTAGCCATAGAGTATTGCGATGCTTTGGAAGCGTCAGTATTCTAACGTTTTCCATAGGCGTCGGTATTGTGACGCATAGAAAGCGTCGGTATTGCGACACTTTGGAAAACGTCGAAAGAGCGACAGTTGTTAGGAAACATTGGAAAAGGTGTCGGTATTGCGACACTTTGGCAAAGTGTTGGAATTGCGACGTAATTTTCAGCTGTTGACAGCCATTCGACCCTTCAACTATCTCTCTGCGAACCAGGTCGAACACACGAATGGCTTTCATTGGAAATTAGGCCAAATTTTCAATGTATAGATAACAAGAATAACTTGAAATGAAATGAAAGCAGGTTTGTGATAGAAAATCTATTAAAAAGTGGAAAGGGAACAAAATGAATGAGAAACTATATGGTGCACGCATTTTGGGAATGGTAGATAAAGAAAAAAATGCATGATCATGACCCAATAACCTCTGACCATAATGGTTTTCAAATTTATGTACCATTTCCCTACCTTAAGCAGAAAAACCAACTTTTGTAGTGAAAAACGTGTCGGAGAAGACAAATTTGCTATGGAAGTGTCAAGAACTTCCATAACAAATCCTGACTTGTTTGAACTAGATTTGTTGCAGAAGTGTATAAAAGTGTCAAAATCACAATGATGACCAGATCAACTCATGGGACATAAAATTTTGGATTTTCTCTTTATGATGACTCATACTAATACCCATAACAAAATTACAAACCAACTTTATGACTAAGATGACCTTTGTACATGTGATTATTTTGAAGAAAAACCTAAAACCGTAACTAACTTAACCTAATTGACTCAAAGAAAAACGTAAGTGTTATCTTGGATAACAGTGGCTCCAATGGGGATGCTGCACCCTTGTGGTGTAGAAAAGAACAAACAGACCAGGTGCTTATTCATTAGGTTGTTCCCAACCTCTTGTCATATTTTTCAGCCTGCATTCGACCCTTGAAATGCTCCTGAAGAAAAAACACTGTACAAACATAAAATTGAACCTATAATCTTAAAACTAAATGCTGAAAGAGATGCTTGCCTAGTAAGCTTATTTATGTACCAATAACCCTACCCTAATCCACCTTCTTAACTCAAGCAATATGAAACCTCTAGTATAACCATTCAAAGAGTTGATCCAACACCTGGGCTTCTTGATTGTGCTTGAAAAAAATAAGAAGTGGATCATCTATTGGAAACTTGGAATGAAAATTGAATCCATACTCCATAAAAAAGGAAAAATTGTCTTGACTGATGACTGCAATAGACTTACCATTGAATCTTGGAAACATTGAAAAATCTCCTCTTTTTGATGAGTAAAACCATGAGGGTTGAATTCATTCATAACTGATGGCATCTTTTGTCCTATGTCTTCAATTTCAAGAACATCATCAAATAAAAAGGCAACAATAGATTTGCCTTCCCTTTCATGTAAATCAAAAAAACCATCCATGCATCCTTGAATAGCTTCAAACATGACATCCATATTATGTGTATCAAAAATAGTCTTTTGCTTATCAAAAAAACCAGGTATAATCTTTGGTAGTTTTTCCTGAGGACTCATATCTTTATTCTGAACACTAACAACTCCTATACAAACAACTTTATGCATATCCTCCATGACATTTTGATTATTCCCAAATAGAATAGGTAAGACCTGTATATTCAACTCTTCATGTAGTTCAGGTTTACCTAGAAGTGAACTTTCATCACATGTTACCTCACTATTCAAAATTTTCATGCATGTATTTTCAACAACCTAATCTTGAGGAGTTTATTCTTGACATAAAATCTCAGAAAAGGAATGGCCTGAAAAACAATTTAAATTATTTGTCTCATACCTTTGATTGCATATAGACTGACAAGGCTGTAAATCCTCATAAATTTCATGTAATATGACTTGACTGTCAAAGTGCCAAACTATTTCATCTTCAAGCAATGAAAACCCATCTTCTTGTTGAAAACCTTCTTGATTATCATGACAACTAACCTGAGAAGAGAATTCATAAAGTATCTCTAACATATCCTCATCTAAGCACTCTCCATTATCACCAAGAGTTTTAAGATATGGAATAAACACCCCCAAAAAATAAAAATAGTCTTATAACAGTGATAAATAAGAATGATATTTCTCATAATGTTCAAAGAACATTTTATGGAAATATTTAAGAAAGAACAAGCTTCCCAGCTGCAACCCTTCATACCATGTTCTAGCTTCATCCTCTAGGGTGGCCATAAACATTTTCATGAGAAAATCCTCAGGAAACTAAACTCAAAACTTATTTACATGCATATGGAATCGAACCAAGTGAAGAGAAGCATTATCTTTCTTTTCATCTTTAAATATAGGAAGATAAGTTAACCAATCAACTCTAGGCATAGGATTTGGAAAACTAGGGATGTGATACCAATTCATTGTGGAATACCTGGCATTCTTTATTGCAATAGAACTCATATTTGGACTTATTCAAGCTATTGATATTCAAGTAGTGGAGTCATCATGAAGCCATGAATTTCTTAATTCTTCAAGGATGGAGTTTCCAAGGTAAAAATACAGCCTTGAAATGTCTGATATCCTGCTACCTCAATAGTTCAGATACTTTAAAAAGAAACACCTAGGCTTATACAACTTTTAGACTCCCAACAGACGCACCAAAATGTTATGACTAGTCTGGCATAAGTTGGGATGATCAACTATAAACCTAGCTCAACTATTTCAAACCACTTTGGACTGGAAGTTAGCCCTTCCAATCAGAGAGGGATCTCTCAAAGAAAAACAATGGATTACTCAAGATAAGATATATATGCATATGGTTAAATATTTTTATGTTTTATGTGATTTTTGCAGGTGGAAGAGTGTATTTCTGGCTACCATTGGGCATGGATTCAGCTAAAGAAATTCAATTACTAGAAAATTACATCCTTGGAAGCTGAGGCAAATTGGCTTAAAACATAACTTTTACATCAAAACATAGCATATGAAGGAAATTGGAGCATAAAGTTATGAATTCCAAGTAATCATAATACCATGAAGTTGATGACAATATAGAAATTGAAAAGGCAAAAATACGTAATTATCCAAGAAGAATCTCAGGTTTTGAAGACAACTGCTGAAAACTGTGTATTATTTTAATAAAGAAAAATTACATAATAGCCTCCTCATAACATTCATCCCTCTACAAAGTGAAAATTTCCACCATATATAGAGTGAGGCCTTCACATTTTTATCCTTGATAGCATCTAGGTATGTCTAGGGTGGTCTTAGGTAAGTTAGGTTAGGTCATTAGGGTGAAATAAGGTCATGAAGTTCATTAATTTTCAAAAAATGTACATATGTGGGGGTCATAAAGGTCATCATTAAGGTGATAGGTGTAAATTTCAAATAAAAATCTCAAAAATATCTCGTGCATAAGTGAAATTGGCCATTTCATGTAAATTTGGTACTTCTACACAAGTTCGTACTGAAATCAGTGTAAAACTGCCATAATTTGCGACGAACTTGCCTAAAAAATTTGTTTTTACAACGAGCTAAAGTTTCGGTATTTTTTAAGCATTTAGTCTATTTTAGAGAGTATATGAGTCATTAAAAGAGTTGAGGAGTGTCATTGGGACACCTGTTGATGAAGATGACTTAGCAAAAGGATGACATGGCTGCCAACACACCATTTTTGCTACCTCACCAATACACAACTCATCTTCAAATTCAGAATATAAGGACCTAAAATCTAGCATGAAATTTTACCACCTGATCATGGTTGTTGACACCTCAGCATGTCAGTTTTTTTCAATGGAGATGGTACAAGTAGAATTGTAGAAAAAAGGTTTGAAGATGATTGTAGTGGATGACCCCGCTTCCCCTTGAAAGATGGTAAGACACTTTTTGACCAATTGTGTCTTAGGATAATCTATCAAATTAGTTATAGAGATGTAAGCATTTTTTTTGGATATAAAGAGTAAAAATTGCAAAATTTGGAAAATTTAGGCAAGTTCGTAACGAGCTCCAAGCTTGAAGCTATGTTTTCGCCACAAACTCATTGTAGAATGTTTTGAGGTAAAACATCCAAAAAAATACCATGACAGGGGTGAATGAAGGTATTTGTCTAACTTATTTTACCTAAGGAAGACCCTCCAATAGTCAAAAAGGTCAAAGGTTATGTAAAAGTTAGATTTTGGAGTTCGCTATGGAATGAGGGATACGAAATTTCCTGTGCATGATTGTTTAAGAAATCAACTTCAAGTTCAATTTTTGACCAAATGAAAAATATTTTGGGAAATATGAAGGAGGGTTTTCTTCAGAACACAACCATATACAAGAATTTCTCTCAGTTTTTGCAAAGCCATCATTATTTGGAAATTATACACTCGTCTTTGAGGCCTATTTTTCAGCATTTTCACTAACCAGATTTGTGTAAAAAATGTAAAATTTGACTTGGAAGAGGTCCAACTTAGCATCCACGTGGCATAATTACACATTAGAAGTCTAGTACACTAAGAAAATTAGTTGGTTGCATTTGATAAGGGTTATTAAAGGGATTTTTTGAAATATTTCATGAAAGAAGAGTCCTTTTTGTATTCAAACTCTTCCAAACAGAAAATATCCCTAGGAAGTCTCCAAGTGATGTAATCCTATTTGAAATAGGTCTCTGAGGTAGGAATTCGAAGCTAGCAAGGTGGAAAACCATTTGTATGAGTCATCACTCTATAAACATAGGAGTTTTAGAGTTATATAAGGGTTGATGGATGTAGATGACTATGATGCCATGTAATTTTCTTTCACAAAACTAATACATAGTTGCAGAAGACTTTGTTTAGACTTGAGATTCTGATTGGGCTCTTATGTGTTTTTCTCCTTTATATTTTCAATGTTAATTCAGATTAATCATACATAATTACTTGGAATTCATAAATATTATGATCCAACTTCCTTTATGTATTGTGTTTGTTGTCAAAATTATTTTTGTAAGAGCTCATGTGCCTCAACCTCCATGAATGATATTTTTGTGTAATTGAGTTTATGTATTGATTCCATGCCCAATGGTAGCCTTCACACATCTTTCACTTGCAAAAAATCATATAAAAAAAATCTGAGGGTTAGCCCTCTTATTTTTAATATTTTTTTATTGAATATCATATCTTTTCTTGAGAGAGCCCTCTTTGGTTGGAAGGGCTAACTTCCAACCCCAAGTGGTTTGAAATAGTTACATCAGATTGATTGTTGAGTAGCCCAATTAGTCCCAGTTTGGTGATAACACATACATTGGAATTCCACCTAGGCCAACCTCTAATTCCTACCTAAGAGACCTATTTATAATATAATTACATCACATGGAGTCTTTCTAGGGATATTTTCTGTTTCAATAGAGTTTGAATACGAAAAGTACTCTTATTTCATTAAATAGCTCAAAAAATTCTTTTAACAACCCTTATCAGATGTAACCAACTGATTTTATGAATATGCTGGAATGATGATGTGTCATCATGCCAAGTGGATGTTGACCTTGCTGAGTTGGACCTCTACCAAGTCATATTTTAAAATTTCTACACAAATCTGGCTAGGAAACATTCTGTAAAATAGGCCTCAAAGATGAGTGTTTATTTTACAAACCCGGATGCATGTGAAAAAATGGAGAGACGTTTTTGTAGATGAGCTCGTTTTGAAGGGAAACCTCCTTCATATTTCCAAAATTACTTTCCATTTGGTCATAAAGTGAGCTTGAAGTGGACTAATAAAACAATCATTTCTAGAAATTCGGTAGGAAATAACATGGAGGTTGACCTAGTTGACCTGCTGAAGTGTCCCCCTGAAAAGTAGGAATTCATAATTTGTTGACGTGGAAACCATTGACTATTTGTTTATCCATTACCTTACTGTTCGACTGCTCAAAATTTATCAAAACTCCATAACTGCTGTAAAAAACAGAGTACAAGCAATTTGGTAGCAAACTTCACTAGAAAATGTCAAAATAAACCCTCTGCATAATTTTCAACTTTTATGACTGGTCCAGGGTATTTCTTTAGGTTAATGGGTTAAACATAAGCCTTGATTCTTCATGTTTCTGAAATTTTTGCTGATGTTTACCTCCATGGAAAGCTACAACACTTTTGTAGCAAATTTCTACCTTCAAGCCTCGAAGTCGCTACAAAAGTACCTAGTTTCCTGAGATTTTGCACTTTCATCCTCCTATCACCTCTAAAACATTTATAGAAGCCTATATATGCCTGTATAATAACATAAGCCATATTTTAGTAAAAAATTTGTAATCTTACCATACTTACAAAAAAACATCATCAGTTTGTACAATCATTTTTAGGCCTTTCTTCAACAATTCAGCTTATACCATTTCCATTTGTGCTTCTAAGTATTTGACCTAACCTTTCAAGCTTCTCCTATCTTCTTGAAACCATCTATTCCTCTTGCAAAAGTGCTTCATCATTCTATTATTTTTAACATTCTTCTAGATCCATCCCCAACCTTATCATAGAAATCAAGTTGCTTGGTCACTTCTTTACTAAAATTCTCAAATTCCAACGTTGATTATATTACCTCTGTCATAACTTCCCTCAATTTTTCTTGTAGAGGCTCCATATTAATTTTCTCTTTTATAGGCTCCCTTCCTTTCCTCCTCTTCACCGGCTCTGTTTTTGTTGTATGCACCTCAAGCATTTTTTCTTTATTGAGCTACTTCTTTGACAACTGCAAATATCCTAAAGACAATGGACCCATTAGGGGAATTTTGAGGTCTAAAATGGGCCTCCTAAGAAAAATGTACAACAAAAATAAACTTTATAACAACCAATAGGATTCAAGATGATGATGTCAACCATGGGGGATGATTTACTATTTTTTAAATAAAAGGGTAAAAATATTAAAAAATAATAAAATAATAAAACTACTTTTTCAACTCGTATTTTCAACTTATCTCCCAAAAATTTTACTCAAATTTCGAGTGGGAGTACTCGTTGGATGCAAAATTTAATTCCTCATCCAAGGAGTACCCATGTTGCATACTTTTGATGAACTCTACTACATGAAAAATGAGAAATACATAAAAAAACGTGATTGTAATCATGTTTTTTAATGTATTTCTCATTTTTCGTGTAGTAGGACCCATTGAAAGTATGCAACATGGGTACTCCTTGGATGGGGAATTAAATTTCGCATCCAACGAGTTCTCCCGCTCGAAATTTGAGTAAAAACTTTGGGAGATAAATTGAAAATATGAGTTGAAAAAGTAGTTTTTTCATTTTTCCCTCTAAAATTTGATGATGTCATCAAATCTTATTTGATTTTTTCCACTATTATTTTATAATTTCCTTAGGAGGCCTATTTTAGACCTCAAAATTCCCCTAATGCAACTTTGACACTTACAGACCTCTCCTAAAGACAACTAACAAACCAAAAAGGAAATAAGGCTGAAACTATAGATAGAAAGAGAAGCTCGTAAGGAAATGAAAACAAGTTTGTGACAACAAATCTATTAAAAAGTGGAAATGGAACAAAATGAATGAGCAACTATATGGTGCATGCGTTTTGGGAATGGTAGATAAAGAAAAAAAGGTGTAATCATGACCCAATAACCTCTCACCATACTAGTTTTCAAATTTCTGTAACATTTCCCCTAGCGTTAGCATAAAAACCAACTTTTGTAATGAAAATTGTGTTGGAGAAGACAGATTTTCTATGGAAGTGTTAGGAACTTCCATAGAAAATCCTGACTTGTTTGAACTAGATTTGTTACAGAAGTATGAAAAAGTGTCAAACTCACAATGATGACCAGATCAGCTCATGGAAAATGAAATTTTGTATTTTCCCTTTATGATGACACACATAAAGACTCATAATGACATTTCAAAATCACTAAAGGACCTTTATACATGTGAATGTTTTTGAAAATAAAAAAATTAAAAATCCAATTGAACCCTAACTAACTTAATCTTATTTACTCATGACTCAAAACAAACGTAATGGTTATCTTAGATAAAATTATGTTTGAGTGGTACGTGGAAATCCCTGAATATCAAATGCTTTACGGTTATAGGTATGATAAATGTTATTTAATTAGTGTGATCACATGTACATGTTTCAATTAGTTATGAAGGATAGTAACTTGTTGTTATATGCACTATGGTCATATGCATGATGGTTATGGTCATTGCAACTAAGATATTAATTTTATTTGTATCATGCTAATTTGGATTGGCCAATGTATATGGTTAGGGTTATGACATTAAGGTACGAGTTTTCTTACGTTGTCTACTTGGTGCTTGACAGTTTGATTATGACGTCTATTTGGTGTTTGAGTGTTTGGTGTCTATTATGTCGTATATATTTTGTTTGAATGTTTGACTAGTGCATGATATGAGTTTGTATCTATAATATTTCATGAAGTAATGATCTTGTCTTGAGATGGTTGCACTAACACAAATGTGTTGAGAAAAATTGATATGTACTTGAGTGTAAGTGGGTGCTAGTTGTAGTATTATGGCTAATAGTTGTGAGTTTATTATGATATGTTTACGATTATTTCAAATTAATAGATATTTTTTCTTGATCTTTGGAACATGTGGCTGACATGTGTGTTCAGTTACAAGGCATCATGATTGGAACAACAAGGTAAGATAACTGGTATATTGTTATAATTTTTTATACACTGACAGTTATGTGGTTATGGTAGTATGATACAGGGAATGTCATGGAAAAGGGACTACCATGAAATCTTGGAGAAGGCCCAGTGTTTGTCTATGATTTTGTCTTATTTTTGCCTTACATATTTCATAATTTACCATCTTTTCTCACCATGTTTTACCATATTCACATTATTTTTCCTCTTTATGCACATTAAGGTAGTCAAACTATGTCTTTTAATTATTTTTAGTGTTTTTTTCAATATTGAGCATTAAAATTAAAATTTGGACAAAACTAGAAAAGCTTGTAATGGTTCGTTTAAAGTAATCATTGCAGGGCACCTGGGCCCGAACCAAATGCATATCTAGAAACTATGGGAACCAAGGATGGATGAACACTTATTGGTTTGCATCAAAGAATCTAGACTGAGGTCGATCAACGTTGGTCAAACCAGAGCATCTGTTCAGAAATATCCCCTGTTTTGAGCATGAAATATGGGAAGATTGTGATGTTAAGGGATTTTTCATAGATTTTAGAGATAGGAGTACTAATTTTGAATTCTAGGCCCTATCTAAGGTTATCATAAATGTATTTTAGTGTTTTTAGTCAATTAGTTTCCAAAAACGTGTATAAATATGTAACATTTGAAGGAGGAAGATATCCATTTTTAACTATATGAGTTGAATACTTTTGCAAATCAGTGAAAGGAGTTGGTTTGGAGTTTCTATTTCTTCTATTATTCTTGATGGATGATGTTTTATCTAGTTTCCAAATTCTTCTAATATGATATTCACCTAAAGTGAGCAGCAGAAGCATGGAGGGCCCCGATTCCTAAGCTTCTGCATTAGTTTCTCATTGTTTTGGTACTTTCATTTCAGTTTGTTGTAATTCCCTTCAGTATATTCAAATTTTGGCTAAGTTTTTATTGACATGCTTGATAACGAGATATTATGAATTGACCCATAAGAGAGCTTGGTATTTATTTCACTGTCAATAGGCTAGACTTATCAGAGATTGCTCATCTTATTTATGTTTTAATTAAGTTATTATTGATATGTTTTATTGAGAGATATTATGAATTGACTCACTGTAAGAGGACTTGATATTTATTTCACAATCAATAACTGGACTTGTCAAAAAAATTTCATTTCATGTATGATTGGTTTGCTGCTATTTGATTCATTAATGAAAAGTAATAATCTGAAAGTGTTAATCTTGCCACTGAATTCTTTTCAAATTCTTCTCATGTAAGGAAGAATGAAGCTTGCTTAGAAATAATGCTCAAGGTTTCTAATTAGATAGGTGTTAAAATTTTAGAAACTTCCTTTAAACCATATATGTTGGAGTGCTTCTAAGATTACGAAAACCGGATTGATAAGAGAATTGATGATCTGATTTAAACCCATAAATTGGACCAACATTTTGGCACCATTGCCGGGGATCAAACCTACAAGTATTCATCCATCCTTGGTTCCCATAGTTTCCAGAAATTGATTTTGTTCAGGCCCAGGTGTCCTGAAACCATTACTTCAAATGAGCCATTACAAGTTTTTCTAGTTCTGTTAATTTTAATGCTCAATTTTGAAAAAAACACTAAAATAATTAAAAGACATAGTTTTACGTCCTTGATGTGCATAAAGAGGAAAAATAAGGTGAGTATGGTAATAATATGGTGATAAAATATGGTAAATGATGAAATATGTAAGGCAAAAATATGCCAAAATTAGAGACCAACACTCCCCCTTTTTGTGCATGAAGCATGTCCTCATGCTTGATTGATCCTCATGGATTTATTTCTTTTGTTGGGTACTGATGTTGATGCCTCTACATGGGCTACCTGTAGGATATCTTCTATCCCATCTGCTTATCTTTGCCCCACCTTATAGATTTCAATATTTAATTTTTTCCTTTCATACTTGCACTTCCAGTTCTTCTTTTCCTTTAGCCATTTGTAGGCCTGCTTTGAAATAAGCACATTATTTTTCTCAAGATTCCTTGCCTTATTTGTAAGTTGCTTTTTTTCTTCCACAAGCTTGTTGTTTTGGATTTTATACATGTCATTTTATGTCTTTATATTTTTTTCCATTATTTCTGTCACTTGAAGTTTTGCTTTCAGTTATTCGAATTGTTTTGTCTCATCCTCCTTGGTTGGTTTTGAGGTTTCTCCATAAGTCTCTTCAGCTATTTTTTTAAATTTTCTTACTTAATTTCTCATATGGAGGATATTCACTTTCGTCATACCATATTTATTCTTCTATTTCTTTAAGTTTTTCATTTTCTTGCTTTTCTAGTTTCTCAAGAAGATCACGATGTTCTTTTTGTGCTTCATCAATTGGCAGCTCTTCAAAACTATCATGTTAAACCAAGTCTCAGATTTAATCATGAGGTTCCTCCATTGTTTTATCCTCTTCCCAAATTTTATATGTGCTTCATTAATGGACAACTCTTTAAAATATTCTCCGCCATCTATGTCTAGAATCTCAACAGGAGGTTCCTCCATTGTCTTAACCTCTTCTATAATTTTATTTCTATATTTATTAGGAAAAGAAATAAATGGTTTATCTTTTTCAATATTTTCCATTTCAAATTTATTTTTATACCTTGTCTTGGGGTAAGAAGATGCATACATTACCTATTTGGAGGAGTGTGACTGTGCATTAGCCTTGAAGGCTACATCTGGATGTTCTTCTTCTTCATGATTTCCTATGAAGTCATTCCTCTTGAGGAAACTTATCCAAGTTTTTGCTGTTGTATTCTTCAGATGGTATTCAACAAGAATTTTTATCAATCCATGGTGGTAATAGCTTGCTTCTTTCCCGTAAATTTTTCCTTTGACACCCTCAATCATCTTTAATAGATTCATTGTAAATAAATATGGTAGGCTAACCTTGTTGTATCCCTTAATGTGTTGGAGGATTTTGATGTTGTACATATGTACCAAACTATACCTTTCATCAGATGTGAGGTATATCTAGATAATGAGAATAATTTCTCTCCATGGCTCTTGAAACCACTCTCTCATGACTCCATTTTTCCAGTTGAAGGTTCCCTTTATGGAATTTTATAAAAATAAATTCCAGTATTTTCCTTGGAAATGTTTTCCCCAGTGATATTTCTCTCCTGTTTGTAACAACCTGTTGAAAGCAATATATAATTATCTATTACAGGAAAACTTATATCTCCTATCACTGTATTCCAATTTTTATAATTTTCCACAAATGCTTTTGTTACATTACTATTGTACCCATTGAATTTATGGAGAAATTTGAGTAGACCTGACTTTTGAATATATTTAATACTTCCCTATGTCCACATTTCTGGTTGAAACTTAACTGGTTCAATTACTATTTCCATTTGGAAGAGTTAGATTGTTACATAATATTTTGTCACCGTCCCTGCAATCCCCATCCTAAACATTGGAGGACCATTTCAGTGACCCTTGTGTACTATCACACATTTCCATAAATTTCATTGCATCCCTTGGCATGTCAAGATCATAATCTCTGTTGATCATTCCTCAAGCAGACCTTCAAAAACATATGATTTTGGGTCAGCATTGGTAGGCAGTTATGGCCTCGCGCCCATGGAGAAATTAACACTAGGCCTCACTCCCTTTGGGGCTCTATCTCAGAAGGGTACCCACACCGAGCTGCTTTTGGAAAGTTTTTTAAAATAGAAATGAAGTTTCCATGCTTAACAACTTCGTGAGCAGAGTCATAATGGTTTGTTCGACTGAATTAAGTCGAGTTCCTCCGTTTGGCTTGTTAGTTCCTAAAATTATGCAACTCCCCAAAGGGATAGACCTCTCTTCCATCTTATGTGGAATCCCAAACCACCTCCTCCTCACATTGATTCAACTAGTTGAACAGTCATTAGCATAGCTAGTGTGTTGAAAAATGAAGAGAAGAATCCATTATTGAGACAGAGTTTAGGCCCATTGCCTCATTGAATCGAATGATTGAGACGTGCTCGAATGAACCCGCCGAAGGAGGTCTACAAGTCAAGGCATAAGGTTGTAAAATTATTTTTCTCTATCAATAATACATGACTGATTTTTTGTTCCAAGTTTGTTTCCATTTATATGCAAATTGTTTAGCAACTTCTGATGGTTGTTACAAGTGTCACAATGGTAGAGAGGAACTATTGAAGCTTTGGAAGGATATAATTAAGTCTTGAAATGATTTATGCTCCTTTGTAACTCAAAAGACTTTATTTTGGCTTGATGAAAACATAACATCATGTGTACTTTTGAGAAAATGACTATTGACTGATTTAATGTGCAACATTGTTTATTAAAAAGGAAATGTTACCTTGATTATTTTTGTTTTCTAATTGATAAATCCCATGATGGTGACCAAAATGGAGGACATGACTCCTTTGTTTGATTTTGATGACTGATATTATGATAAGCACCAAATGTGAATCCTAGACCATAACATGGATGATGACCCACTGACTCTTTTGATGACCTAGGACATGGGAAAAATGATATGACCATGATGGATGATGGTGATATTAAACAAGTGGAGGGAGTAGTAATGATCTAGACAATAACCAATGAACATATGACAACAAAGAGATGCCAAATTTTATTTGAAAATGTAATAATTTGACCCTAAGACGTTATCAATCACATGGAAAGAGTACATTTGATCATTGGTGACTCAAAGACACTAACATTGGCTCCAAATGGGGATGGAATCTCCTTTAGGAGGTGACAAGAAAATGGTAGGCCAAGTAGCCTTATCTATTGAGCAATGGAGTCACTGCAGCTACACTCCTCAAACTGACTCAAATCAAACTAAAAACTGAATTTTACATCATCATCTATAAAATCCATTGAAAAAGATGCTCAAAATGTTGAGCTTATTCATCACACCTTACCTACTCTAACTGATCCATAAGAGATTTGATCAAGTGAAGTCGAAGATCCAGTGCAGCCATGAAAGAAAATGGCTATCTGATTTCTTGCTCCTCCTACTTTCCTCAAATTAAAAGTATTGTGGTAATGACAACCTCAACATAAAAATGAACCCAATCTATGTGTTGGTGAAGAAAAAAAACCTGATCTCCACTGATTATTTCAATATATTTTTCAAATGGAACTTCCAAAACGTAGAGGACCTCTTCTTCTTGTTCAATATCTTCATGCTCTTTACTAGAAACTTCATAAAGATTTAAAAATAAAAAACCATCAATGTGGTTGTTCAAATATTCATTCATCTCATCCAAAAGACAAGGTTTTGGATGCTCATGGAAAAAATTAAATGTAGCAAAAACTTCAAGTATATTTGATTCCTCATGTGCTTCCAGTGTTTTTGGTTCCCCATGTTCTTCGACAAGAAGAATATCAATTTGACTATCACAAGGATCAAGGAAAACAACTTATTTTTCATTATTTCCTTCCAAAAGTAGATGATCATTGCGATAATATTGTTCATTGCTTAAGTTTTCTGTAAATGAAATTTTAGAATTTTGACTTGGACCAATTTATTCCTGATACAAAATATCAGAAAATTAATAAGATAAAAAAACAACTTGAATGATTATCCTCATAGTTTTTTTCGCATAAATACTGACAAGGATGCAAATTTTTGTTAAATTCATAGGATATAATCTCACTGTTAGGATGAAAATCCATTTCATATTCAAGAAAATAAGGAGTTGATGTGTGTTGTGAATAGTCCTTTGTATCAAGGCATCTAATCTCTGTTATTTTTTGTTGGGAAGAAAATTCATAAAGGTATTCTATGATCTCATAATCCAGACACTCTTCAACACCAAAATATTCTTCAATGTATTGAATGAAATCTTCACAGGATTCACAACAATTTTCGAACAACAAGAATGAATGATGATATTTTCCATAAAACTCAAAGAATTTTGTGTGGAAATATTTAGGAGAGACTAAGCTACCTAGCTTCAATCTTTCATTCCATAATCTTGCTTTCCCTTCCAGGGTATCCATAAACATTTTCATCAAACAATTCTCATGAAACCTAATCCCAAGCTTATGTATATGCCAATGAAATTTTATTATATGCAGAATGGCCTCATCCTTTTTTCCATGTATGAATTTGGGAAGATCAATTTTCCAATCTATGCAAGGCATTCGATTTGGAAACCTAGGAATGTGAGCATGATTCATAGGAGAATACCTTCTAGAAGTTGTTTCCATACTGAGAACAATAGATGAAATAATGCATCCTTCAAGCTACTGATTCTTCTGCCAGTGGAATCACCAATAAAACCCTGATTTCTCGATCCTTCTTCTAGTGGAGTCTTTGAATCAGGTTGGAGTCACCAGGTGAATGATTTTAGCCTTCCTATGTTTGATCACTGTCCACCATCAACAATCAGATCAAATTCTTTTCATTCACACCCAAGGAAATTGTGATCTTTCACTCCCCAGCAATGACACCAAAATTTTAGGGATGTTTAGTTTCCCAAGATCGAGAAAGGAAACCAAAGAGGTAACCACAAACCAACTTTCAATTTGGTTACTAGCCCTACCAAGTTAGAGAGGGCTCTCTCTATATCAAGCTCACAGTCAATGGAAATGAGTGGAGAATAAGGATTTTAGGCTAGTTATAAGCTCAATATGGTTTTTGATTTAGGTTTGATTAGGGTTTGCTAGACAAAGAAGTACCGGGTTTGGAAAATAGGCAAGATATCCCAAAAAGATCACTTGCAGACATAGTATGAGGCAAGGTAGGTGAGATCAGTGACAAAATTGGTTTTCCATTATAGTGTGGTGAAGAAGAAATCATTTAAGAGGTTAAGTGAGCATAATTAATTCACTTTTTTAGAGAATGAAACACTTATATGCTTATCTTAAACAAAAACAAAGAATAAAAGAATGATTTTTGTTTCAAACCTTAAGAGATAAAGAATTGGAAGAAAGTATATGGATGCTTAAACAAATTGATCATCATATGCATAAAAAAAAATATAAAAAAACTATCACTAACCACATCACAAGAATCCCATAAAAATAGTTTCAACTACCTATAAATTTCTTCTGGAAATAGTCAAGTACACTAATGCCAAAAGAGTATGAACTTCAAATATAGAACCCTCTCAATGACTTTATTTTGAATACATATAGAAAATAAAACAAGATTCCACATCTAGGGGTCGAATCTCGATCCATATAAAATAATTAATAAACCTATGACTCATTGCCTAATCCTATGGAATTTAGAAACAACTTTACCCTTTTTTAGCTAACTAGTTAAGCTTTTCTCTCAAGGCATTAATCATAAGATTCTTTAAAAACATGACCATTAATAAGCCTATTAAGCATAAAAAAACTCATGAGCCAAATTTTACATCGGCCAAGTTCACCTTTGACCTCCACGTGTCAAGAAAAACCTTCAAACCCCGAAACACAACAAAATTTCTTAGAAACAGAGTAACATTAGTAGAAGTGCAACAAAACTTTGGAGGATGATTTGGAGGCATTCCTAGATGAGTTTGTTGCTGAAAAATGTATGGTTGGAAAGCTGAATATGTCTATTACACAAGGAATTCATAAATCACTACAAACACCTGCTTGAAACGCGTCAAAACTTGGCTTGAAGTCAAACTTTCCAAAAACGCAGCATCTACCCTGAAAAAGTGGCAGAAAGGTGGAAAATTGGCACTTTTTGACTATTTACTGAATATTTATGAATATCCAAGTGTCCCCATGTACATTTATGACATCCTTGTGCCATAAGCTATCTCCGCATGCTTGAAATTATGCATTTAGGCCTCTTGAGAAAAAGCGTAGCAACTACTTGTTGTGTTTCTGGGTAGTCAATTTTTTGTGTGTTTTGTAAATATAGGGGTCAAAGATGGACTAATATCTCTTTAACCATACTTTTTTTTACACAAATGGGAGATTTTTTTGTATATGATGTTGTTGTGAATAAATAAATATCTCATTTTTTTGAAATTCATTCCCATATTCTTGGAATCCATGCCACAAAAGAATGACTAAAATAGACAATTAAATTGGAGAATTTGATTTTATGAAAAATAGGCTTCAAACTTTGCTACATATATCCCAAATCATAACACTTGTGAATAAAATGAACGAACTTTTTCTTTTTATTTGGTCTATTATTTACTAAAACCTCTTTCCCTTTCTCCAAATACATCGTCATTACTTCAGAAACTAATTTTGAAGTAAAATTGTCCCTGTGTGCAATGTACACCCTAGCCAATGATCACAAAAGTCAAATTTTCAAAAAATTGTCTCCTTTTTCTTTGATTTATGATTTTATTTCATACCACCAATGATGCATAAGCCAATAGGTCTAGGTTATCTTGTTAAATCATGATGGTATCCCACCTCTTGCATCTTTTGAAAAAACCCTAGGTAACCTGCCTGCTCAAATGATTTTCTGATGAATTCTGATGAATTAAACTCTTGCATATGAGTTGGCTCATACCTAGATATCTTTGCCCCTTTTAATTTCCTCATTTCACTAGTCTCTACTATGTTTTAATTTTCTTTGATAGGAAACCCTAGTTTCACATAAGAATGGGTAAGCGGATTTGAGCTACAAAACAAGGGTGAAAACGAGCAAGTTGAAAGTATGGAATTGAGGGGATGGAGGGCAAGAAAAAATATGAAGAAATTATGGGGAGTAGGGAAGTATTTTGGGAAGATAATGAAAGTGAATTTATTCAGTTTGAGTGAGGGAAAGGGGGTGAAAAAATAAAAACACAGTCCTAGTCTAGAAGCGCAACAACTAGCTAGGGCAATCAGGGAAAATGATAAAATGACAGAATTTAAGTGTGGGGAATGGTGGGAAATTCTTGATGAATGTAATTAGGGATGTGAATGCTAAAAAACAAGAGGAATTTCCTGTCAATTGAAGCAAAGCCCATGAAAATGGAAAAACACAACAAAAGTGCAACGAAACCCTAGGTAAGGATTTTAATCACTTTTATGAGGAAATTGACTGCTTCAGGGGTTTGTGAAGGCTCCACTTACTTGTTTAGATATTATTTGAAACACTAAGATGAGAAATATGTAATGTTCCCAATTTTAGCCTCAAGCTAAAATGGAACATTATAGTTGCATATTTTAATTTTGTTAAATAAAAGTGGGTAAAGTGACCCCTTCATGTAATAAACAGGAATAAAATCCCTTATAAGGTGAAAAGGGATCATCATGGAGATGGATTTCACACCCTCATGTGTGAAAGAGGTTAAAATGAAAATGGACAAGGCCTAATTGACCAAGTCAAATTGCATTGGCATGAGTTGGCAGGCACTAGGTGGGACATCGCAATTTTAGTGGAGGAATATTCCATGGGGGAGGAAAATTCTAGAGGAAGGAAGGAGGAGACTTCATATTGTTTAAAAGAGGAGCAAAGCAGCCCATTGAGATCATCTTTGATCATTTGATTATTTGTCTATTGAGACAAATAGCTGCCTCTTGCTATTCAGCAGAGCTGCAATTCCCTCAAGCACGAGGGAGTACTATTTAGGAATTAATCTCCTTCTTGAGTAGCTCATGAAGGATTGCACTCATCCTCTATATTCCGGCATTCAGGCCATAGCATCAGCCCGGTTTCTATAGCAAATATTGTGCAGTGTTGCTGGGAGGTTTCCTACAACACCATTTCTAGTTGATCTTTCAGAGGAGGGATGTTATCTACTTTCGGGAGGTTAGTGAGAATGGTTCTAGAGATTATTCCACCATCATTGGCAGGAGGAAAACCATTTCCATCAGTTACATCGTAGACCCTCTCATAGACCACGTTCTAGTTGGAGCATATTTGCAGTCAGGGTGTTGCAGACATTTCAGAGGGTGGAATATTTGGGGTAAGGATCAACCTTGCACTTTAGATTTCCAAAGGAGAAGGGCTCTTCATCAGCTTCAACTATTCAGCCTTCTCCATTCCATTCCATGTATTGAGTTGCTGCTGCTACCTAGCAACTCCGACATTTTAGCAGTTTTGCATATTTGAGCCAATATTTCTAGGATTGACTTGAGATAGTGATCGGGAGCTTAGATATTCTCTCCCAATGATGTATGAGCCATGTATATGCAGATCCATGATGTTTTTCACTCAGTACAGCAGTCTCCCTTCTATGACTGCGCAGTCCCTATTCATGGGATTTCTGCTATGGAGCAACATTTTGTATTTTGGCATATGTTTTCATGGAAGGCTTCTTGCCTTGTTCTTTTGATGTTCATTGTACCATTTTGCTGCCGTTATTTCATAATAAAATGGCTTAAGGGTTTCATACATTTTGGCATAATTTTTATTCACTGTTATTTCCAGTTTATGTCTTTATATTGTTGTAGCTGCATCTTTGGGTTATCTTGCAAGATTCCCAATCTTGTTGTACTTCCCTATTGGGGATATTGTCCTTTGACAATCACTCTATAGACAAAGTCTTCTAGTGGGCCAGGTAGCCTCTGGAGCTCATCCTTTGTTCAAAGGTGAAAAATCCAGTAAATGCCCCTACAGTCTATCTTTGGAATAGATTTTCCTTGTCATTTGACAATTTTTCTGAAAAAGGAACATTACAAAATAAATATTTTCTTTCCTCCTTATGCCTCCAAAAAAAAAAGTGCAACAAACTTTCCAGAAGCGCAGTAGAAACACAACAAATTGATAAACTGAGCAATTAGTGATGGAATTCGAACTTCTGTTGGTTGTGCAAAGTGTTACAATGGAAGAGAGGAACTATTGAAGGTTTGGAAGGATATAATGTAGTATTGAAATTATTTATGCTCCTTTATAACTCGAAAAACTCAATTTTGGCTTGATGAAAACATGACATCATGTGTACTTTTGAGAAAATGACTATTGACTGATTTAACATGCAGCATTATTTCTTCAAAAGGAAATGTTACCTTGATTATTTTTGTTCCATAATTCCTAACTCCCATTATGGTGACCAAAATGGATGACATGACTCCGTTGTTTGCTTTTGATGACTGTTATGATGATGACCATCAAATGTGAATCCTAGACCATAACCTGGATGATGGTCCACTGACTCTTTTCATGACCTAGGATAGGGGAAAAATAATATGACCATGATGGATGATGGCAACCTTGAACAAGTGGAGGGAGTAGCAATGATATAGACAATACCAATGACCATATGACAACAAAGACATGTCAAATCGTATTTGAAAATATAACAATTTGACCCTAAGACCTTATCAATCACATGGAAAGAGTACATATGATCATTGGTGACTCATAGACACTAACACAAACAGGATTACAATGATCCATTGATCCATATCTTCATAATGAAACAAAACAACTAACACATCCATAATATAACCTTAAACATACTTCTATTAAAGGATCATGATTTTGAGAAATATAATGCATTGTCACTTACTGTAGTTAATTTTTGAACATTGTTTTCATTGAGCGAAAAATATAGAGTACTGTAGATTCATCTTTGACTCCCGGACACATGGAGTATGAGTTGTGCCAGCATCTATAACAGTATTGGATGCTACCATAGACCTATGTGCTTGCATCTATGGGCCCCAAAGGCCCGATCTACCTTCTTAGGACCTGGACACTACCAAGGGCCTAGACGCGTATAGCTATGGGTCCCTGGACGCTACCAGGACATTCTATTCCTTTAGCTATGGATAAGTGTAACCCGATTTTCCTTTGAAGCCCTAGCCTGACCCTTGAGAATTTGTTCCTACGTCTATGGAACCCTAGATGCAGACATAAGCCTGTGTTCCTAAGGCTATGGCTGAAAAATATCTATAGCAATCCTACAAATAAGATCCAAAAAACCCTAGATCAGAGTGAGCCTCCCGATTGTGATTTCGGACCCTACACGAAATCCTTCCATCAATATTGTGTGAGCCAATACACAATATGAGAGTAGAAGATAGATAAATGTGAGTGAATGAGATTGAGTTCACTTTTATTTATAGACTTTCATGAGGGTCCACTTGGGGTTGAGGCCGACTTAACCAATTTTACATGTGCTTAGGCTGACCCATTCCATTATACATTAATAAATAAAATAATTCAAAAATTAACTTCCGCTTAACCAAATAGGGTGATATTTAGATCAATTTTGGTCCTCTCGAAAAGAGGAATCTACTGCAATTATTATCTTCATAATATGAAATATCCAAAGTGGAATTTGACCATAGTTGCATATTTTTAACACATAGTTCATCCATCTTTATGTGAAAGGAAAACGTGAATACGACTCTGTGAGAGAAATTGGATAGGCATGTGGAATATGTTTATCACCCCCCCAAGGGTTTCCTATGTATGACAACAAACAATTCTTCTGTCTGGGCTGCTTAACATTACAATATTGTTGAAGATCTTTCCCAGGCTCCTTGTGCCATGTCTGCCCTGGAGGTTTTACAAATTTGTCCTTACCAATGCAAGGCCTTGTTGTCCATGATTTGTGTAGTCGATCTGTATGACTCAAGTCTCATTACCTTTAATGATGATAAATTTTCTCCTCACCTTTCCCATCAAATTTCTTTTCATATCATTGTGTGTGTTTTTTAGATCATTGTGTGTGTTAAATATTCATCGCACTTTGGTGGATGAAGCTCTTCCACGTGTGTCATGTCAGCATCGTGTTGGAAGGCTCTTGGCTCTATGTTGATCACCACGTCAAAAACCGCTCTCCAAGCCTTTGATGAGCACAAATTGGTACCGAAGGGGGTTCTTCACAAGTTTTCCATTGAGCTAGGGGAAAAGACTGTCTATGTCGATGTTGATTTCGTCGACGTTCCATTGGACTATAACTTTCTCCTTGGTTGTAGTTGGTTTTATGCGATGACTACAGTGGTCTCATATCTATTTCATGTCCATTGCTTTCCTCATGAATGAAATATTGTGACCATTGACCAACTGGACTATTGTGTGCCATCGGCCTAACTTAACACTACAGGGAATTCAATCCCACTTGTGGGAGATAACCCGGGTCAGTATCATAGTGTTGGCATGGGCTTCTTTAAAATTTCATCTCTTATTGGGTTATTTCCTTAACTACCACCATCGGAAATATCTTCCTCTTCGAAAGATCCTATGCAGATTATATCTTATAACACCTGTGGACCCCATAGACCTCCTGATCCTTGAGCGATGTCAGTTGATCTTATGGAAGTTTATCAATCTAGTGAGAATCCTCTGCCACCTATTATAGAAGAGATTGCCTCTTCATTAGTCCCGTTAGTACCTCCTGACGTTGGTCAGAAATTGATCCAAGATATTTTTCTTATAGATGCATTAAAGAATTACATATAACAGAGCACTTAAAACCATTAAACTTAAACACATAAAATGAAGAACAAAGAGACCATAACACGCATGATACCAAGACAACAAAAATTGATTATGGAGTTCGTTCAATTCAAACTATGTCTCCGGGCCCTACTCAATAGTGGGGAGGCCTTCATTCATTAAGTGGCGAGAAGAAGAAGAAGTACAAGAAAAATTACATAAAATCACCCTTATACCTCCAAACTGGAAAGTGGCTGAAAAATGGAGAGCTTTGATGCAGAAACATACATCATCATTGAGTTCTTGTTGCCGAGAGGTGTAAAAATGACATAAATTTTGTCCCAAACAGACATTGGCAAGTTTTGCACCCCATGGATTCTTTCTAATGCCCCTCAATATTCCTTGGGCATGGTTCTTCCCCTCTGCCCACTCATGGTTCCTCTCTGCTACTCAGATCTGCCTCGCCACACTAGAGAAATGAAGGTTTTTATATCATAGTCTTGGTGGAGTTTACCACACCTAGTGGTTTGGCGTGTTGGTTAAAAGTAGAATTTGGTTGAGAAGGGGTCGAGGGATCAAATACCATCCCTTCCATTTTGGAAATTCATTATATATATGGAGTCATTACTTGTGGGACTGCCTGCTTGGGGGCTGGCCACATGGGCTGGGCGGGTTTGACCCCCGCCGGTCCCATCCTTTATGCCTTCGGTGGTTGCGATATATATATATCTATATCTATATATATATATATATATATATATATATATATATATATATATATATATATATATATATATATATATAACAATGGTTTTTAATATATCAAATATTTTAAAGGGGTTGGATCCGCCTATGGTGGCCTGCCCCACCGTTGAACTTATACATATAACCATTGGCGGGGGTGACAACCCGCCCCCCAACTTTAGTTTGACTTTTTTACGGTGGGTGGCTGGGTTGATGGCCCACCACCAATATATATATATATATTTTTTATTTTTTTATGTAACCATAGCCCCTTTTAAAACTTTCTTGAATGTGGGGGTTATTACGAAAATTAACCATCCCACGAATTCGCCCGCTTCTTGAGTGCTAGGTTCCCTACCGGTTGACGGTGAAATTGTAGGATAATTAAACCTAGCCCACTGCCCAACTTTGACCAAAAGTTTGACTTTCTCTAACTTCTCCATACAGGCTTGGACTGCTGATCCATTCACACTATTGGAATCAGGGCGACAAGTACTTCAGCCTGAACCTAGTTCGAGAGAAATTTGACCACTTTGAATTTTGAGCAATTTTAAGCCACTTGTCCTCTGAGATCCTCCTAGATCAATCCTCCCCATTGATGATCTTTTGGACCACCAAAAGCATTAACACATCCATCACACTGCTTGTCTCTTCTCCAAACCATACTTTCAATCACCTGCACACAAATATGGTACATCTTTTGCAAACCACACATGACTCAAACAACCCCACACTTGCCAAGAGTTTATAACACACACTCATTGGTCAAGGACTACATAATAAAATCCCAATACTTCAGCTACTCAAAAGACAAAAAATATCATCATTTCATTTTTGAAGCGATGGAAGACACATCATCACTTTTCATTTATTCGCAATACATGGTTTAAAAACTGTGGCCATAACTAGATACTACCTCTAAAAAAACCAATTTTTACTTAATAAAGTAAATGGGTCATCTCCCTGTGGCGGATTTTCTTGTGGAATGTATTCGATGGATCGATCCTTCATGGGTGATTTTTTGGCTTGAATTGTTTGACATGCAAATATCTGGTGTTCATCCTTGTGGCAATGATCCTTCCTCTTCCAAATTTTCCAGATTGTCTTGGAATGCTTCCTCCTGATGTGCCTCTAATAAGTGCTCATGGATTCCTCACTATCGCTAGGATGTGATGAAACACTCTCATTATCTGTCGTTGGTGGGTCACTGGCTGTCTTGGAGAATTCCCCAACTTCCTTCCTGACATATCCAAGTTCTGCATGATGAGGCAATTCTTCTACTTTGATAGGGTTTATGATTCCTTGGTCATTAATGTTGAGGCTCTCTCCCTGATACCCCATTTTATTCAATAGTTTCGATTCGATACCTATAGTGTGTTTCTCAAAAGAAAAATAATCATCATCATGAAAAGTATGTGAAAGCGAAGAATTTTTTTTTACTTCAAGGGAGTTATTCTGCAGCTTCTCCAAGGCCTCATCCTTAGCTCACAACTGGCGTAGCTACCTTTCTTTCTCCTTTTATGCTTCCTGTAGGAGTCTCCTTAGCTCAGTATTCTATGCTTTAATGCTTTGATTGATCTCCTCAAGTTCCTGGAGCCATGTCACACTGGGTGAAATTTTCATCTTTGATACACGATGTGTTGAAATTTCAGTTTCATCCCCCGAATTTGAACCCAAATCAATGAGTCCATCTGCTACAATTCCAATAGCCGCAATCCTCCTTTCATCACCAGAATCTTATCCCAGGTCAATTGGTCTACCTTGTGCAAATCCTGCAGTCGTGACCTTATCATATTCATCTGATTCAAACTTTTGATCTTGTTTCATGGTGGCAGATCTATTCTACCTCTCCTTCCTGTCATCCCTCTTAGGTCTCATCTCAAGGTGCAGTTTCCAAAAATTGTCTTCATCGTGTCCTTCTTTCTCACAATGGGTGCAAGAGGTCTTTGCTCCTCTTCTCTTTGTTTTTGTGGCTCTTTTTGGGTGGTCATTTTGTTGATATGTCTCATTGTTTTCAAGATGCATGGCCTTCACACTGGCCTCATCGATCATAGTAGGCTCAAACAATAATAATGAATGTATTATGTAACCATGTAAAGAACCGATATACTTAGTTACAATCTCTGGTGAATCTAATAGAATGTATAAGTTCAATGCTTGTTTTCTAAATTCTTCAGTGAAGTTTTGCACATTTTTGCCTTTTCCTTGCTTTAGGTGTTTCCATTCCATTAATTTTTTTTTCTTATAACCCAATGGATAAAACTAAGTTTTCAATGCAGAAATAAAATTTGACCATGAGGAGAGAAGGTTACCCAGATTGTTGTTGCCTTGCAATTTTCTCTCCCACCAAATGAAAGTGGTGCCACTCAGTTGAAGGGATTCTGACTGGATATTTTCCTCCTCTGTCTTAATCTGTTCAATCTAGTAGTAGACCTCAATCTGCCTAATCCAATTGTTGAAGCATTATATTCTCCTGTATACATAGGCAAGTCAAACTTTACATCTAATTTAAGGAAAGGTTTCTTATATGTATGCCTATGACGTCTGCGAGAATGATGACAAGAAGAAGAGGAAATATCACTAGAAGATAGAGAGGGAAGGGGATCTTCTCCACCATCTCCATGTTTTACTGATCTGTGGTCATCTACATTTTTCTTCTCGTGCTTGATGGTATTTTCATACTGTGTAAACAATTTGTCTACTTTCTCTGCCATGTTATAGAATGCCTTGCAGTAATTCTGCTGTTCTTCCCAACGAGCTTCCTCATCTACTATGTTTCTTATTTTTCATGCACATCCTGCTTCAGGATCAAAATACTTAAGCTTTACTTCGCCTCTTTGCAACTTGTTTATGGTTAGCATAAACTCATGCAATTTGCATCGAAAAATACCTGCTCCAATACCACTTGATCCAAGATCTTTTTCTTATAGATGCATTAAAGAATTACATATAACAGAGCACTTAAAACCATGAAACATAAACACATAAAATGAAGAACAAAGATACCATAACAGGCATGAGACCAAGACACCAAAAACTGATTACGAAGTTCACCCAATTCAGACTATGTCTTCGGGCCCTCCTCAACAATGGAGAGGCCTTCATTCATTAAGTGGCGAGAAGAAGAAGAAGTACAAGAAAAATTACATAAAAAGCACCCTTATACCTCCAAGCTGGAAAGTGGCTGAAAAATAGAGAGCTTTGATGCAGAAACAGATGTCACCGTTGAGTTCATGTTGTCGAGAGGAGTAAAAACGACATAATTTTTGTCCCAAACATACAATGAAAAGTTCTATAGCCCAGGGAATCTTTCTGATGCCCCTCAATATTCCCTGGGCATGGTTTCACCCCTCGGCCCACTCGTGGTTCTGCTCCATTGCTCAGATATGCCTGGGCGCACTAGAAAAATGAAGGTTTTTATGTCATAGTCTGGGCATATTTTACCACACAGTGGTTTGGTGCATTGGTTAAAAGTAGAATTTGGTTGAGGAGGGTCGAGGGATCAAATCCTGCCCCTCCCATTTTGGACATTCATTATATATACAGAGATTTTCCTCATGGGACCACCTGCTCGGGGGCCAGCCACATGGGTCAGGTGAGTTTGACCCCCACCGGTCCCATCCTTTATACCTCCGGTGGTTGCGATACACACACACACACACATATAACAATGGTTTTTAATATATCAAAGGTTTTAAAAGGGGTTGGTTCCACCGATGGCAGCCTTCCCCACCGTTGAACTTATACATTTATAACTGCTGGCGGGAGTGGCAGGGGTGACAGCCCGCCCCCAACTTTTGTTTGATTTTGTAATGGTGGGTATTTGTATATATTTGTATTTGTTTTTTATGTAATGATAGCCCCTTTTTAAAATTTCTCAAACATGGGGGTTATTAGGAAAATTAACCATCCCACGAATTCACCCGCTTCTCGGGTGCTAGGTTCCCTACTAGTTGATGGTAAAATTGTAGGATACTTAAACCTAGCCCATTGCCCAACTTTGACAAAAAAAATCACTTGCTCTAACTTCTCCATATGGGCTTGGATTGGATATTTGTTCGCACCGTTAGAATCAGAGTGACGAGTACTACAACCTGAACCTGGTTCAAGAGAAATCTGACCACTTTGAATTGTGAGAAATTTTAAGCCACTTTTCCTTTGAGATCCTCCTGGATTAGAAACTCCATCACAATATGGAATATTACCAGGCTCCTTTTCCCCCATGGGTCTTCACTCCGCCCATTCCACATGTCTCCCTTGATGACAAACACCCACGGCTAGTCGACCTAGAGGTCATGGATCTACCCACTGATCATCCTAGTGAGATTATGCCTCTTCATGCCTTTATTTTTCCTCAATTGGACCATGCATATCTTGGAAAACAAAATATTGAATCAACCCAAGGGGAATCTCCTCGACATTCCTTGGAAGTGATACCCATGGATCAAGTCAAATATCAGGTTTCTAATACTGCACTTTCTAATGAATCTCCCTCTCCACCTATCTATGAGTGTCTTCTATCCCCTTTATGTCTTTATCCTCCCTTATGTCCTCAGGTTAATTTTGTGAGCGCCACTATGTTAGAGTATCCATGGCATGGTCAACCTTTCTGGATTGGGCAATTTTATTTCCATTGGCATGGCCCCACATTAGTGAACCATAGGGTCTCCTTACCCTCCATGAGTTCGCGTATAGAAACCCTTGGTTTGTGCCCAACTGTGAGCACACTTTAGCATGAACTTTTGAATTGCATTGCACTTGTACATATTCTAGATAGGACTGTGATGATTTATCTCTTTTTTGGTTTGGTCTGTGATGCGAGTATTTTCCATTCCTTATAATATCAAAAATTCAAAAAAAATAAAAAATACATGGTCTTGTTTTTACCTCATCCATGTTTTATGTCATTCATTTTGTGATTTAACCATGGGTCTAGTATTTTTGGATGGTTTTTATAGGATTGGGTGGCATCTAATTACAACATATGTTAGTGTTTTACACTTTCTTGGATGAATTGTTGCGATGAGTGGTCCTATTAACTATATTATTATCTTATTTATGTCATGATCAATTCCCTCATTATCAGAACCACTTTCTATCCTTTATACCACTCATTCCTCCAAGAGGAGTTTTCTTTAAGCTCTTTTTAGACTCCTTAATTTAGAAAATATTTTTGAGTGAAATTGTCTCCTTCACACTCATAAAATTCCCTGAAGGGTTGTCTACCTGGTATAATTTTAACCCTTTTCTGGACTGGGATAGACTA
Organism: Pinus albicaulis; assembly: GCA_034641835.2. NCBI lineage: Eukaryota > Viridiplantae > Streptophyta > Pinopsida > Pinales > Pinaceae > Pinus > Pinus albicaulis. The sequence continues at coordinate 1,043,050,110 of CM076584.1, read as the reverse complement.
GCTAGAAAAAAGGAATACCCTAGTCTATTGTGGCTAGGAGGTTCCCCCTTGTATAATTTTATCTCTTTTTTGGGATTGGGTGAAAAATTTACGAAAAAGGAACTTATAAAAAGAGAAGGGAGGGAAAATTTGTTTCCATTAGTCATCAAAATTGCATAATCATTTGCGTCACCCTTGAACGTGGCACTTGTCTTCTTCATTATCTTACAATTTGGTTTTAGCTTGCCTAGGAGTCATACCGTCCATATGAGTCTCTTTACTCCTCTGGCTGGTCACTCTTTCAGTCATATGGAGCATGCATCGATGCCTCCTACATCATCGCATGATATTACATGGTGTGTTGTGCGGATTAATCGATCTTGAAGACAAGATCAATCTCCCTAGTGTCAGAAGATAATCTAGCAACAAACGAACAACTAAGCTTGTCTTTCTCTAAATATATTCGTTTTACAAATAAATGCTATGAAGGTGCCAATCCTACCTTAGATCCAAATGCTTATTTTCAGTTGTGAAGCTTCCATTGCATTAGTAGTATTTCCGTTGCAACAATAGTCCTTTCGTCACAACAAGAATCCTTCCGTCGCAACAACAGTTCTTTCGTCGAAACAAAGCGTCGTCTTTTCGTCGCAACAAAGAGTCGTCTTTTCATCGCAACAAAGAATCGTCTTAAAAGACCTAAAATCACAAACAAGAAAATATCAAATAGAACCTGTATAACAAATAAATATAAAACATATTCATCATAGTGATCAAGGAATCTATAAAATAAATGATTAAACGATAGCTTATTGAAATAAACAATCGAAAAACAATTTATTGAGAAAAACAAAACTTGATTGTATTAATCTTAAAATAATGGAGTGACCTTACAACCTTAAGCCTTGATGTTTGAAAAGGCCTTCCCAGGGTCCGAAGCAGGAGTCTTCTCTACTCTGATAAGCTCTGCACTCCTCCAACTGAGACAGATAGAGGTATGTAATCGCTCCTCAAAAAAATCTCAGCTTAAACGAGTATGAATCCCAACATCACTTAACCTCAAATAATATTAAATCTTGAACTCCCCTTGAGGCTACTCAATGCCTCTTTTTATAGTGGAAAACAGGAGGTTTCAGTTCCAATTATGAAGGGATAGAATCCTCCTTCAAAGGGATAAGCTCCTCACGTCAAGGGGTTAGCTCCATAAGGTAAGGGATACATGAACCCCAAAAGAGCAGTTCTGCCACCGCAAGATTCTTTCTAGAGGCTTCTAGAATTTACTTAAAGTGATATTTTTTGAGTTTACTTGCACCTTTTTAATCTTTATAGGGGTCCACACCCATAACACATAGAAAGTGCGTTCAAGTGTGCAGGAGACATGAAAATTAGGTGCGGGACCACAAGCAAGATATAGAGAAAGTGCAATACCAAAGTTAAGGATATTTGTAGGAACTTTTCTCTTATTTTAAAGACTTGACATGAGGAATTTATGTATTAGACTTGCAAAGGAGGAAGTATGAGTGATAATGAGCTCATACACATAGCAGAATGTCAGGATGACAATTTTCAGTGTAATAGATTGACCCCTAAAGTGAAAAGTCTGGAATAGATGAAGCTGAAGTTTGTCATATATGAAGAGTGTAGTACTTTATCATTTAAAGGATCATCCTGTGGACACCCCAGTCGGAACTTGTAAAAACATTCAATGCAAAATATATATATGTAAACATATCATTGCTAAGGTAGGCATTCCCATACTTAGATCATTGCTGAGGTAGGCATTCCCTTCGGATGAGTCCAACTTAGTTTAGATTTGAACCCTAAGAAGGAGTGGTTCGTTCTTGTTTAAAAATTGAACAGGTCCTTTACTGTTAAGTTTTAACGAGTCCAGTATAGGAGAAACTCGGTGTTTTTCAATTTTAGGAAGTCAGAAGAAAAACTTAAGAAAACTCTGTGGGTGTAATTTTTCGTAAATTTAGTCTCTCCAGCCCAAAAAAGGATAAAATAATGTGGGAGAGAACTCTATTGATCGTAATTAGTCAACGTATACCTTTTTCGTAAATAGTCCATTTCAGTCCGTAAAAGGGGTAAACTTATACTGAAAGTATGATCATTCATTTATTTTAACGAGTTCGAATAATCAAGTGCTCGACAATATTTTCATGTTTAGAGACTCTGAAAAGGGCCTAAACGAGGACTCCAATGTTTCTCTTTTTCGTAAATTTTTGAAAGAGTCCGAAAAAGTGATAAAAGTATGCTCTTTGTTGAAAAACGTTCAATTCTCCTGAAAAATCCAATTTCTACACAAAAACTTGAAACATTACACATACATGTTTGAGATAAATAAAAATTCTTTCAAAAATAATCTTTTTAAAGTGAAAAATAAATAAATTAAAAATTCATTTATTCGAAAAAACTTATAAAAAGGACTTTTCTAACTTCATTTTTACCATTTGAGTTCAGAGTGAAAAGTAAAAGCTTTTGGGTAAAAAAGTTCCTATGAAGATTCCGGAAAATCAGTCCGACGAAATCGAGAACCGTCTGCTCCAGGTAATCCACAACCTCCTAATATTGCATTTCATCCATTTACATTTCCTTTTTAGGCTTTAGATTCCATTTTTAAGAGAAAAATATGTTTAAAAAATTGCCCGCGGGGGTCCGCAGGTGCAACACACGGTACCTGCGGACCCCGACTTTTTTCTACATGGGAAAAAGTCCTGGGTCCGCACCTTTTACACAGTGCCCATGCATATCTACGCACTGTGTATGAAATTCAGGTGCGGACCCCGTGCAAATGAAAATTTGAATTTAATTTTCTCATCTCCTGTCTAAAAATTGTCAAATTTTTTTGTTCTAATATGTCTTTTTATGCAATGTAGGACAAACAAAATGCTTATTTGGAGAGAACGTGAGCACAAAGACGTAGATGATGCCACAATTAATCATTTTCCTTCAATGAAGGCATTAAGAGCATGCAGTATATATAAATTTTGGGCCATTCAGGGCATGAGGGCACAGGTAGACCTCCTAACATGGCTGGTGAATAGGGGGAACGTATAGGACCAGTGTTTCATTATTGGCGGCCACCGGCTCAAAATTGAGCTGGAGGATATTTATTTTTTGACTATTTTTTCCAAGAGGGGCGAACAAATTTCTTTGTTTGGGACTAGGCCAGGTGGCCAGACTGTCGCTAGTCTTCGATAAGAGTTCTGTAATGATCAGGCAGACCCCAGGGACAAATGGATTGATAATAAAACTATCATCCGTACCGAGCTAAAATTTATTGCATTTATTGTCACCAGACTGTGTGGGAGTGTAGCATTGCATGTGGCTACTGGTTCCCAAATGCGCATTGCAGTAGACTGTTTTCGAGGCACCATTTTCAACTGGTGCAAAGCTGTGTTGGCCAATGTAAAAGGCCAAATAACCAGAGGAAAGAACAGAAAGCTAAATAAGTTTGGATACAGATCCATTGTAGTCACCTTTGCTCTAGAAAGGATCCCCATGTTAGCTCCGCAAAACATTCCTGTTGATGCTGGACGACCTCGAGAACTTAGGATGGTTCATTGGGTTGCATTGATGGCCCATCATGCTATAGAGGGCGTTGAGGTTGTTCGATTTCCTTATTCACATTTCCGTTGGCTGGAACGCCAACTTTTTGTTATAGAGGATTTTCCATACGCCGAGATAGATTTCCGCGACGACCGAGAGATAGCTCTCCCAGCAGGGGAACAGTGGGATGAATCAGGTAAAATCATTTTCAACAATTTCTAAGTTCTATTTTTTTTTTTTTTAATCGTCTTGAAATTAATAACCAAAAGTTTTAAATGCAGATGTGGGTCCACGGCGACCAGCCCATCTCCAACCTTATGAGAGGGGGCATCCAGCTGTCACAGTACAAGCCCAAAAGGGCCAATCAGTAGATATTCTATCTGATTTAGAGCATCACCTAGAGCACCTGACTCTAGATATTCCAGAGACTGACATAGATGATATCCCACTCAGATTACAGAGATAGGTGATTGGTGTCCCAGGACCTTTTGGGAGGTTCCTATGTAGGGTGGCCCGGGCAGTGGTCTCTTATCGTGATCACCATCAGTGATAGGATGATCATGTCGTAGACTCATATTTTTGACCTTTTGTATTACCATTTTTTCCGATCATAAGGTGTTTCCAACCTATGATCGAAGACGATGTATATTTTTGAAAACACTTCTATACTATGATGCATCACTATTTACTGGCTATCTGTGTACACATTATTGAATGTTGTTTAATTTACTGTTTTGATTATTGCAAATGTCAATTTATCATACTAGAAGCAACTGCATCTGCTAATGTATTTAAATGTCTTGGAATATGCTGATATTCAATGTAATCAAATTCACGTTCCAAGAGACGAACTCTTAAAAATAATCGAAATAACACTGGATTTCTAATGGCATAAACCCTGTTGAGCTGTAATACAACAAGTTTAGAATCCAACCTAACAATCAAACTCCGAATGCCAAATGATATGGATTTAGATAATAACTGAATCACTGCACTATACTCTGCAATGTTATTCATTGTTTGACCGAGGCTTAACCCATGCATGGATACTAACTCGTCAGAGGGTGAATAGATAACCCAAGCTGCGGAAGAAATGTTTCGTTACTACGATAAGCACCATCAGCAAAACCAATGTAAGTTTGAAGAGACGTCGACATCTGCAATATCAAGAGTAAAACTCAGATAAGCAGGAATAATGATAAAAACACACTCTAAACTAGGCATGCTTTTCTAATCTAAGACACACCAGCAGTAAAGAAATCTAATCTAAATAAAAATCTCCACACCTAGTTTAAGCATAATATCTCTTCAGATAAAGCCCATTTATGGGTTTATCTAAAGAGACACCATCGAAATCTATCAGCTCGTAGGCCCCTTTTGCTAGTTTTGGCTTAACAATGAAAGGACCATGCCACATAGGCACGAATTTTCCAGCTCCTAGTTTATCATTAGCTTGATCATACACTAAGACTAGGCCTCCTTCTGAAAAATTACAAGGGGTAATGCTTCTATCATACTGAGCTTTTATTCGTTTGACATGAGTCTCGTTTTCTATTGCAGCATTTTGTCGATTCTCATCTAGCTGAGCCAAGTACAAAAAACGTTTCTCCTCTTCATACGTAGTTGGAGTAATTCTATGGCTAATTTCAATGACAGAATTTCGCATTCAATAGGCAACAAAGCTTCCAAACTGTAAACAAGTTGAAAGGGAGTGAAACCAGTTGATGTTTTTACCGAGGTCCGATATGCCCAAAGTGCTGAAAATAACATGGAATGCTAATTCAATTTATGAATACCAATAATTCATCTGATTGTAGTGAATATAACTTTATTGATTGCTTCAACCAGACCATTGGCCTGCGGGTAATAAGGAGTAGAACTATTGTGGCACAAGCCAAGTTGATCTGTTAGTTCAGTCATCATGATATTTCGAAAATGGCTTCCATGATCTGTAACAATGGCTTGAGGAACATCGAATCTAGCAATTATGTGATTGAATACGAAATTTGTAGCAGTCTTGCCGTCTGCCGAAAATGTAGGCATCTCCTTGGCCAAATTAGTAAAATAATCTACCGCTAAGATAATATACGCATGCCCCCCAGCCGAGTGAGGGTTACATGTAATAAATTTAACACCCCACTTTGTGAAAGGACCGACAACAATTATAGGGTGAAGAGGAGCGGGTGGCACACACATTTTACGATCGAAAAGTTGACAATTATGGCATTTCCAGAAGGCATAAATACAATCTTTGAATAACAACGACCAGAAATAACTAGTGCGCAATATCTTTTGGGCTGTGGCATACCCAGACATATGACCGCCACATGCCCTAGAATGGCAGTCATTTAAAACCTTCTTAGCTTCTTCATGAGTAAGACATCGTCGGAAAATAGAATCCGATCCACAACGATATAATGTATCTCCAATAATATTATATTGTTGGGATTGGAAACATATTTTCCGTCGCTGTGATTGTGAGATTTCAGGCCAAAAAGATTGGGTTTGGAGATAAACAATAATATCTCCATACCATGGATCAAGATTACTGATAAGAAACAATGATTCGTCCACAATGGGTTGCTCCGCCACAGTTTCAGTATCAATAGAGTGGAAATCACACATCAGTTCTGCAAAAACCAAAGATTTCTTTGCCTTGGATTTTTCAAATTCCAAGTCAAATTCCTGTAGGATGACTATCCATTTGGAATACTTGCCCCCTAGCAATTGTTTGGTCAAAATGTACATCATAGGGTTACATTCAAAAATTATTGTGGTTTTGCGTAATAAGATGTAGTGTCTAAATCTTTGGATAGCTTGAACAGCTGCCAAGGCCAATTTCTCCACATGTGTGTATTTGATCTCAGGATGCATATTTCGACTAAGATAGTGAATCACATGTTCATTATTGAATTCGTCTTCCTGAACTAAAACCATTCCAATTGTGGAATGAGAGGTGGCAAGGTAAAAAACGTAATCCTGGTTGTAGTTGGGAGGATGCAATAACGGTGCATGGGTCAATGCGTGTTTAAGTGCATCAAAAGATCGATTGGCGATCTCATCCCAAAAGAATGGAATGTTCTGTTTCAACAACTAGGTAAAACCCTTTGTTAGCTCAGCATAGTTAGGAATGAATCGATGTAAAAAGTTTGCTTTCCCATGCAAACTTTGGAGTTGGCACAGAGTCAAAGGAGGAGGTAAATTGACAATAGCTTCGACCTTCAACGGATCAACACGAATGCCTGCTTTCGAAACAACAAATCCTAGTAAGCGACCCGATTCTACACAAAAAACACATTTATGTGGATTCAGCCTAATTCGATAATGTGGATTCACATAAAGATAGCTCGTAAATGAGTGAGATGGTCGACCCTACGTGATGAATGAGCAGGTAAATCATCGAGATAAGGCTACACAATGTGCTTAACGTCATGAAATGCGTAAGACATAGCCCTTTGAAAAATTTCTCCAGCGTTCTTTAATCCAAAGGGTAGTTTGCAATAAGCAAATGTCCCCCATGGGAAAATGAAAGCTGTTTTTGGCTGATCAGCAGGGAGTATGTTTATTTGATTGTAACCAGAAAAACCATCCATAAAGGAAAACATTTCACTACCAGCACAATCATCGATAATTTGATCGATATAGGGTGTTGGATAATTGTCTTTAGGACAAGCTCGATTAATATCCCTATAGTCGATACATAATCGTATCGTTCCTTGTTTTTTAGTAACAGGAATAATATTCGATACCCAATCGGTTAAAGGAATTGGATAAATGAAACCTGCACGAAGTAATTTTTCAACTTTGGCTTTGATAGCAGCAGCTTTTCTAGGATGTATTTGACATAAACATTGACTGACAGGTTTAGCATCCGGGTAAGTCTTGATTTCATGTACAACAATTGACGGATTGATTCCTGGCTTTTCTTCATATGACCAGGCAAACACATCACAGAATTCTTGAAATAGGGCTTTATAAGTTTTAAGTTCATATTCCATACAACAAGCACCTATATGAATGTTTTCAATTATTCCTGGATTTACTGAAATGTCAATTGGAATCGTTCGAGAGATATTTTCCAAATTTAACTCAGAATCAGGATTTTTCAATGGATTCTGCGGTTCTTTGACATATTCAGCAGTAAAAATTGACGCGAAATCATCTTCAAAATAATCTAGCTCAGGTAAAAATGAAGATCAGTGATGTAGATCTTCCCATGGTAAATCGTCAATGGACAAAAGTTCACGAATCTGCTCATCAGTATGAACAAGATCGGGAAGTGTCGTTGTGGCTGAATTAGATATAGAGAGTGATTCCTCATGGATCCCATTCATTGGATCAGTTTCAGTTGAAGAAGGGTTGGAAAATGACTGTACAGCCTGATATGAAATTTCAAATGGACTCGAAGGCATCATGCCATCAAATGAATCTAACTCGGAGTTGGAAGGTATGATCCAAGGATCATCAAACATAATAGTATTTGATGAAATCATATGGATAGTTGCGATAGAAGGCGATATGTTAGGAGGAGGAAAGGAAAAAGTTCCTAGTAAACCAGAATTCTTAATCAAGCCTACTCCAACATCCTTGTAAGGGATAGTTGTTTTACCGACGTGTTGGATTGTTTTTGTAGAGGCTGGATCGGAAGAAAAATAAGTTAACTGATCTATTGTAACGACCTTCCTTGATGTGGAAATTTTATGAGCCGAAAGACCGAAGAAACAATAGTAGTCATAGCATAAGACCAACTATGACCCAGAAGAAGGTTGTAATCTAGAGGGGCATCAACCACTTCCACATCTAGAATTACAATTTTACCTTCAACCCCTATGGGTAAATCCTGAAAAATACCAAAAGGGTGGAAACCTCGACCATCAAAAGCCTTTAGAATCATCGGAGACTGATTGAGTGTAGGAGAACCAAGTGATTTCCAACACTGGATCGACATAATACACGTTGAAGCTCCCTCATCAATCACAGTCAGAAATATCGATCTGTTTTTGACTAATACTGGAATTTGAAAAGCCATTTGGTGAGGTAGGCGAGGTGTACTATTCTCTAAATCGAAGATTATAAGGTTCAAGTCCTGAATATCAACAACTCCTATGGCAGACAAAATTAATTTACACTGTGCTGGGCATGATTGCAACACTTCCAAAGCTGACATTGCTGAAGGGGAAATAGCTAAATCTTCAACAATGTTGTAATTCTGAGTAGCTCTCGCATGTGGACTGAAAGCTGATTTACGAAGAACACCTTTAGCAGGCGGTTTGATTATTAAGTCTGTATTTTGTTTCTCGATCTATAGCGGACCAGAAACTGGAGGAGGTGTAGTTGATGTGTTTGCATTAGAAGATTCTGCTTCTTTACCATCAACAGGATTCTTACTACAATAATATTGCAATCGCATCGCAATCCTGACATGAGACATCATCATAATAGGTTTTTCTGAGGTATTCGAGGTAGAACCAATCATCTTACTGTCTTGAGTCAGAAAAGGATCCTTCAATACAATAGGTTGTTGTGAACCTTTAACGAATTTCGCAACCTCGGCTGGATGTGGGCATTCTTTAGTAAAATGATCCTCGTCACAAATGTAACAAGGATAGTGAGGTTTGCGTTTTTCGTCATTGGATTCGTTTTTATCAGTTTTTTCTTTTGAATTATTTTTGTTTTTATTCTTCCCTTTCTTTTTACCGTTGGATTTAGATTTGGTCATAGATGTCCCTACGACATGGATGTCGGCAGAAATTTCAGGGGAAGATTCTCCTTTCGCGGAATCAGGTAAAGTTATAATAGGAGAATAATTCTTTAAAGATTTCTTCTTGCTTTTAGTATTGACTGTACCAATCATACCATCAGCGTCATGAGACCCTGAAGGAGCTGCAGCTATTTGACTTTGTTTTGGAAGATCGGGGATTTTTTCATGTAAAGTACCTGACTGCGTATAAACGAGGTCAAGGTACTGAGCCTGAGAAATCACTTCCTCTTCAGTAAAAACTCTGGCCTTAGCTACATCTTCAGTGATTTTGGGTAATAATGATTTAACAAACCATTCTGCCAAAATCTGATCCGGAATGTCAACTTTCAGCAAACGCCTTCTATGTCGCCATTCATGAATATGATCAGAAATATACGTGGACGTGGATTGATTTAGTGAAGTTAATAGTTCCGTGCCATTTTCATATCTGACAGGAAACTGAAAATGAGTCAAGAAGGCAGTTGCTAATTGACTGAAGTTATTAAAAGAGCCTCGTGGTAACTCAATGTACCATTTGGCGGTAAGACCAATAAGAGTTCTTTGGAAAAGACGTAAGCGAATTGAATCATCAATTATTGAATTAGATGCACACCAGAGGTGATAAGTCACAACATGATTTGATGGATCCTCTCCTGACTTACCTTCGAATTTTGGTATATCACTGGGCAACTTATGCGGCATTGGCAACCAATACGGATAATAGAAAATTGGATCATTCATAAGGCGCGTCAAATCATGTAAATCCAAAGTTGCAATAAATGGTAACTGACGGTTAGGGTCGTGAAAACCTTGAGTAGCCAAAGAATTTCCGGGAGGAGGATACCCAGGATAACTGGGAATCGGATTTGTATTAGGAATTGTGTAACCTCTCGAGTAACCAAGATTAACCGGACCAAACTGGGGTTGTTGAGGCTGTTGATAAGTATAGCCAGGGTACGGTTGATACTGATAATTTGGAATTTGTGAAAAGGGACCGAATTGAGGCTATCCTTGGTACGGTTGATACATGAATTGTGGTTGACTTGTGACCATCTTACTTGTACCAGCTTGTCCCATAGGCATCTAAACCAAAGTCTGAACTGAAGATCCTAACTGGGGTACAGAGACTTGAGGGATTTGCACGGATGCAGGGATAGAAGAACTCAGAGCTACAAATACTCCAGAAACAGGTGTTATAGGTTGAACAAATGTTGCAGCGGTTGCAGCAGTTTGAGGCGGAGTCTGAGGTGTACTAGGCCCAGACTGCTGAACAGAAATAGGTGCAGGAGTTTGAATAGTAGGCTGAACATGCTGTTGGGTTAGACCAAAAACAAGAGGCTGTCCAGGTTGAGAAGACAACTGCACATTAGGCTACATAGGCTGCTGATATTGGGATGGATCCCACACCATATTAATTTCGGGGTATTGTCTCGTAGAAGGTTGAATGTAAGGACCATAGCCTGGTTGAACGTATGGTTGATAAGTAAGTGGTAAATTTCCAGCTCCTTATACAGATGATTGACCAGAAGGCTGTTGGAAACCTTCAATTGGGTACTGACCTTGAGGTTGATAACCCTGAGGCGCGTACTGAAGCTGGGGTTGATAAGGACCCTGAGGAGCATATTGAGTTTGGGGTTGACCTTGGGGTATGTACTGTCCTTGAGGTTGATAACCTTGAGGTATGTACTTTCCTTGAGGTTGTCCTCCAAAATAATATGATTCCACAATTTGTCCTAGGAAAAAGCTACCTTGAGGTTGCCCCCCAGGTGGTAACTGACTGCCTGAAGGTTTCCCCCCAGGCGGTAACTGACTAGCCTGAGGTTGCCCCCCAGGCGGTAACTAATTTCCCTGAAATGGCCCTCCAGGCGGTAACTGACTGCCTTGAGGTTGAGGATTCGAAATATTACCAGACATGATAAAAAATTTCTCTATGTTTGACGTTTTAGTTTTAATTCCACTTAAACCAGATGATAACACATGTTCAATCAGTCGAGGAGCTGCTCCAGAGAAAGTACCAGACAGAGCCTAATATCCCGAAGGAACAGAAGGACCACCATGTAAAAATGCTTCCGGTGTCTGGGAAAACATAGATGACTCTCTTGCCATAATGGATGACGGATAGTAACCTATGGGTGTAGGATGAAATGGAATTCTAGGTGGAGAAAAAGCAAGACCTAGATTCTCTAAAAAGTTCGTCAAAGATAGATACCAAGCATCAGTTCGAATAGGGCTGTAGAAAATAGATTCATGCTCCCTAAGATTTAAAGACTGAGGGGATTCGGGAAGAGATAAATCTTTGTCTGCACTAACAAGTTCTTTAATAGAAATGAGGCCAGATGAAAGATCTTCGGTAATAATATTTCTTACCCTAGGTGAACCAAGATCGCTAGAAGTTGGTGTAATAAATCCTGAGGATGTTTCAAAAACATAAGATTCAGTTTCAGGCTCAGAGATTTCAGGTTCGTCAGCTAGTTCACTGGTAGGATAAATACTGCCAGTAACTTCGGAAACTGAAATCAGTTCAGAAATATGCTCTGTTGTGGGTATTTGATGATCAGGGTGAACAACTATAGATGAAGTTCCAATTTCTATTGATCTAATTTGACCGCTACTAGATGATACTAGAGCATGCAACCCTTCAAGCTGACTTGGTGTATATTCAGGGGGTTTCCCTTGAAGTCTCTGGGATTGTATTGGCAATTCCGCCATGATTAAATATTAAATAATAACACACAAACAAAGAAAATTTCAATAAAAACACCTAAATTCTCTAAAGAAATAAACAGCTGAATCACATGCCTAAAAATCTAAGAGTTCAAACCACACACAAACAGTAAACTTCCCGTACTAAAACCACCAGTTGGTGATGAAATCCAACTTAGTAGAAATTTAATACAGAAAGGGCGGTTGGAATAGTTACCTCGACAACCTGCTTAATGAAACAGACTGGCACAAGTTTCTTCACAAAACCATATCATGTGAAGAGAAACCCCCAGAGGGTCTAAGTGAGTCTAGTCGACATCTGCTCCAGGTACAGTGAGATCTTTCCTTCACTGTCACCTTAGGAAATAATCTAAAGTTTATGTACACTAAAGTTACCAACAATAACAAATACAACTGGGGGAACAGTCTATGATCCGATCCCACGCGCAAGGGCAGAGTGACAAATCTCAATCCCCTTGAAGGCTCCTCGACATGGTTAATCCGAGGTTTACCAACAAGTGACCCCAGGCTCCTCGACAATGGTTAATCCAAGGTTTACCATTTGTGATGCGTGCAAAATCTTCTATCTTCCCCAATGAAACAGAATTGATTGTTCCAAAGGTTCGAACATGATCTCATGATTGACTTCTTTAAGAGAAGCTTCCCAGATTGTACCAATTACAATTGGATTTATTTCCTATCGCAGGATTTATCTACTTGTTTGTTTTTACTATCTTGGAGAGTTAATTACTCCCTACTCCAAGATACTAGCCTAAGCTATGTTGGTGGTAAGAGCCCTAGAAATAAAAAGATTACTAGATGAATTTTAATTAAGCATTACTTTTATGAGTTGTTTCTTAAGTCAATAGGTATGGAAATGAAACTCTGATGGTGTGAAGACTCGACTTCCAAAAACACTAAAAATGCACCTAAAAATGATAATCAATTCATTTTCTTTCAATGAAATTCTAGCTGAGAAAGAGCTCGAGAATGCAATTCTTTTAAGAAACAATTCTTTCTTCAAACATAAAGAATAACTAAAAGAAAATTATTTTGTCTTTTCCAATAATAACTCAAAATGAGACAAATTATCAAAGCTCCCAATCAAAATCCTTTCACTTTCAAAAACTTTGAAACTACAAAAACAATTTTCCTTCGAAATCTACAAATTTTAAAAGCACTCAAAACTACAAAACTAATTTTGAGATCTACAAACTTTAAAAATCTAATTGAATAAAAGCTTTAATATTTTTTGAAGAATGTTTTACTTAGTTGTTCAGAAAACTAAGGATCTATTTGTCCAGAATAACAAATAAATAAAAAACACTCAGATATGTTTTCTTTTTAAAATGAAATTCAAAACCTATAACAAAGTTTTTTCAAAGATTTGCAAAGAAACAAATAGATCTATTTCTCAATAAATGATGGATTTCAAAATCAGGTCAGACTCAGCAAAAAGGAAAAAATACCAATGTAATCTGAGGTATTTCAAACTGCCAATGCTTTGAATCACTACAAAGACCAAGTGAAAAGCAATCCAAAAAGCAAAACTTCTAGAAAATCATCAAAACACAAATACGACTGGGATTCATTCACAGAAGGATTTTGACAGAAACAACGTCAATCTGGGAAGATACTAAAAACTTAAATCAAAATAAAGATAAACTGAAGAAAGAAATCTAGAGTTTTTCAAAATTTTAACAGGGTCCGCAGGCTTTCAGAAGTAACAGGTGCGGTCCCGCACTGTTTACTTAAGAAAAATGTGAAACTGCCCACACTGTGTAAAAGAACAAAGTGCGGTCCCCAGAAAAATTAAAGAAAAACATAAAAGATTTCAAAATTTTCAAAAATAGAGAAAACCTAAGCTACCCAAGCAGATATCTATCAATAAAAAACCAGGAAAAATGTTTCCTCAAATCAAAATAAAAGAGAACCAAAAACAACTTCTTTCCCCAGTGGAGTCGCCAATTTGTTGTGCGGATTAATCGATATTGCGGACAAGATCGATCTCCCTAGTGTCAGAAGACAATCTAGCAACAAATGAACAACTAAGCTTGTATTTCTCTAAATATATTCATTTTACAAATAAATGCTATGAAGGTGTTGATCCTACCTTAGATCCAAATGCTTATTTGCAGTTGTGAAGCTTCCATTGCATTAGTAGTATTTCCGTTGCAACAATAGTCCTTTCGTCACAACAAGAATCCTTCCAACTAAGACAGATAGAGGTATGTAATATCTCCTCACAAGAATCTCAGCTTAAATGAGTATGAATCCCAACAACACTTAACCTCAAATAATCTTAAAGCTTGAACTCCCCTTGAGGCTACCCAATGCCTCTTTTTATAGTGGAAAAGAGGAGGTTTCAGTTCCAACTATGAAGGGATAGAATCCTCCTTCAAAGGGATAAGCTCCTCACGTCAAGGGGTTAGCTCCATAAGGTAAGGGATACATGAACCTCAAAAGAGCGGTTCTGCCACCGCAAGATTCTTTCTAGAGCCTTCTAGAATTTACTTAAAGTGAGATTTTTTGAGTTTAATTGCGCCTTTTTAATCTTTACAGGGATCCACACCCATAACACATAGAAAGTGCATTCAGGTGCGCAGGAGACATGAAAATTATGTGCGAGACCATAGGCAAGATATAGAGAAAGTGCGATACCAAAGTTAAGGAGATTTTTAGGAACTTTTCTCTTATTTTCAAGTCTTGACATGAGGAACTGATGTATTAGACTTGAAAAGGAGGAAGTATGAGTGATAATGAGCTCATACACATAGTAGAATGTCAGGATGAAAATTTTCAGTGTAACATGGTGATCATTAGTCATGCTACCAAGTCATTCTTGTGTTGTACCATTATGTGTTCAAGAGAAGTCTCAGCTTTTGTTAGCCATCTACAATAGCCTATTGACCTTTTTGAGTCGGTCATCCTTCTATTAGTTGTACTTCATCATTTCATGATTTCATACATACATCACATCATCCTGGTTTTTTACATGTCAATTGATGGGGGATACATTAAGGCCATCCTTTGAAAGATCTCCTCCTATTGAATTCAACTCACTATCCAAGAGCTTGATTGAGGAACTAGTAGTACCTTGGAGATTGTAGACCTCAGTGGCAGGCTTCCTTGTGATCAATAGCGGGTTTACATCATTGGCTCCTGATTGGTAAAGTTAAATGTTGCTCAACATCAGTTCATTTATTCACACTTAGTGGATTTTACTAGGTACCTTGGAGTCCATTTTCCTCATTGGTGGATTCCATCATGTCTTTTATTGGTTTTCCTCATTGGCCAGTAATCAAGCAGTTTCTACCATGTTCAACCTAAAAAAATTTATTCACATGTGTAGATTCATACCATCGGGGTTATGTCGAAGACCTTTAGTTAGGAACATCTCACTCTTATATGGCATCCTTCCCAGGCTGCATTGGAGTTATATATCATTTATTTACTTTGAGGACTATCTTGAGACACTTCTTTGCATGTCATGTGTCCATAGTCCCACTGATGTGTACTGTGACATAGATCCACATTGTATTTTCTAGTGGCTATGATATATTTGATGAGTCACATGGATCCATTATGCATGTATTCATGGCCATGTTCTATCATTTCATGTCATGGATCTGAAGTGTATTTTATGGCGGACATGTTTGATATCTTCTTATGACCGAGCATGGGTATGCCTATCTCAAGGATGTTATCAACAGAGTTGAGACTTCAACACTTGAGTTACTCCAATCCATCTTCATAGTCTTTGCTCCTTCTTCCCATTTTTATCCTTGAGTATTATTGTAATGCATTTTAGCCATTAGTTTCTCTTCTAACCTCATGCATTAGGGCATCTATTATAACATTATTTCCCACTACATTATAGTGAGGGAAGCCTAATATCAACTTACCTCATTTTTGTGGCTAAAATGCATTCCCTTTTCACCTTTTATTTTACTTATGTGAGATTTATCCCATGATAAAAGGGTTGAATTACTCGATTGAGTTATTTCTCATAATTAATTTTCCAAAATATTATAATTGTGAGATAAAAATTATTTCATAATTGATATAATTCAGAAAAAAATCATAATTGTGATAAATGTTTCTATAATTTTCCATTCCCAAGGAGATCAACTTGACCCACTTATTTATGAGTTGGCTAGGGGTCCATTATTGTAGAATTTTCCTGATTTCTCAAGCCCCTAGGTTTCTAGATACATTATCCTAGAGGATGTAATGACCCTATATAATATCACCAAGAGAAAAGGGTGTCAGAGAAAGTATCCAAACTATATTGAGAGAGCTCTTCTATGTTGGGAGAGGACACCATCCTACAACTTGGAGGAGAGGATATTATTTTTTGAAGGTATGTTGATGTACTTTCACTTATATGATTAATAGAAATATGTTTCTTCCATGTATCTATTTGTATTCAACATGATTTATACTTGTGTCTATGATATTTTGATATAACGATCTTCCGAGGAAGGTCACTTGTTGTCTCCATTTGTTTTTGGTTGTGTGTAGGGATAGAGATAAGGCGTGGAGAAGGTAGATCGCTCGAGCGGAGCACATGAATCTACAAAAGACCCAAAATCCTTTCCCAACCTGCGAGGAGGCTAGCTACACACATATTTCCTTGTATTATATAGAACTGACTGCTTAATGCATGTTTGATCATTTGGGTTGGGACACTATTATATCTCTATTGGTCTTTAATTTTATTTCCTGGTGATCTCAAATGAGCATGAGATTGTGGATAAATAACTCCTTGCATAATTAAATGCAAAAAAACATCTTGGCACACTCGCTTGAAGGAGAACATAGGTGTCCCAAGTGGCATAAAAATGCTTCTTGGAGATGAAAGTTGGTAAATTTCTTGCCTTCGAGGAGCATAAGGTATTTGGTGTTGAATTCTATATCACTCTTGTAAAGATGCAACCATCCCTAAGTCTCGTGTTGAGAAGAGTCAAACACGATGGTCAACGACATAACCGACAATCGACTAAGGAAGTCGAGAATGTTATTGGTGCTTTCCTTCTTGTACTTAATCTGTAAATGGAACTATCGTAAATATGTAGACCATTTCTTATGGTGATCATTCTAAATCTTTCCTTAGTCTATATGAACTCCAGGGGTTGGTGGTCTATGTGGATGACCGTTTCCTTCCCTAGAATGTAATGTTTCCATTGTCGACTACCCTGCATAATGTAATACATATATTTGTCATAGGAAAGATAATTTTGGACTATGTCTAAAAGTGTCTCATTGTGATATGCCATAGGATGCCCCTGCTGGGTAAGAACTGCACCAATAGCATAGTTAGAGGCATCTATCTCAATTTCAAATGGTTCTTGCAGGTCTGTTAATATGATCATTAGTGTTGATAAGAGGCAATTATTCAACTTGAAAAATGCCTTATGTTGGGATTCAGACCAAAAGAACTTTGCTTCTGATCTGCCCTTGGTGACTTGACTCAAAGGCCAAGTGAAATGAGAGAATACCAACATGAACCTGCAATAGAAATTGGAAAGACCTAGAAATTTGTGGAGCTTTGTTAGAGTGGTTTGGGCTAGCCAATCCCCAATATATTGTATCTTAGTTGGGTCCACATGCACACCCATCCACTCATCAATGTTTTACCCCAGATATTGAACCTGGGTCATACCAAAAGTGAATTTCTCTAAATTTTCAAACAATTTTTGTTATCACAGGGTTTGGAGGACCTGTCGAATATGGTGTAGGTTCTCATCCCAACTTTGGATGAAGATCAAGGTGTCATATGAATGCACTACCATGAATGAGTTGGTGAAGTTCCATAATATGTGATCCATCAGCCTCATGAATGTTGCGGGGACATTATTTGACCCAAAAGGCATGACTATCCATTCGAAAAGGACCTCCTTAGATTTGAAGGTACACTTCCACACATCGGAGGGTTCGATTTCTACCTGGTGATAACTAGACTTCAAGTCAATCTTGCTAAAAACAAATTCCCCCATGACCTGGTCCAGAAGGTCATTAGTCCATGGGATTAGATACTTATTGTGGAAAGTGATCTTATTCAGTGCCCGATAGTCAATACAAAGCCTCCAAGTTCTATCGTTCTTCTGTACCAACACAATATGGCTCCCATAGACTAATGAACTTGGCCTGATGTGCCTTTTCTGCAACAAATCCTAAATCTGCCTCTTGATTTCACCATTTTCTGGAAAAAAGAATCGATAGATTGGTCCACTGGGTAGCGATGTGCCCGGGGTCAGATAGATGGATTTCTTGACCTAATAGTGTAGGGTTACCCCTTTGGGTGAGGTGAATATGTCCCTTTACTCCTCCATGACCTTGTCCATCTATTTTTGTCGTGCAAAGGAGGCATGTTTGGAGGTTGTGGAGGTGGCCATAATATTCCTCTTGCTATGAGGGCGAACCATAAGGAAGAAAAATTTCCTGGTTTGGGAAATGATCTTACTACATTTTTTAGAAGAGATCAAACAAAAGGCGGTAGGTGGTACTATCTCTCGTATCGTGTAAAATTTCTTGACAAAATTAATAATAATATAATGAGGTATGGATTCATACACAACATGATTCTTGCATAGGTATGGTTGACCTAATAAAACATCACATATTTTCAGAGGGGAAACTTCACATGATACCTCATCTGCAAAGGGCATGATGTTATAAGGCAAGTGGCACTGTTGGATGACATTGATATCTCACCCTTAAGGAGCCACCCCATGGAGTACAATTTTAGGTTTGGTGTTTTTTGAAGCTTCAATCTATTAATGGCCTCAGCGAAGATCAGTTTATTTTGGCTCCCACTGTCAACGATGAGTTGCACCAATGAACCCTTTACCCACATCTGTGAGTGTAAGACCTGCTCCACCTCCCTTGCATCCTTAGGTTCCTTCTATTAGATCCTGGTGGTGGCTACCATAGTAGTAGGTTCTACATCAATGATCTTCTTTCCCTTGTCTGGTTCCGTCTCAAAATTAGAACATGCATCCATATCTGAGTATTTTAGCTCGGTCACTACCATGTACAATGTGTGACATTCGTTCATGTTGTGAGTGAGAGTTTTATGGAACTCACATAACTTGACGACGTCCTTATTTTCCTTCTCATTATTCATGGCTTGTGGCTCCGAGGAGTTGTCCTGAGGGGTTGTGTCCTAGCTCTACCCTTTTCTCTATGTATTGGGGGTGCCTTTGCTCTGCTTTGGGTTCGTATATCTAATGTATCGCTTCTTCTTCTTGAATTTCTGCTCAATCTTGGCAGCATATTGGTATGTCGCACCAAGCAAGGAGATGCCCATGGATTCCATTCCCTCCTAAATGTACTTCTGCAAACAATCATGGTTCTTTAGCATCATATGTTTCTCAGAATATTTGATACCCAACTTTGTGTGCAGGGTATGGAAAATATTCATCAACTCATGCATATCTTGATCCCTTCTCTATCACAGCATAGTCCATTGTATGTACTTGTTGTCATAGCTCCCGATAGGGTAATTTTGTTCCTTGATGGTATCTTGGAAAAAATTCGAAGTGGGTGCGGCTAAAAAAAATGAGGGTTACTTGGCTTGTCTCTCACAGTAAGTTTCTCGCCACTCCTTGACATGGGGGGAAGCTTTAAGAAGTGCAAAAGTATTCTTCTCCTTGTCAGAGAAATTATGGACTGAAAAATAACTTTCCACTAGATTTAGCCATTTATCTAAACATATGAATCTATTTGACCTTCAAATATATGAAGTTAAGTTTTACCTTGATGGGGGTGATGCCTCCAAAGTGACTGTTGGATGAAGATGCGTCGATGGTTGGCATTCATTAAAGGATCTAGGAAAATTTATCGATCATTTGATTCCTTTGTCAATCAAGATATTCTTTCAGAAATAGTTTGATAGGATCTCCTGATCCCTCATCTTTTTTTTCTTCTGCCATGGGAGGTCGTCGATGTCAGCGAGGCTGAAATTACAAGGGATCACCCAATGCAACTCCCATCTCCTTATATCTTGACCTTATTGGGGACATGCATTGAAAATAAAGAAATAGTATATCGCTCTAATACCACTAATAAAAATTTGTGCAGGAAAGAAATAAAATACAAATATAAACATAAACACAGATATGTGTCAGAAATAAATCTTCACTGCATTAATATTGAAGAACTAAAAGATGCTTACATACAAAATGGAAATAAACTAGCTTGGGTGATGGTAGCTTATCTTTGAGAAGAGATGTGTCAGCTACATCCCTATGAAATGTGTTATAATGAGGTTTGGTGGTCTTTTTATCATGAATAAACAATGGGAAACCCTAAAATTCCAAAAACCTAACCCTAGGAGATGAAGTGCCAAAAGCTTGCGGGCCCTGTTGGGGTTAGTTGGAATGTCAACTTCCAGGGGTTGTAACTTTTTCATATGGTCTCTGTTTAACTATCATGATACCTCTTTTCGAAGATCTCTAGGAGGAGATAGAAAAAAAACTGATAATTCAATTTTTCACTTTTCCAGTCTCTTTATTTTGTTTTTTCTAAAAAAACATCTTTTATGCCCTCAAAAGGGCTCCAGAAGTTTAAGACCCGAAAACTACTAAAAATAGTAATTTGTGCTACAATTAAGGAAACTAAAAATAAAAAATGGTGGGGGTCCAAGTGCAATAGTCAGGTGGACACCAATATCCACCTGGATTAATCATCCTCCCTTAGGAAGAGATGGTTCCCATTGCATTGAGTGCTTCAATTATATGGGGAAACTTCTATTGAATGTGGTCCCTGGTAAGCCACTTGCCTTGGTGCAGGACTCTGCCAGGTTTGAAAACCCAATGCAATTTGATCTTCTCATGGTGATTTTTCTTTATCTGCATGTCCATGGTTCGATCAATTGTGGCATGTTCCATGCAGTCTGGGTTTAGCTCTATTGGTGTGAGTTGTTTTGCAATGTCTAATGTGTCTAGTAATGGTGGAAACTATGGTCAAAGGTTGTCCACATTGAAAACTGGGTGAAGGCCAAGGAATGGTGGAGTTTTGAGCTCGAAAGCATTACCCACTACAACCTTATTAATGGTGCAATGCCCATATCAGATCAGGAAAAGATTATGGTGGGCCCAAATGAGGCCCTCCTTCTGCAAATGTAACCAAAATTTGTCACCCATTTGGAACTTGCGTGGCACCTAATGTTGATCATGATGCTATTTTTACTTAAATTTTATCTGTCCAATATGTCATGGACCTATTGGAAAATGTGTTGAATGTGTCCAATGAAGTTGGTAGCTCTTTCAGCTTGAGACTGGACATGAGCCAAATATTCCCGAGTAGCTGCAAGTGGTATGACAACATCAATGGGACATAGTGGTTGGAATCCCAACCTCACCTGAAAGGGGTTGTGATGAGTTTATATTTCAAGAGCTCTGTTGTAGCTATGCTGGACATAGGGGAGTGTTGGCAGAAACAATTTTTTTATGTTTAAGCCAAGGTTGACAGAGGGTGGCAAAAAATATCCCACGTAGTCTAGAACTTCGCCAACATTTTTAATCCTCCAAAAAGAAGGAGATTCTCACCCGAGGTGAGCCAGAACCATGAAAATATGTAGGGGATTTAGATATGTTTAATTATAAGACTTTCACAACCAACACTTTTCTCATTCTCATTCATTTGATTTATTACATTCATTCATAAAATAAATATATACAGAAAATTTTAAAAGGGGCCCATAAATCACATAGTTAAATATCAAAATTCCAAACTTACTTATATCATTAGACTACATGAGTCAATTACATTGCATGATTCAACATTACGTCTTGTATCATATTAATACTTTCACATGGAATCAAAATCAAAAAATAAAACATAGACAAAACATTACAAGTCTGGATCTCTCGACTGCACAAACCGAGGCACTAAGCTTTACTTGTTCTTCTGGCTCAATATGAACCTTTTGAAACTATTTAAACTTACTTCTCGTTGTCTTTTTCCTTCTTTTATAGCCATGCTCACTTGATCGAATACCTCACTCGCTTGATTCATGGTTTTCCAATACATAGGCACATTTCCTTGGTTTTCCATTGACTGTATCAAAATCTTCTCCTAGTTCTTCGACACACTCCCTTATTTTCTGTTGCTCGAGTTCCAAAAAATTTCGCTGCCATTTTGATTTTTGCGGTGCTCTATTTTTGGAAATTTCATCCAAAATTCCCTTCACAACTGCTCTTCCTTCAAGAACGAAGGACCCAAAATGCCCCGACCACATCCTATTGACTTGCCCCAGAGTCAATGTACTGTTGCTACTACTTTTGAGTCTATTGCATGCTAGCTTCCATTAGCTTCGGTTGTGGTACCTTCAAATGAAGGACCCAAATCTAGAATGGTCTGTAGAGTAGATTCCTTAAAAGTTGTGAACGTAGACATAGAGGAGTGTCAAGAGACAATGAGTATAGAAAAAATAGTTGAGAGCTCAGTGGCAGTCTTCTCATCATGATCACGAGGCTAAGACTCAACCAATTCCTAGATATGTTGGTCGGCAACAGTAGACAATGTACTCAAGGTCATAAAATCTGCTTGAGCTCTCGGTCAAAGATCGTCGATAACTTGCTTAGTGACTTGTGCGGGTCTTCCAGCTGGTTAATTTGAGCGTCGATTACATATGACTGGTCTAGAAGCTACTTCTTAGCCTCCACATCGAAGGTCACTAGGGTCTGTTGATATAATTTTTGAACATTATCGTGCAGGGGATCGATGACTACATTCTTCTTTGCAACAACGCAACTGGCATTCGAAATCTGGTAGAACATGTGCTGAAATTCCTGCATAACTTGAGGAAAAGTAGCATGAAGAGATGTGGCAATCTGCAGCTTCTTAGTAAAATAATATGATTCATTACCCCAAACTTTGTCCAAAAATTCATCGCTGAAATGGGTTGGGAACGGATCATGTACACATGCATTATTCAGACTACAATAATCAACACATATCCTGATCTCATATGAATCCTTCTTATCCTGGATAACAATATGACATATCCATTCAACTTCATCAATGGGTTTTGCATCTACCGTTAACGAAATTTTGATTTCTCCTAGGTTGTGTTTTATTCCTTCCATTTCTAAGACAGAACAATGGAAGATATCCTCATATTATTTGAGCAGGTCAAATATTCCCCATGTGGTCTGACGATCAAGAGCTTCGGTTTCTCTTCAGTACCAATATTCATCTTCTTTAATTTAAGTGGTTGCATATGCGGAGCATCACAAACATGATCCCCTTTAATTTCTCGTTCCCCTTTAGATTATTTAAAATATAAATGCCTTAAATCTTCTAAATCATCATCCAAGTCTTTTTTAACTTTACCATAAACAACAGCTTCATGAAACCTTGAATCATATTGATGCACATGTTGATATTGCAACAAGATGATGAGCTTAGTGAAAAGAGTCACCTTCACTAAGTGGGTCCGCAGGCTATTTTTGGCGCAAAGTCTATTTTTAGACATATGGATCATGTTCTATGAGTTGCAGGATGCTATTTGTGGATGGTTGGTCAAGTCAGAAAAAATAGATGGATTTCTATTTTTAGACATATTGGGCGGAATCTATTTTTAGATTGCCAGTCTAAAAATAGATATGTCGAATATTATTAGCTCTTAATAATGTTTAGACTCTAAACATTATCTTATTCTCTTGGAGCACTTCAGTTAAGTGCACAGATGTGGCACAGGAGCTGACAGAAGGAATTACGCTATTCCTGAGGGTTAAGTGGAGCTATTGCATAGATACTTCAGTTAGAACTCATGTGACAGAGTTTGGTGGAGTTGATTGAGGAAGTTAGTGGAGTTGTATTCAGTTTAACTAATCTAAACATAGTTGAGCTATTTGTATTCAGTTTAAATAATTGATAAAATTAGTGAGAGTGGTGTGAATTATTATTAATTAATTCAGTAATTATAAACTCATAAATCAACTAAAGAATGCATCAGTTAACTTTAGTGCATGGACAGTTTCAGTGGAGACCAGTGCAGAAATAGGTGAAAGAGCAGGTTAACTATCAGTTGTGACTATACAGTTGCTATTTGCAACACACAGATAGGTGGAGAAGCCCATGAGGATTGTGCAGTACAAGCCAGGTGGTTTATCTATTTAATGAAGCCATCCCATAGCATTGAAAACGCAATAGAGGATGGCTATCAAGTGGCAAAAGATTGGAGCATGTGTTTTGCTAGATCTAGCTTGATAGTGTGTAGCAATTGAGGGTGTGCATGAGAGCTTGTGAGGAGATTTTGTACTATGATTGTTACATGATCTCCATGAAATATAATATACAGATAGTTGGGGTTTTCATCTTTAATATTTCCCATTAAATACTATGTTCATATGTGTGATTGTTTGTGGTTTTAATGTATGCATGCAATTGATTTTATTTCCGCATGTGATGATGAATGGTAGAAGAGATTCTGTATTATGCATGAAGCTAAAATAGTGTGTGATCAGGAGAATCTCGGTGAATAATATATCAGTTATTAAAATTTTCTACATGGTATCAGAGCGATATTGATCATTGGATCAATTGCAAAACATTGAAGCGGCTGAGTTTTGTGCTGGTGGAATTCGAATTTGTAGTAGTGTTTTCTTGGTGTCGAAGTTGAGATGTCTTTCAACAGATTGCGATTGGAGTATGCCCTTGAGGGAAACTCGAATTATATTGCATGGAAGGACAGGATGGAGGCGGTGTTGGATGACAATGGGTTGAAGGAGTTCATAGATGCAGAAATTCCAAAGCCTACTTCTAGTGATGCTGCTGTACTTGACGCATGGCAAAAGAAGACAGCAAAGTGTTGAAGGATTCTGTTGGAGGGTGTGAAGGATCACATAGTATCCAGCCTTCATGGTTAGGCTTCTCCATTCTTGATGTGGAAAGATTTGACAGATTTATTCCAAAGAAAGAGCGACCAGAGGAAGTTGGCGCTCAAGGATAAACTTAGGAACATAAAGATGGAGAAAGGCGACAGTATGCCCAAGTACCTCACGAAGTTCATCCAATGCAGGGATGAGCTGGGAAGTGTGGGGGTTACTATTGATGATGAGGACTTGGTGAGCTTGGCTCTCCTTGGGCTTCCAAAGAGTTGGCATTCCTATCAGGACTCTGTCAATGGTCGGGAGAAATTGCCAGGATGGGAGCGACTTTGGTCGGATCTTGTGCAAGAGGAGATAAGGCGGAGTACCAGGGACAGATCTTCATCAAAGAACTCTGATGAAGAGAATTGAGCTTTGGTTGCCAAAGCAAAGAAGGCGAAGAGCAATAAAGATTCTCAATCTGGTGCGAAAGGCAAGAAGTAGGACATGTCCAAGGTGAAGTGCCTTCACTGTCACCAACACGGACATTACGCCACTAATTGTCCACAGAAGAAGAAAAATAAGCAGGCTGCTGGGACTGCATCTGGAGAGGCCTTAGCCTCGCAGTTTGAGCTGGATTTTTCGCTGATCGCATGCTTGGTCTCAAGTATGATGGGATCAGTGTGGTTTCTTGACAGTGGTGCGTCTTTTCACATGACAGGAGATAGAGATTTGTTTACTGATCTGGATGAGAAAGATCTTGGAGTGCACATCGAGATGGGCGATGATGGTAGATACAGTGCGACCAGTATCGGTACCATTTCCTTTGAGAGGGGGTCTGGTAAACCCTTCGTATTGAAGGAAGTGATGCATGTTCCAGGATTGAAGAAGAATCTTATCTCTGTGGCGATGTTAGAAGACAAGGGATATGATGTTATCTTTAGCGAGGGAAAGGCTTTCCTGCGCAGTAAGGCAACTGGTGAGACCCGGAGGATAGGGGTTCGAGTTAAGAACCTTTATCAATTGTAGGTAGATGGCTGCGCAGCAATGGCAGGCAAGGCAGAAGGAGTGGTGAGCCGGGATGATGGCGAGTTGTGGCACCGGAGATTGGGCCACCTTCACCATGGAGATTTGAAGATACTGCAGCAGATTTCTACTGGGCTTCCTAAGGGTACTCTTGCACAGTCAGATCAGTGCAAGGGATGTACCTTGGGAAAATTTGTGAAAGCCACCTTTCACGAGAAGGATAGTCACACCACGACGATCCTTGAGAGAATTCACACAGACGTGTGTGGACCTTTCTCAGTAGCTTCGACAGCAAAGCACAGGTATTATGTGATATTTGTTGATGATTTTTCTCGTAAGTGCTGGATCTTCTTCATGCAGAAGAAGAGCGAGACATACTCAAAGTTCTATGAGTTCAAGGCATTGGTTGAGAAAGAATCGGGGAAGCAGGTGAAGGCTCTTAGGAGCGACAATGGTGGTGAATTCATCTCTGGCGAATTCAAGGACTTTTGCAGCGCAGAAGGAATTCGAAGAGAGCTCATAACACCTCATAACCCACAGCAGAACGGGGTTGCTAAGCGGAAGAACAGAACGATCGTGGGTGTTGCACGGGCGATGTTGCATGATCAGGGCCTACCCATTCACTTGTGGGCGGAGGCATGCAATACTGCAGTATATGTGCAGAACCGTTGTCCTCACAGGATACTTGGCATGAGTACACCCGAGGAGGCGTTTTCTGGTAAGAAGCCTAATATTTCCCATTTGAGGATTTTTGGTTCACCTGTTTACATTCATGTGACGAAGGATGCCAGGAAGAAGCTGGAGCCGACTGCGGAGGTTGGGATATTTGTGGGGTACAATGATACGCCCCACAACTATCGTGTGTATTTTCCAGACAGTCGCAAGACTGTTGTGCGACGGGATATCAAATTTCAGGAGGAGAAAGCCATGAAGTGTTCGCTTGAGAGGGAGCCACACTTGCATGCAGATGAGGAGCTAT
Organism: Pinus albicaulis; assembly: GCA_034641835.2. Taxonomy (NCBI): domain Eukaryota; kingdom Viridiplantae; phylum Streptophyta; class Pinopsida; order Pinales; family Pinaceae; genus Pinus; species Pinus albicaulis. The sequence goes on along the minus strand of CM076584.1, from coordinate 1,043,023,313 downwards.
TAGTTCCTAAGGATGAGCCTCGGGATGTGGATCAGCCACAAGAGGAGGTTCATGGAGTGGAAGAGACCACTCATGCAGCGCCAACCATTAGAGGGCGGAAGCGCACTACAGAAGCTGAGCGACTGGCTCAAGATGCAGAAAAGGTTGTAGGAGCACCTACATCACAGCGCAGACGAAGACAGTCACCTGATCAGTACACTGGATACATGGCTCTTATGAGCAAGTGTATCGTGACAGAGCCATCCTATTTCGAGGAAGCTGTGGAGGATCCCGCATGGGTAGATGCCATGGTGGAAGAGTATGATTCGATTGTCAGAAACAGTGCATGGGAGATTGTCCCAAGACCGGAGGGGAAATCAGTGGTGGGTTCGAGATGGATCTACAAAGTGAAGTAGGCGGCTGACGGGAGTGTGGAGAAGTACAAGGCAAGATTTGTTGCCCGAGGCTTCTCACAGATAGAGGGGATCGATTATGAGGAGACCTTTGCACTTGTCGCAAGGTATTCTTCCATACGGACGATCCTAGCTCTCTCAGCGCAGATGGGGTGGCACATTCATCAGATGGATGTGAAGACTGCGTTCCTCAACGGAGTGATTGAGGAGGAGGTGTACATAGAGCAGCCCGAAGGTTTCGAGATCTTCAGCAGCGAGTCGCATGTGTGCAGGCTCAAGAGAGCGTTGTATGGGTTGAAACAAGCACCTCGTGCTTGGTACACACGAATAGACAGTTATTTCACCAGACTTGGATTCTCCAAGAGTGAGGCGGATCCTAACCTATACCAGATTGTGGTGGAGGGTAAGTTGCTGATCATTGTACTTTATGTAGATGATTTTATTTTGATAGGTGATGAATTGTTGATACACTCATGCAAGGCTGATCTTGCAAAGGAGTTTGAGATGAAGGACTTGGGCCTCCTTCATTATTTCCTGGGATTGGAAATTTGGCAGCGCAGTGGTGGACTGTTTGTTTCTCAGGGTAAGTATGCCTGGGAGATACTGGAGAAGTTCAACATGCATGGTTGCAAGCCTGTTGATACTCCTCTTCTTGGTGGATGGAGGAAGGAGGATGCTACTTCGACGGAGGTAGTGGATGCCACTGTTTATCGACAGTTGGTGGGGTCACTTATGTATCTGGTCAATACATGACCCGACATATGCTATGCAGTTAACCAGCTTTCACAAGCTATGGTTAAGCCTACCAAGCTATTTTGGATGGCAGGGAAGCATATATTGAGATATCTCAGAGGCACATCGGGATATGGATTATGGTACAGACAGTCGGATGAGGTGAGGCTATGTGGCTTCACGGATGCAGATTGGGCAGGGAGCCCAATAGACAAAAAGAGCACATCTGGAGGGATTTTCAGTATCGGGTCGACAATAGTTTCTTGGTACAACAGGAAGCAGAGATCCATGGCACTCAGTTCAGTGGAGGCCGAGTATATGGCAGCAAGTTTGGCTGCATGCAAGGCTATATGAATGAGGAAGATCCTGGTCGGGTTGTTCGGTTCACACTTAGATCCTACTGTGATATATTGTGATAATCAGAGTTGCATCAAACTCTCAGTTAATCTAGTATTTCATGATAGATCTAAACACATTGACATCCGGTATCATCATCTCAGAGATTGTGTGCAGCGGAAGATCATGTTACTTTCATACATTCCTACAGAGGATCAGGATGCTGATATCTTAACGAAGGCGCTCACGAGGAGCAAATTCAAACATAGGCAGGATAGGGGTGGCGTATAATCCTTATCTTGTTGAGAGGGAGTGTTGAGATTGCAACAAGATGATGAGCTTAGTGAAAAGAGTCGCCTTCACAGGCTGGGGCCCATCATTTTTGGTGCAAAGTATATTTCTAGACTATGTCTATTTTTAGACATATGGATCATGTTCTATGAGTTGCAGGATGCTATTTGTGGATGGTTGGTCAAGTCGGAAAAAATACATGGACTTCTATTTTTAGACATATTGGGCAGAATCTATTTTTAGATTGCCAGTCTAAAAAATAGATATGTCAAATATTATTAGCTCTTAACAATGTTTAGACTCTAAAAATTATCTTATTCTCTTGGAGCACTTCAGTTAAGTGCACAGATGTGGCACAGGAGCTGACAAAAGGAATTACGCTATTCCTAAGGGTTAAGTGGAGCTATTGCATGGATACTTCAGTGAGAACTCATGTGACAGAGTTTGGTGGAGTTGTATTTAGTTTAACTAATCTAAACATAGTTGAGCTATTTGTATCTAGTTTAACTAATTGATACAATTAGTGAGAGTGGCGTGAATTAATTATTAATTAATTTACTAATTATAAAATAATTAATCAACTAAAGAATGCATCAGTTAACTTCAGTGCATGGACAGTTTCAGTGGAGACCAGTGCAGAAATAGGTGAAAGAGCAGGTTAACTATCAGTTGTGACTATACAGTTGCTATTTTCAACACACATATAGGTGGAGAAGCCCATGAGGATTGCACAGTACAAGCCAAGTGGTTTATCTATTTAATGAAGCCATCCCATAGCATTGAAAACGCAATAGAGGCTGGCTATCAAGTGGCAAAAGATTGGAGCATGTGTTTTGCTAGATCTAGCTTGGTAGTGTGTAGCAATTGAGGGTGTGCATGAGAGCTTGTGAGGAGCTTTTGTACTATGATTGTTACATGATCTCCATGACATATAATATACAGATAGTTGGGGTTTTCAGCTTTAAGCTTTTCCATTAAATACCGTGTTCATATGTGTGATTGTTTGTGGTTTTAATGTATGCATGCAATTGATTTTATTTCCGCATGTGATGATCAATGGTAGAAGAGATTCTGTATTATGCATGAAGCTAAAATAGTGTGTGATCAGGAGAATCTCGGTGAATAATATATCAGTTATTCAAATTTTCTACAGCACAAAGTCTCCATACCTACTTCATTCTACTAGTGCATCCTCTCCTAAAAACAAAAGCCTCTAATAGCTTTAAGAACCTCTTCCATTTTCTCATTAGCATTAGAAAAAGAAAATTCTTGACATAAATGAGTTGTCAAGGTGTCCCAATCTATTTCTAGTTTTTTAGCTCCTTTTGCAAATACCAGGATTACAGAATATTTCCCAAAGAATGAATAAATAAATGTGGCCACATCGGAACTGGTAAGCCATCAACCTTCTATACAGAAGAGAAATACACAACACAGTCTTGTGGAGAAGTGTGGCCATTATAAATAGGAATTTTGCTCAAAATCACAGTGAGTGGAGAAAATCAATACAATATTTTTTTTAACAATGCTCCTTTCCTGCAAATAATTGTGATGTGTTTGCCACCATATTGCAGGAGTTTCTTGCAAAGAAAAAATAATTATAGGTATATTTTGACATTCGTCTATGGAAGAATAAATTTCTCTAATAAAATTTTCAACAAAATTAGTACTATTAAATTTAGGATACTTGTGTACCTGAATACCAATCCATCAAATACACTGAATAGTAGCACAATGTGAAGAGTGGAGTTCATGAGAACCATGTTTCCAATCTTCCATTGTAGCTGCAGAACCAACTTCAGTCTTTGGATACACCTCTAGCTAATAGAGCCAGTGGTTGTGGGGTTAATGTAATATTCACGCTTTGCAATAGTAAACTGATATAACTAGTCCACTAAAATCAGGGATTCAACATCATCTATGGGTTCAATAAATCTTGGGCCTTGATATGGATCAAGGGGCTGCATTAATACACATTCCATCCACCTCAAAATTCATCGTCTCTCGCTTTAAATCAATGACTTCATAATTATTGAAATCCTAGGCAATGGCCAACAAAGCCGTTATGGGTATTTATCCCCCATATTATGAATCACCTAGAGGTCTACATAAGTTTTAACCCCGTATATATCCACCTCAACATATCTTGGTATTCCAACAGGAAGAATGTAGTATTGGTTTTAAATTCACAACTAAATAGGAGAATAAACCAACTTGGGCTTTCCAAGGGCTTCCCAAGTTTTCTTTGGAAAAATATTAACATCCTATCCCAAATACAGCATGGATTCCTTAATCTGGAACCCTATGATCTGAGAATATACCAAAAATCGCTTTCAGTCCTTTTCTTATTCCTCTGTACCCGTCTAGAATTCCTTTCAGGTGGGTTTGTAGAAATTGGTTCCTCAGAGAATACCTCATCCTTAACAATAATCTTCAGAGCCTTTTGCAATTGGCCAGTGATCTGCTTGGTGAGCCCTGGTATTGCACCATGAATGTTGCAAATCCCAAGGGCTACTCAACTGTAATTATTAACTCGAGGTTCATAAAAAATTAGAGGTGACAGTGCTATATGCATAGTAGATGGATTCTACTCATGCCACCCTCAACTAGGTATTCTAATCAATAGTACTTCTTGGTCATTCCTCCTACTATATTAAATTGAAATTCGATAATGTAATGCAGAGAATTTATTCTAATCTAAGACAAAGAGAGTGCCTATCAACTTCTACATGCAATTAACATTGAAAGAAAATCATAAACAAATAACCTAATTGCAGAAAAGGAAACTATGCTATGTGCAACCATTCATATAACTAACCATTCATTTGTAGTAAAGAAAATATTATATCTTCACACTCTTCATCAAACCATAAATTAAACCTCTATCTAATGCTTCACTTAACTTGACCTTGCATGTAAACTATTTTCCTATTCAAGCTAGTTTTGAGATGAAATAAAATAATAATGCCTACTATGTTTTTGCAGCAAGGAAGGAAGGATATTTGGAGTGGCCTAGGGGTATATTCTGGTCTTGAGTTCATATTTGGGGGTGAAATTCACCCTATCTTAGGTTCAAATGGAAACAAGGAGAAAAATTGGAGTGGAAATGGTGACCTACATCGATTCTACAGGAAGCTGCTACAGGATCTCTATATTGCTACAAGAAGTCCTTAAGTGCTACAAGAAGCAGGCTGAGAAGGATTTAAGGGTGAAAAGGATGGAAGGAAGGTGTGGTAAGGTGGGATAAGGTGGATGTAGTTAAGTGTGGTGTGACCAACACCCCGATCCAAGTTCATACCCCTTGGAGGGCATGTTTTTCACTTGGAGGGATGCTCACGGTGGTGATGAATATGATTTCAACACTGTTACTGATGAAATAGCTAGCTGCACTGGTACCTACTTTTTTAGGTAGCAAGAAAAAAACCCGATTTTGAAAAGTGGTGATGCAGAATCATTTTTTTTCTGGAGCATATTTTTGGCACTTTATTTTTTTATTTTCTTTTATGTGATGCTTTTTATGTCACTTTTGAATAGTGGTGGTGTATCATCACCAACGTTTTTTTAGAGGATTGATTTTGACACTATACATTTTCTAATGGCTTCCTGTTCCATGAGATGTTTATTTTTAAGTGCATTTATGTACTTGTGTTTTAAAAAGAAAAAAATATTTTTTTCAAAAATAAAAATTTATAATGATATCTTCACTTTTTCACATAGATAAAAAATGAAAAAAGGGTCAATATTATAAGGTTTATGTTTTCTACATGTTTATGTATTGTTAGTTAATTTTTCAATGCACATCAAACAATTGTCGCTAAAAAACCAATATTTTGAACCATATGACAAGAAAATACAAATTTTCAATATAAATAGAATGCAAAAAATACACTTTTAGAGACTTTTTGTTAAAAAAACCATGTTAAATAAACTAATTTTTTAGGAAAATCTTAACAAAAAGACTTAAGAAAATAGCATTTTTATTGAATTTATGTCAAAAAATAATAGTAATCACATGTGTTTTGCAAAAAATAAGGATTCTTCTCATAAAATATCAAAGTCTAAACATTACAAGTAAAACTGATTAATAGATCTAAAAAATGAGCTTTGTTTGCAAGCATAACTTAAAGATCATCAACAATATCAACTAATACATGTTCAACATCATTGATGGCTTCTTTCGCAACATTTTCTACTTCATTTTGGTCATTTTCATCTTCTAATGTATCTTTCATGTCTACAAATATTCCAAAGTCTCCCTTTCCAATCATTCCATATAATGGTAGTTGAGGTTCTTTGTTTTTTTTTCCACACGTGATTCATTAAAATCCCCTTTCTTCAAACCAACTTCTTGCTTCGCATCTGGAAGGAATTCAAGAGCGTTAATTATTTGTTGAATAAATTTTCATTGCACTGGGTCTTTCTCAATGGCAATGCAATTTATTCCTTTTGGTAGGCAACATGCTAGTGTTGTACCTAATCATCAAGTACAAAAGAAATAATTAAGAAAATTAGTATCAAAACATACAAATTAAAAAATAAAATATTTAAATTTAAATTTGTATAATAAAATTTACCTGAACCTCAGAATAAATCCAAAACCAAATCTCCTTCATTTGAACGTAGATATATAAGATAGTTAATCGATGCTTGCAATTTTTGATAAATGTTAACTATATCTCTTTTTGAATCTTTATCCTCATATGTTAGTTTTCTTACAACTGCATCATGAACCAATACTTGACTATGAATCTTCCCATCTACTTGATTCATAGGAATACGCTTATAGCTATCCTCTTTTGTCCAACATTCAACATGGATGAACTCACAATCATTTATAATAGGTTGATCTTCGGAAGAAACAATGTTTGACTTATTGCTGTAACATAACATAGTAAAAGTTGAATTAAATTGTACATAAATAAAAAAAAATTAACAGTAATCAAAGATACAATTTTAAAGTCTTACCATGTAAGTTTCATCCTTGTGTTTTCTTTTCCCTTGAATCTTGTTAATAACATTGCAAACTATGTGTCTGAATGAAATGTCAAAAATCACCAAAGTGGTGATGTTGTCACTTCTTGAAAACCCGTAACCACTTTACTAAAATCTTGATAAGTGTATGGTTCACTATCATATTCAATGTCTAGGAAATTGAAACCATGAGGAATATCTGCAATAACTAGGGCATATTCCCTTTTAGGTATTAGTGATGCAATGTCTTCACAGTCACTCTTGTATTATTTGATATTGGATACTGTCGAGCCCATTCCAAATGTAATGATTAAGAGTAGGATAAAGTTCAACATTCATAAGACACTTCTTTCTCATATTTTCCAAATTAATTTTTTCAATAAAGCTTTTGAAAGTATCTGGTACCCCATTTCCATCCTTCTTCGACATCTTTAATGCCATAAAAATATATATGTATAAGTAATAAAATAAAAATAGTTTAAATATGAATAAAATGAATGTATAAATCAACATACCTTATTGAATGCAATATAAAAATCTTTAAGTATTGTTGTAGAACTTGCTTCTGGGTAGTGGCGCACAACATCATCCCAACTGTCTTCATTCAACATTTTAACCATATGTTTTTGTATTTTCATAAAAATCTTTAGACTGAATAAATAAATTTAAAACTGTTAATATAGTGACATGTATCAAAAATTATACCAACAACATTATGCTTTATTTAAAAGAAAATTATATTAAAAGGAAAATAAGAAATAATTCAAGAAACTTACTTTTGAAATTCTGCACACATTTCTTCCATTGATAATTCACCCGACTTCACATGGGCTAGTAATGATTTGACTAGTTTCTCATGCTTCACACCTTGCATTGATCTCCAAAGTGTGATAGTCATATCCTTTGGAAGTTGCTTCATTTAAAGACCTCTCTTACTGTTGGTACATATTATGTGTTTACTCTTTTTAACCTTCTGATTTTTTATGGAAATATTCTCCCACTGCTCAAAAATCTCATTAATCAAATCCTATATCTCCCCAGTTCTAAATGCCAACTGAAAAATGTTATCCATGCTTCTGAATATATTTGAATGCATTTTTTCATCTTTTGCTTTTATTTTTTCATCAATTTGATAACCTGTTTCCATTAAACATTCCTTCCGAAATATTAGACTAACTTGTGTCTTATCCCCACCACATTTTTCTATAAATTCATTATGAATAAATCTGACCCTTTGGATGAAAGTCATTTTCATTCTGTATTAATTATCTGCATTATGATCCCATGCCAATAACTTTGATTCTATTTCTGTTAAGCCAATGTAAACGATGCATTTCACTATTTGAAAAAGATAGTTATTGGGATATTCCTCAATCAACTGCCTTTTAGCCTCTACCGAATGGTTTCCTCCAATTACATAATATTTATAATCAAAAAATTTTGTCTTGTCAAATGCCTATATGTTGGGAACTTCATGTGGATAAAAAAGAACGACATAATCCACCACATGCGCATATGGATTGAACCTAAACAATGTTTTCAGATTATGTACATGTAGGTGACAGGCCTTTCTAATTTGATATTGAGATTGTCCTTCATCTGGCCTATAAAATTGGTTGACATTAAGCTCAAATGTTTGGCCACCAAGAATTAATTTATTCTTCCTCAACTCATATTGAATAGCATTTTTTGTTTTGTTTTAATAATGCCATCCTCTAACTCAGCACCTAGTGTTATGATTTCTCTACTTCCATTAGAGCTTTCAGTTTGTTCTTCACTGCTTCTCATGTATTTTACAGGTTGACCAATATTTGATTTCCTATTCTTATTGGTTAACATATCAGTTCTTTTATAAACAAGCTCTTCATCATCCGGTAAAAGAGAGACATATTTGGCCATTTTTCTTTTTGGTGTTTGATTTGTTTTGTCCTTTTGCACAACAGTTCTAATCTCCTCTTCACTAATTCTAGCATAATTTTCAGTTTCATGTTCCACATCTTCAAAAGAAACATGTTTAGGTTTACTAGATTGACCCACCTTAGTGACTCTTGGTTGATCCACTCTTTGTACTATTGCAATGTCACGAGCTATTGATCTTTGCTTCAATCTCCTTTCCTCTACTTTGTCTGTGTGGAAAGTGTTGATCACATTCATAACATTTGGCTCCATATAATAAATACCTTCAAACATGTTTGAAAGATTCAGAACAAAATCATATGAAGCAAAATAAAACATGTCAATGATCAATATTTTATAAAAAATTGAATTATCCTTACAATAATGCATAGTGAAAATAAAAATAAGCATACTTACAATGTTATTTGCAATGTTGCTTGAGATTTCTTTAGAAAAATTTGAAGATATTTCATTTGTGTCATACTTGACCTTTGATAGACGATATCTAACCTTGTCACGTTTATTAGCCTTCCTTGCAAGAACATAAATAGTGTTTGTATTCAGGACCATACATATGTCTCGTACTCTGCCCATCACATCATATGGCTCATTTAAGTCAATCATACCACAAACTAGATAGATATGTATATCAGCCTCCATTTCATTGTCTTCAAGATACCATGAGAAATCAGTTTTATCTATTTCCTCGACGTTCTTCCAATCAGAAATAAGCTTTAATGGACCTGGTGGGCCACTTGCTTGAATTTTACTAGTGTGTGCAACAATGTCCTTATTGCATCCAACAGTATCCATAGTGCGTCTAGCTGCAACTTTAGATTTGGGAGTTGTATCCATAGTGCGTCGAACTGCAACTTTAGATTTGGGAGTTACTGCCCTAGGTGCAGAAACATTCACAATTTTGTTTTTTGATGCCATTTTCCGAATAAAAAGAAATATATATATTAGTTAATGAGAAAAAACTTAATCAATTTTTTTTAAAATTTTCCAATATAAATTTAAATTTACTGAAAAATAATGTCTATAAAATAAATTAAAAAAATAAAATTTATTTCTAAAACTAAATAAATTGTGTATAAGAAATTTTCGGTGAAAATCATCATTTCCCGGCTTAGAAACTTGGGATTCTTAATACCCTAGTCACAAGAGCCTTTAGAATCTCTGATGTTCACCATTTTGAAGGTGAAAAATCGCATCTCTTTGATGTCTTCTATAAGAACGGTTATAGCAAGGCTCAATGTCTTAGAGCTTTTCAAAAAGCTGAAAAAGGTCCTAGGGTTAAGAAAGATCCTTGTGATTGGTTATTTGGAGTTCACCTTCCATTTATCCAAGGTACTACTAATAAAATCGCTAGGATCTTGAAGAAACATAATGTCTCTTCAACATTCAAGCCTCTCCGCACTATTCGAAGTTCACTTAGATTGATTAAATATCTGATTGGCCCATTGGATGCTAAGGGTGTTTACTTGGTTCCGTGTTCCTGTGGGACACCTTACATAGGTGAAACTGGTCGATCAATTAATCAAAGAATTCATGATTATGTGGCTGAAATTAGACATGGTAGATCTCGGTCCTCTGCCTTAGCAAAGCACGCTGAAAAAACAAAGCATCATATTTGTATTGAAGATACTGAGGTTATTGCAAGGATTGACCATTTCCACCACCGAAATTTGAGGGAAGCCTTGGAAATCGAAAAGAGGCCAGTTAACCTCAACAGAGATGATGGGTGGAGTGTTAGCAGATGCTGGATTCCAGCCCTTCACTCTTCGGTTTTTTTTTTTTTTTCTATCCTTTTGATTTAATTTGAAAATTTCCTATTTAGTAATATTAAATTATTTATTCTATTATTATTATTATTATTTTCTATTAATTTTCTATTATTTTATTTATATTATTTTATTTTATTTTATTTATTTTTTATTTTTTTATAATTTTTATTTTTATTTTATTTAATTAATTAATTAATTTATTTTTATATTTTATTTTTAAATTGGAGAACATATAATTTAAGGTTTTATGATAAAAATAATATTAAAATATTTTTTGAAATTATTGGTACTAAATTATATAAAAGTATTAATATTAAATTATATTCAAATATAATTAATTAAAAAATATTTGAGAATTATAATTAAAAATTAATAAAATTTGACAAAATCTTATTCAATTTCTTATTCGAGTCAAACTAGCCATTTTTTCAACAACTAGTTGGAGCTGTTCTTATCTATTTAAATAGGTTTCTTAATCAGATTTATCATCTTGTCCTGATGATGAATCACACTGGCTGGTTCGAAATGCGTTGAAAAAAATTTCTTACATGTGATTTTCACCAAAAATTTCTTATACAAATTTTATGGATCACAGAAGCCAAATTCCTAATACTAAATAAATTGAAAATTAACCAATAAAATTAACTATAGAAAATTTTCATTTAAAAACAAAATATTAAAAATTATATATATATATATATATATATATATATATATATATATATATATATATATATATAAAGTTGTATAAAACAATTTAAAAAAAATAAAAATTAATTTCAAACTTAAGTTTTTGTTTAATATTAAAAAATAACACAAAAACAAAGTTATTTTTTTTTTAAGCTAAAGAGTATATTAAAAAAAAAATTTAATTTTTAGTTTTATTTTTAATTGTGTTGTTTTATTAAATATACACTTAATAAATTATATTTTGAAATTTTAAATATAATAAATATAATTAAAGCATATATGTTAAAATTAAAATTAAAATTTAAAACTTATAATGTTTTATTATATTTTAAAATTTCATTTTATAATTCTAAAATATTGAAATATACACCATTTATTAAATTTTAAAAATAAAATAAATTTTAAATTTTAAAATTATTATATGGTTTATACTTATAACTATAAAATAAATTTTAAAATCAAAACTTTATATTATATCAATATTAAAACTATATATTTAAAAAAAAAATTAAAACTTTAATATAAAACATTATATATATATATATATATATTTCAAAACAAAACATTTATATTTTATATTTAAATTAAAAATAAAAATAAAAAATTTGTATTCCCGCCCACCATGGGCCAGAGGCCAGCCGAGCGGCGTCGTGGAGGGCTGCCCAGCCGCCCTCCGGCCCTCAGCTGGACAGAGGTCGATTATGGGAATCAACCTCCGCCCAGCCGAGGGCTGGAGGCCGGCTAGGAAGCCCTCCATGGCACTGCCCGCCCGGCCTCTGGCCCCCAGCTTGGCGGAGGTTGATTTCGAGAATCGACCCCCGCCTAGCCGGGCGGCATCGTGGAGGGCTGCCGAATCAGCCTCTAGCCCCCAGCGCCGTGGAGGGCTCACCACCCAGCCTCCAGCCCCCGGCGGGCGGCAAAATTAATTTTTATTTTTTAATTTTGTTTTTTAAATACAAAAACTATATAACAAATTTATTTATTTATTTTTAAACTAAAGCTATTATAATAAAAAAAATATATATTATTTAATGTAAAAAAACTATACATTAAAAAATATAAAATATAAAAAAACAATAAAAAAATTAAAAAATATGTTTTAAAATATAAACTAACAAATATATGAAAATTTTAATTTTTAAGTTTTATTTTTTTTAAACTAAAACAATTATAATTTAAAATATAAAAAAACAATAAAAAGTATGTTTTAAAATATAAATAAACAAATATATGAAAAATTTATTTTTTATTTTTTTATTTTTTTTAAAACTAAAACAATTATAATAAAAAAACAATTGTTGTTTAATAATATATATATATATATATATATATATATATATATATATATATATCTCATGAGTTTCAAGAGATAACATTTTTTGCAATAAAACTTGTTCTTTGAAAGCTCCAAAAATGTTTTAGCCACCATTTGATATGACAAATTTTATTGGTGGCTAACATTATTATAGATATATTTGTGATTTCATTATTTAAATTGTTTTTTTTTTGTTTTTTATTTGACAATTTTTTTATTATATATATATATATATATATATATATAAAATCTTATTTTTAATTGTAATTCATAATTTTTATATATATATATATATATATATATATATATATATTAAAATTATGAATTACAATTAAAAATAAGATTTAATATATATATATATATATATATATATATATATATATATATATATTTATTTATTTATTTTAAATCTTATTTTTAATTGTAATTCATAATTTTAATTTATATATATATATAAATTAAAATTATGAATTACAATTAAAAATAAGATTAAATATATATATATATATATATATATATATATATATATAATAAAAAAATTGTCAAAAAAAAAACAAAAAAAAAACAATTTAAATAATGAAATCACAAATATATCTATAATAATGTTAGCCACCAATAAAATTTGTCATATCAAATGGTGGCTAAAACATTTTTGGAGTCTTCAAGGAACAAGTTTTATTGCAAAAAATGTTATCTCTTGAAGACTCATGAAGACATCATACCCTTGGTTCAATCTTCACTGCTGTTTCCTTTTCCTTCTCATAAATTCTGTTGTTTTCCATGAAGATAAGACTGCTGCAAAAGCCATTTTTCCTTCCCTCCACCACAAAACTAACCTCATTTTTTACCCCTTTCATTCTCATGAAATTCCTCTATTTTTTGTTTTCCCCTATTCCCCTTTCATAAAATCCTTTTTACAGAGTTTAAAACTCCTTTTTGGACTCTGCCGAAACCCTCAGATCCATTGAAAACTTGAAAAAATTTCATTAAAAACACCTTATTTTTTGTATTACAGACTTAAGCCCCCAAGGGCTAAGTCCTAACCACTTCCCCATTATATGCCCTGGTGCTAGAACCTGGCGCTAGGCCATTTAAGCGCTTATCGCATCGCAAAAAATCCGAGCGCACAAGTCTTTTGGTCATGTTAAAAGTTTCGATGCAAATAGCCCATTGTTTTATAACCCCCGATTGTATTATCACTCCATATAACTGGAGTGCCTGTAGTCGGGCGCTAAAACATTGTATAATTCATCTCCAATCCATTATTTTCCTTTGTAAATGAAAAAACCCACTGTTTCCTAACTTTGGTCTAAACGTGCCGAAACCATGTTTTTTAAATGTAAAAATGAGTAGATTGAAAGACTCGAACCAAAGTTTCTGATGCAATTAAGCCCCATTTACATAAACCCCCACCTTCTGCTTCACTCCATGTAACTTCGCCCGGGACCAAGAGTTAAAGTCCCAAGCGCCAATCGCATCGCAAAATCCAAATGGTTAGATTGAAAGACCAAGCCCGACAGTTCCGATGCCCTCATATATATAAAGCCCTGGGCCTATTGCATTTCATATAGACCAAGGCCCCGCAGACGGGTGCCAAGCCATATCATAAATATATATCCTGCCCTGATGCATAAAACCTTTGTTTTTCCATTAATATTTGGTTTTCATAAGTATTAAAGGGTTTCTGCTGATGCGAGTTCTGAGACGATATCGACCGTTGATCTAAAGACAATCAACGATCAGCGCATAATCACATCACTAAATTTTTGTTGAGCGCGTTAAACATAATGCCACCCCTGATTGGTCAACCCCTGATGAGTTCTCCACCATCGATCTGATCTGCATGTCGACGGTTCGTGCTCAATCACTCCATCATACTCCAAGTTCTTTGCCCCGCCGATGTCTTTGCCTCCAATTGCATCTGGACCGTCCACGTGTCCAAATCGGACGGTCCAGATCGCGCCTCCCAAATTTGGTTTAAATTCATGTGCCCCACTCCTAATGATTTTTCGGAAAATCTCGACCATTGATCTCTACAGATCAGCGGTCCTTATTAACTCCTTCTCCTCCTTTTTATTATTTCCATTTAACTCCCAGATTCAATCTCCGTTGTTGATCCTCACATCCAACGGCTCATATTTAACCCAGTAGGGCCTACCTCCTGTGGGTCCCGCCCTCTTCAAGGTTCAATATCAGCCGTCCAGATCTTAGATCAATGGTCCATAATAAAATTTCTCCTCTTGCTTCCGCCCATGCATCTGCCTCATATCGCGTTCACTTCCCCACCATCAGATCTGAGGCCCTTGATTTGACGACCCACATTACATATCACGTAACTTTTAGCGCGAAAGATAAAATCCTGAGGGCCGCGTGATATAAGTGGTTTTGTAAGGCCACGTGTCAAGTGGGGATGCATATCGCAATCCAAAAGGAAAAACTGCCTACCTGCCTTTTCTCCGCTCGAAAACAATGGTTTTACCTCCCCGAAACCACTTTTCCTCTTTTCCCTTGTGTGTTATCACGCGCGCCCTCCACCGTTGATCTCTACAGATCAACGGCTTGGATCTAAACCTCCATTTACATATCACCCTCCACCCTTGCCAAGGATTTTTAACATACAATCTCCATTGTTGATCTCGTGGGCCGATCTCATCCGACTGCCCACGATCATCCCGAACCCCAAACTCCGTTTTTTACAATTTTTTTCGTCTGAATAAAGTTTTTTAACCTTATTCTTCCATATTTTCGCCATTTCTAAATAATGTGACTCCTTCGCATTATTGTTTTACAACCAATCCCGACCGTTGATTTCTGCGCAATCAACGAATCTGAATTAATTCTTCCTCCACTTTCCTTTTCAACCTCCCGCAAACAATCTCCACCATTGGATGATGCCATCCAATGACCTCGCTCTTCTCCACAGCCTCCGAAGCAGTTTTACCTCACAAACCCAGGATTTCATAATGTTTTGTTGTATTTTGCAGGTTTCAAAATATTTTTCCATTCCAAAAAAGGGAAATGAAAGCCGAGGGTGACGATCCTCTAAAAAATTTCATTTATCAATGGAAAATTACTACAGAGGGTTCAAACTCAACATCTCGTCGATGCTTCATGGGCATTGATGCCACATGGGCCCTGTGAAAACCTGCACATCAACAAGACACAGTGAATTAAATTAAGACAAAGAGTATCAGTGTTGAAGAAAAAAACACAGTAGAACAGAGGTTTGAAGACAATTTTGGAGGAATACGGCTAAGATCGAAAATCAAAAGCCTAATCCTCCGAACTAAAACACAATTAAGGACAAATCAAGAGATTTATCAGTCATGAAGAGCCTCCACTACCACATCAGAGGCCAATTGATTCCTCTCAGCTACCACAAAGCCACCTGTTACCTCAAAGCATTCAACAGAGGGGGAAGTTATTGATCAGAAAGAAGATATTTGCCTCAGCGCAGCCAAATAATTAATTCTTCCAAATGAACTAATACAAAAAATATCAGCAGAATTATTACATCCTGAAACAGAGCCTAAAGGTCAACAAAAGCTCCCACCGAGCTCAATTCTTAAATGTAAAACATGTAATACAGAGGACACATATGTAAGCTTCTTCATCGAGCCCCTCAAAGGCTGAGAAGCCTTAAGTCTGTATTAATTTCCCTGGGAGATCTTTTATCCCCTCCCACCTCCTCATTTCTTCTATAAATACTTCTGTAGAAGATGAGAAAATGTTGGTTGCAGAACTTTGAAATATACTTGAGCTTGAAACTTCTACTTGTAAATAGTGTTCACAGGCTCTTGAAGCTCTGCTTGTGGTTTGATAAGTTAGTCTGGGAAGTGGTAGATGATTGTTGAACTGAAACATTGTACTTAAAGCTGTAACTGGTTTGGAGCATCAATACATGCTGATTTATGGGATCTTGGTCTATGTCAACGGTGATGTTATTTCTTATTGTAAATCATTATTTTATTTTTGTTTTCACTTTTTCCATCTTCTCTGATAACGAACAACAAGCATAGAGTTAGGATTTACTGTATATCAGTACCCTTCTCTGACTAATAAGCTTTATCTAAATGTTTTCTTCCCAATTGTGTTGTTTAGGAATGATTTAATTCAGTTCAAGCAGTTAGGAATGTTGGCATTCCCTCGTCCTACTGTCTTAGCTAATTGTTATTCTTGAATGTTATTTTTAGTTTATGTTAAGTAGAGATGAACTAAGGAAGATATGGTGAGCCCTGGTCCTAGTTTTATCCCCAAAGACTATCTGAAATTTTCCCTTGGAATGTGTTGAAAGCTGGCTAGTTTCGAAGTACTTACCAAATCTTAGACCATTCTTTGTTATCTTATGTATTTTACTTGAAAGTTTACCAAGTAAAGCAGAGCTAGGAGAGGTTTTGTGGTGAGCCCTGCCCGCCAGTTTCTTCTCCAATAGTTGCTTTCAAAGTTTCCCTTTGTTTTTAAATGTTTTCTATTGAAAGTGTATCAAAGGCTGGCTAGTTTCAAAGTACTTACCATATCCTGGATTGCTTTTATGTTATTCTTAAGTGTTTGTCAAAGGCTGGCTAGCTTCAAAGTACTTACCAGATCTTGGGCTGCTCTTTGTTCTTCATTTTTTTATTTCCCCTTCTTGTTGTATCATTTCATTCCATAAATCAAACTTTGAAGAGATCCTTAGACATAGATGACTTGCCCCATGGACCACTCTTGCCCCTTGTTGTTTCAATTAAACCCTATTATGACTCCATAGCCCAATGGAATAAAACTAGAAATTTGTCTTTCTTTTTGGCCAAAGCTTGTTCTATTTACTTGCAACTTCTTACCTTTGAAACTCTTTGCACTTAGAACTTTCCCCTCAAATAATAATCATGCTCAACCATCCAAAACAAAACAAAAACCCTCGGACTTCATAACTAGCCTAATATCATTACCCAAAAGCTTAAAGATAAATCCATCTTTGCACTTATTGGAGAGATCCCTCTCCAGATTCAGGAGGGCTAGATCCTAGGATCCCAAAGTGGTTGAAACAATGTTCTCCCTGCAGTCGGACTTTTGCCAATCTTGCTGATTACAGGGTGCCAAAAAAAAAAAAAAAAAAAGGTTTAATATTAACTAAACCTATCTATTCTCCTTTAAATAAAAATAAAATAAAATATCTAATAATATTTCTAAAAATAAATTTTCATGTTTTAAAATAAAAATAAAAAATAAATTTCTCTTTTCAATTTTTCTAGTTGCATTTTGAGAAAAAATAAAAATAGAATAAAAATAACTATTTTTTTATGTGCATGGTCATTTTTTAGTTTTTTCTGTCTAGATGAACCTATAAACCCTAAAAAAGAAAAACAATTCTAAATTTTTGTCCTAAAAACCCTAAAAATTTGAGTTTGTTTGTTTGTTTTTTTTTTTTTTCCATTTTCTTCAGTAAAAAAATATAAAAAAATTATGGTTTTCGAACCTAAAAACCTTAAAAAAATAGTTTTTGAACACAAAAACCATAGAAAAAACATATTTTCCCCAAAATTGTCTTTAAATGGATAGAATAGAAGGAAAAATAACCTTTGAAATGCAAAAAACTCCTGTCACAAATGCGAACACAATGCCTCCACAAAATTACCAATACCAACAAAACTCCTCTAATGTGAATGCAATGCCTCCACAAAGTTACCAATGCCAATGCAACACCTCCAAAAAATTGCTCCAACAAAAACCAGAAAACTTGATGTGATGTTGTTGTGTAACCAACTCCAAAAATAGAAGAAAAGAGATATCAATGCCTTAGAAATAAGACACTTCGAGGGGGAAACCTACAATACATTACATAAATGAACAATTCTTGGATGATACAATTTACAAAACCTCCTTTCTATATATAGGAGTCCATGTGGCCATAATGTAATCCTAGTGGACCACAACGTAATCCTAGCCGATCTAACAATAATAATTTAAGGGCACAACAATAACAAAATGGGGGTTACAAGGGTACAATAATAACAATAAGGGGGTTACACTAATAACAATAAGGGACTATACTAGTAATATAGGGACCTAACATGCCCCTCTCCTTCAAAAAAGTGTTGTCCTCAACGCTTGAGTAGCTCTGGGTGCTTCTGTATAAAATTCCCATCCTCCCATGTAGAATCTTCAGTGGGTAAGTTCTTCCACTTGATGAGATACTCTGAAATTGATCTATTCCGTAGTTGTCGAGTTCTTGTTTCCGTGACCGCTTCAGGTTCCAATATGATTTTTCCTTCCTCATCAAGTTCTGGAAATATTGTTTGAACTGGAAGATTTTCACCTATAACCTTCTTTAAGCATGAAACATGGAAAACTGGATGCACTCGCGAAGAAGAAGGAAGCTCCAATTTGTATACCATAGTACCAATATTTTGCAACACCTTGTAAGGACCATAGTACTTTGGTGATAATTTATTATCCTTATTAGCTTTCTTGAGGGACATTTGTTTGTATGGTTGTAGTCATAAAAATACCCAATCTCCTACATCAAAACTTCTCTCGCTGCGATGTTGATATGCCTGTTGTTTCATTCAATTTTGTGCCAAATTCAGGTTATCCTTTAAGAGTTGGAGAACTTCTTGCTGATGCTCAATGTGATCCTCCACTGCTTGAACCTTTGAATTTTCCCTTAAAGATGATGTGATGGATGGTGGATGATATCCATAAAGTGCCATAAATGGGGTCATTTTTTCTGCAGTATGGAAGGAAGTGTTATACCACCACTCAGTGAGAGGTAACCACTTGACCCATTGTGTTTGTTTATCAGATACAAAACAACGAAGATATCATTCCAAATATTTATTTAATAACTCAGTTTGACCATCAGATTGAGGATGATAAGATGAGCTATGAGCTAATTGAGTACCCAAACAAGAAAATAACTCTGTCCAAAAATTTCCAGTAAAAATGGGATCTCTGTCGCTCATAATAACCCTTGGGCTTCAATGTAGCTTTTGAATTCTGTCCATAATTGTAGTAGCAACTGTACTTTCTTTAAATGGATGAGATAATGCACAAAAGTGCGCATACTTGGTAAGTCTATCAACTACCACCATGATGACACTCTTTCCTTCGGACTTAGGTAAACCTGTGATAAAATCCATTGAAATCTCCTCCCAACGTTGACTTGGAATGGATAAAGGTTGTAGAAGTCCTGTGGTCTTAATTGTTTCCACTTTATTCTGCTGGCAAACCAAACATTCCGCCACAAACTTTCGAATATCAGATTTAAGGCCATCCCAAAAAAATTCTTTCTTCACCCCGTGGTAAGTTTTTAAAAATCTTGAGTGTCCTCCTAAAGGAGAAGTGTGCAATTCCAGAAGAATCTTTTGTTTTAGTTGGGAATTCTTACAAAGATATAAGCGATCTTTGTACCACAAGGAATCATTTTTCCAACTAAATGTATCAGATGTACTAGGATCTTGCTGCAACTTTTGAATGAGTGTCCATACATCTTTGTCCTTCTTCCATTCATCTCTTGCTTCGGTTATCCAATCCTGTTGGATAATAGAAATGGCACAAAGCAATGCTTCCACCTCTTCATTCTTTCTTGAGAGTGCATCTGCAACAACATTAAGCTTTCCTTTTTTTTAGATTATTTCAAAGTCATAACCCAACATCTTTGTGACCCATTTTTGCTGCTCTTCTGAAGATAGTCTTTGTTCCAAAAAGTGTTTAAGACTATCATGATCAGTTTTTACCTTGAAGTTTCTTCCCATTAGGTAAGTTCTCCATTTCTTTAGTGCATGTAGTATTGCTAACATTTCCTTCTTATAAATAGGTTTCTATAAATACTTTCCTTTGATTGGATGACTTTCAAAAGCAATGGGTCTTCCTTCTTGCATTAAAACAGCACCAATTCCATTTCCTGAGGCATCACATTCCACAATAAAGGTTTTTGTGAAGTCTGGCGTAACTAAGACCGGTGCTAGGCACATTGCCTCTTTAAGATGTTCAAAGACTTTAGTTGCTTCAGGAGTCCATGAAAATGCATCTTTCTTCAATAATGTTGTTAGAGGTGCTGCTATTCTCCCATAATTCTTAAAAAACTTGTGATAATACTCTGTTAACCAAGGAAATCCTCGCAACTGCTTTATGGTTGTGGGGACTTTCCATTCCTTAATGGCTTTAATTTTGTTAGGGTCTAATTTAACACCCTCGTGAGATACAATATGACCCAGATATTCCACCTCTTGTACTCCAAAGAAGCATTTGAATGTTTTTGCATATAATTGTTTCTCCTGCAATAGTTTGAGCACCCTGTCAACATGTTCAACATGATCCTTCCAAGACCTGCTATAGATTAGTATATCATCAAAAAATACTAGCACAAATTTTCTAAGGAAGGGTTTGAAAATGGAATTCATCAACCCTTGAAATGTAGAAGGTGCATCGGTAAGGCCAAAAGGCATGACCAAAAATTCATAATGACCCTCATGAGTTCGAAATGTTGTTTTTGGAATATCTTCAGTCTTCATTCTAATTTGATGGTATCCTGAACGAAGATCCAACTTGGTAAAATAAATTGCTCCATGTAATTCATCCAATAATTCATCAATCACAGGAATGGGAAATTTATCTTTAATGGTGAGTTTATTAAGCTCCCTATAATCCGGACACATTCGCCATGATCCATCCTTCTTGTGTACCAATACTACAGGAGCAGAGAAAGAACTTTGACTAGGTTGAATTATACCCACCTCTAACATTTCTGCAATCATACGTTCAATTTCGCTCTTTTGGAAGTAAGGATATCTATAAGGCCCGATGTTTGGAGGAACACTTCCTGGAATCAAATGAATAGCATGATCATGATCACGAATAGGTGGGAGTCCTTTGGGAGTTTCAAACACCTTTGAATGATTGTCCAAGACTTGTTGGAGATCTGCAGAAATAGATGATTTTGATGTTGGAACTTCTAGTGAGCATAATTGTGCAATTACGCCTCGCTGTTCTTTCTTTAGAAGCTTTATCATGACATTAGAGCTTATTATCCTTCCTGGCTTCCCCGCAATACCCCGTAATTCGACTTCCTTTGCTTCTGAAAAAAATTTCAAGAAAAGTTCTTGAAAATTAAAAGCTACCGTCCCCAAAGATTGTAACCATTGTACTCCTAGTACAACATCAGCACCTCCCATAGGAATGGCAAGCATTGGACTAGTCAATACATATTCCCCCATGGTTAGCTTGATATTATGGCATTTTCCACAGCAATTTATAGTTCCTCCATTTGCAACCATCACTTGACATTCTGGTGCTGGGTATAGGAAACAATTTAATTCCTTGGCTACCTTATAATGAATAAAATTATGGGTGCTACCTGAATCAATCAACACTATTACTTTTTTCTTCTTGATATGTCCTTCTATCTTGAGAGTTTGAGGAGTGGTAATTCCTGCCAGTGCATTACACGATATGGTCGGATTCATTTCTTCCTCTTCTAGGGTTGGTTCCCGGTGTATATCCTCTTCTTGTTCATTTTCTTCTTCCTCTTCACAATCTATGTAAAATAATTTCTTCTCAGCACACTTATGACCTTTAGTGTATTTTCTATCACAACTGTAGCAAAGCCCTTTTGCTCTTTTTTCTTCCAATTGTTGTGGTGTCAACCTTGTAGGTTGTGGAAATCTAGACGTAGCAACACTTCCTTCTTTATAGAATTGAGTGCTAGGCTTCCTTGTCACCATTATTTTACATTCAACTTTTCTTGCCAACCTGAATGCCTTCTCCAATGAATCTGGTTCCAAAACACGAACTTCATGTTGGATGTTATCCTTTAAAGTGCCTATGAAGAGATCGATCCCGTGTTCCTCTGGAATATCAGTTACCCTTATATTCAATTTTTGGAAGTCCTCAATGTGCTGCCCCACTAAACCCTTTTGTTTGAGATTTATCAATTGGGTAAAGAAGGTGTTGCTCTTTGTATGCTCATAATGTGCTATCATTTCCTCCGTAAAAATTGACCAAGTGACAATTTTTTTACGGGAGCAAAGCCATTGATACCATACAAATGTATTTTGTTCTAAATGTAAAGTTGCAATGCGTATCTTTTGTGTGTTTTGTACGTTATGGAGATCAAAATATTGCTCCATCTGTAGTATCCATGTTACAGGATCCTTTCCATCAAACTTCCTCATATCCATTTTTGGAATATGGTGGTTCTTCCCACCAACATTAGAGTTTATGAAATCACGATTAATATTTATTTTGTTCTCATCATGAGGTTCTTCTACTATCTTTTCACCATTAGGAAACATTTCTTGTATCAACTTTGTCAAACCTTCGATGTCTGCTTTTAGATCATTCTTCATGTTTTCCATGTTGTCTTTCATGTCATCCATCTTAGCTTCCATGCCCGCTTCCATGCCATCCATCCTAGCTTCCATGCCTTTCTTCATACTTTCCATCTTCGCTTCCATGCCTTTCTTCAAAACTTCCATTTCATTTTTTGTTGCTCTTTGCGATAGTGAAATTTGTTGCACTTGCTCTTGTAATTTTGATAGATTATGTTGCAATTCTTCATCTTCATGAGTCATAGTAGAGCCTTATGAAGGCTTAATGGGTGTTGAATTATTTTTACGGGGCATATTTTAGAACCCAATACCGATATCTATTCTACAATATGCCCTTGGAATCAATTCAAATTGATTCTTCAAACAAGACTTATGCAATTCTAAAAAAAAATACACACCTTTTTCTTACTTTTGAGGAGCTCGATTTTGAAATTGGATTATCACTGTGATTGCAACACTTCAATATTTGAATTTTGGTACCAACGTAGCCCTCTGAAGTATCTTTCAAATGAGACAATTCTGACCTGATTTGGATTCTCCAAGACAAAGTTGTGTCCAATCTCCCACAATGACCTAATTATGGACTGGTTCGACTTGCACGTGTCACTGTTTCATCCTTCAGCTCTGAAATTGATAGCCAAGAAACTGCAGTCTGTGTACTTGTGAAAACTTTTTACGGCACTCCAATTTGATGCTCAGAGAGAGAGTTATGAAGATTTTCCCACAATCACCTCTTTGAGATGAAATTCGGGAGCCTAAAAAAGCACTACCTTCCACAGATCATATCTCCAAAAATATTGTGAACCAAGCTCTGAAATTTTTTGAAAAGTTTCCTCGGAATTTCATTTTCGCACTCAAAAAATTTCAGATTCTGAACCTCAGCAGAAAAAAATTTATAGCGCAATTTCCATGATGACCTGTTTAGGATCCTGAAAAAAGACCTAACTTCCACAGATCATATCTCCGAAAATATTGCGAACCAAGCTCTGAAATTTTCAGAAAACCTTCCTCAAGATTTCGGCTTCACACCCTAAACATTTTAGCTTCTGAAAATTTGTAGAAAAAAACTTATAGCGAAAATTCCACGATGACCTGTTTGGAGCAGCGAAACCCTAGAATCCAAAGCCTCTGATACCAAATGTTGTGTAACTAGCTCCAAAAATAGAAGAAAAGAGATATCAACGCCTTAGAAATAAGCCAATTCGAGGGGGAAACCTCCAATACATTACATAAATGAACAATTCTTGGATTATACAATTTACAAAACCTCCTTTCTATATATATGAGTCCATGTGGCCATAATGTAATCCTAGTGGGCCACAATGTAATCCTAGCCGACCTAACAATAATAATTTAAGGGCACAATAATAACAAAATGGGGGTTACAAGGGTACAATAATAACAATAAGGGGGTTACACTAATAACAATAAGGGACTATACTAGTAATATAGGGACCTAACAGATGTGTGAATAGAAACAATAATTCTTATTATATAGCGAATATTGTGTGATTGGTTTACTATTTAACAAATGTGGAATTAAAATTTAAAATTTAAAATATTGATATGTAGTTAATTATAGTTAATATTATAGTTAAAATAGTTAATATTTGCATGTAGTTATCATAGTTAATATTTTATTTAATATTTACATGTACTCAATGTTAAATCATTCAAATATAATTTGGGATTAAAATTTAAAATTTAAAATGTTTACATGTAGTTAATTATAGTTAATATTATAGTTAAAATAGTTAATATTTGCATGTAGTTATCATAGTTAATATTTACATGTACTCAATGCTAAATCATTCAAATATAATATAGGATAAAAATTTAAAATTTAAAATATAAAATATTTACATGTAGTTAATTATAGTTAATATTTTCATGTAGTTATTATTGTTAATATTTACATGTAGTCAATCTTAAATCATTCAAATAAGAAAATTATTTTAGTTTGGAAGACATGCATGAAAGGAATCTTTTGTGGATATTTTGAATAGAAAGTATGGTGAAACATTTCAAGACCAACAATTTATTAAGAAATTTTGAAATATATTTTAGACGAATATAATGTAGGTTTAAAATTTAAAATTTAAAATATTTACATGTAGTTAATTATAGTTAAAATAGTTAATATTTGCATGTAGTTATTATAGTAATATTATAGTTAACATTTACATGTAGTCAATGTTAAATCATTAAAATAACAACATTATTTTAGTTTGGAAGGCATGCATGATAGGAATATCTTGTGGATATTTTGAATAGAAATATTGGTAAAATATTTCAACACAAGAAGTTTATTAAAATGTTTTTAAATACATTTTTGAAAAATATTTTGTATAAAATATCTGAAACGAAAATTTTGGAGGGAAAGTTTTTCGTGAAAATTTTTGGGGGGGGGGGGGAGAATTTGGAGGGAAATTTTCAGTCTTTAAGCTATATATTGTAATTGGGAGGGGCATTTGTATCATTCAACATATTCTTCTTGAAAGCCATGGGTTCTTCTGATATCAAAGTTTTTCTTTCTACAACATAAACATCTTCGTCATGCAAAAACTCTATTCAGATTGATGAATATAACAAGATTTCGTTCACCATGAATAGAGAGTCAAAAAATTGATTTGGTTGTAATCCTAAGGATGATGAGAATATAATTGATGAGGTGCAACAAAAATAAATTTCTGTAAATCAAGAGTCAGTTATTCCACTTACTCTTAATTCTAAGGATTATGAAAGCAACAACGATGAAGGGCAGATGAAGAATTTCCAGAGTCAAAATTTTCACTTCGTCCTAATCCTAAGGATTATGAGGGCACCATTGATGAAGTGGGAGATGAAGAATATCCACTTCGTCCTAATCCTAAGGATTATGCGAGCACCACAGATGAAGAGGGGAATGAAGAATTTGCAGAGTCAAAATATCCACTTCGTCCTAATCCTAAGGATTATGCCAACACCACTGATGAAGAGGGGAATAAAGAATTTCTAGAGTCAAAATTTCCACTTCGTCCTAATCCTAAGGATTATGCCAGCACCACTGATGAAAAGAGGAATGAATAATTTGCAGCGTCAAAATTTCCACTCTATCCTAATCCTAGGGATTATGCCAGCACCACTGATGAAGAGGGGGATGAAAAAATTCTAGAGTCAAAATATCCGCTTCATCCTAATCGTAAGGATTATGCTAGCACCACTGAAGAAGAGGGGAATGATAAAATTCTAGAGTCAAAACATCCACTTCGTCCTAACCCTAATGATTATGCCAACACCACTGATGAAGAGGGAAATGAAAAATTTGCAGCATCAAAATATCCACTCCGTCCTAATCCTAATGATTATGCGAGCACCACTGATAAAGAGGGGGATGAAAAAATTCCAGAGTCAAAATATCCACTTCGTCCTAATCCTAAGGATTATGCGAGCACAACAGATGAAGAGGGGAATGAAGAATTTGCAGAGTCAAAATATGCACTTCGTCCTAATCCTAAGGATTATGCCAACACCACTGATTAAGAGGGGAATGAAGATTTGCAGCGTCAAAATATCCACTTCATCCTAATCCTAAGTATTATGCCAGCACCATTGATGAACAGGGGGATGAATTTCCAGAGTCAAAATTTTCACTTCATCCTAATCGTAACGATTATAAGAGAATCATTGATGGGGGGGGATGAAGAATTTCCAATAAATATAGATTCAAGTCATCTAATTATTCCTAATCCTAATGATTATGAGAGCATCGATGAAGAAGGGGAGGGGCGGGATGAAGAAATTCTAGTGAATACAGATTCAAAGCTTCCACTTAGGCCTAATCCCAAGGATTATGAGATCACCACTAAGGAAGGGGAGGATGAAGAGTTTCTCGCAAATGATAATTTTAGAGGCACATATCTGAATAATGCTTTTTCTCTAAGTGATTGTTTCAAAGACACTCATGGTGATGAAGAATTGAATCCTCCCAGTGAAGAACTTGAATGCATGGATCAAGATGGTGAAGAATTTCGTTTGAGTCGGGGTTGCAAAAGCGCAGATGATTCTTGTGAAATTTTTTCTTCAAGTGATGATGGTAATGAAAATTTTTGAGGCAATGCTTGTGATGAATTTATTAACTGTGTTGAGAATGATGATACTGGGGATAATATTCCTCCTAATGGTGATGAAATTGTTTCTACAAAGGATTATGGAATGATGAAGTCGTTGCAAGCAAATATTCTAACTAGGAGTAGGAGTAGACCTTTTCATATCAATCCAAAACATTACAATTATACAAGTGTGAGGACAAAATATGTCACAAAAAGAAGTTATGTCATTCTTTTGATTTCATGTGAATGTTGTCGAAGGGATTGCTTGAAACATATGGATTTCAACTTTGTTTTGGAGAAAAGGAAAAGATATATGTCAATGAATAAAAGCATGCAAAATTCATATTTGGTGGGTTGCATGCAATCTACACTATTAGGTTATGATTATCATATTGGGAATGTATTTCTCTGCAAAAAGGCTTTCAAAATGTTGCATTCAATTGGTAATTGTCGTTTATCAAGAATCCAAGAAAAATTGGAAAATGATCCCACATATTATTCAGAAGTACGTTATAAACGAGAGGTTGGGCCGTTGCAAATAATGCTAAGACATGGATGATAGACTTCTTTTCAAAGCATGGAGAGTGTATGCCAAATAAATACACAATACATATTCTAAATAATTTCTTGAGACGAGAAATATTCATCTTATACAGAGATTATGCAGAAGCTGTTGAAGGAGTTGGTAATTTTATTACGCATTCTTATTTTACAAGGTTATGGAAAAATGAATTCAACAATGTTTGTACTCCTAAGAAGACAAGGATGGGGGTTTGTAGCACATGTGTTTCTCTTAAAAAAAATAGATAAATGTCAAGGGGTAGAAAGAGGTATGCATTCAAAACATTATTTTTTAAAATTGGATAGTTATCAACTATGAAAATATATTTATTCATATGTTTATTTTATTTTATGTACAGATTCCATTGTCTAAGAACTTCAAGAGCATTGCAATCAGCAAACAAGTGAAAGGAAAAAGTTGTATAAACATCGAAATAAGTGTTATGATCATCCAAATAAATATATGGGTTTGATAGTTGATGGTATGGACCAAAAGAAAACACTTCTTCCACATTTTGTTCGCATGCCAAAAAAATTACAGGAGGAAAATTTATTTCAGTTTCACTTGGTTGGTTGTATGGTATTTAATGAGAATATGTTTCCAAGAGTTTTCTTCACAACTCCAAGTA
Organism: Pinus albicaulis; assembly: GCA_034641835.2. Taxonomy (NCBI): domain Eukaryota; kingdom Viridiplantae; phylum Streptophyta; class Pinopsida; order Pinales; family Pinaceae; genus Pinus; species Pinus albicaulis. The sequence goes on along the minus strand of CM076584.1, from coordinate 1,042,995,315 downwards.
TTCACAATGATGAAAATCTGACCATAATTATAATCCATGATGTGGTTACTCATTGGTCTGGTATTCTTCCTAAAGTTTTGTATTTACAATTAGACAACACAAGTCGTGAAAAAAAAAATCAAGTTCTTTTTGGGTATCTAAACATGCTCGTTGAATTGGGAATTTTTAAAAAGATAAAGGTTGGTTTGCTTCTTGTTGGGTATACTCATGATCATATTGATCAAATGTTCAGTTGTTTTTCAATAAAATTGAGGAGGAAAGGTGTTGGGAGCCTGCCATCATTAATTGATTTTATTAAGAAATTGTACATTCCAGAGCCTGTTTTTCATGTGTTGGAAGAAACTATTGACATGTGAAGGTTTATTTTGGGATCACATGGTGAGGAGAAATGAATTGAACAACTTAACAAAATTAGCTTCCAACATCAATTTCGTATCAAAAAAATTGATGGGATAAAAATTATATGGGGCAAGAAGTATTAAACTGTTGCAAAATGGGGGCCATCATCAGGTTTAGCATTTTTGAAGTTCATTCCAGAGTGTCCAATATTTTCATCAAAGATACTGTTATTATAGTCAGTTGCTGAACTCCATAATGCACGAAGGCATAAGAGAGCCATAAATTATTCTGAATGTCTGGAGGAAATTAAAATATGTATTAGAGATACATATGAGTACTTTGATGTTGTTGATTCAATTTGGTGGGAGTCTTTTTTCAGTAATCAAAGTGATATGATTTCAAGATCAATAAATGTGGATACGCTTTTGAAGACTCCTTTTTTTTGCCACAAAATATGCCAAATGAACATCAAGAAACACACATTGTTGAAAAACAATAGTCTCAAGCTATTATTAATTCTCCACAGGTAGAGGAAAGAGAAATATATATTGGTTCTAGAAGATCATGTGCATAACGTGAAGCCATGGAAGACCTTTACAGGGGTTCTATGCAGGATGTTAAGGAGGGTTGCATGATAGCAGTGTTAGGAGATGAAGATCCACTTGGCTATCCATTCTGGATTGCCAACGTTATAAAGGTAATTAATGAAAATGAAGATATTACAGTTTTTGATGTACATTCGTATGCCACAAATACCCACCCTTTCAATGGTGTGTACAAGCCAGAGATGGTAGTTGAAAAAAAAATTGGTAGAAAGAGAAAAAGAAAGGGCACAAATATAAATCATCGTTGCATAGATGTCTTAAAATTGGAGGATGTTGACATACTTGTGTATGACTTCAATTTGACAAAGAGAGGAACTCTTTAGTTGAAAACCATAAATATTTTGAAGAAATTGCTACCAGAATAATTACTATTGAGATGGGACTCTACAGAATGTAGTCGTAGATCTACAATACATTTGAACTCTCAAATGGTGGGCATGCATGTTGACTCAGATGGAGCACTAGTTTATGAAAGAGAATAATATGGATCATCTTCATCTACATCGAGTCATTCATTTGAAGATGTAGGTTCTAATGGTGTGCCGGAACCTATGGTTGATTTTGAATAACTGTCTGAGACACTTTTATGTAATTGATGTTTTCATGGTAACTTGAAATAAAAAAATTGACTTCCATCTGATTTTTCATGAAGTTATGAGGCATTTCTATGTTTGTTGGATTATATGTTTTAATTATGAAGAATTCATCTCTTTAGAATATCCACAAGGCAACAATGAATTACAAAAATAATTTATGTTATATTCAAAGTACCAATGTTGATATTTTGATTAAAAGTAAAAAATAAAATAGAAATTAATGTTGAATTTTTAGATTATGCAGTAATATTACCATGATATTATGTATTGTTACCATTTGGTATAAGATACTTCTAAAAATTTTAAAAATTATACGCCTCATTGAAAGGGGACACTTTGTTTTGATGCTTGATTTTTAGGTTTTGGTTGCAATTAGATTTAAATGTATTATGCTAAGGTTTGAAAAGAGATATATTTTTATCCTTTAAAATTAAAATTACTCTTGGAATAATAATTTTTCAGTTACTTGTTCATTTAAAAAAAAAAATTAAGTCATATAATTTCTCCATAATTTCATGGTTCAAGTATGTTGAAAACTTAAGATTTAAAAACTTGAGATTTACAACTTGTTATTAAGGTTTTTATGCACTACGAAATTTTATCTTTAATGTTATGGTTGAAAATAATTACAATTTTAGGGTTGTTTAGAGTCAAGATATTTTATGTTTAATAACATGGATGAAAATTGTTCGAAATGATAAGCCCTTCAGACATGATTTTGTTTATCTTTAACATCATCTATCAAAATTTTTAGAATTTTAAGATTTTTCAATGTCCTAATATGTTGTCTTTAATTCCATTGTTACAATGTGTCAAAAGTGTGACACAATGTTTTTTTTTGTTATTCCAGCATCAACTCGTTTTGTTTTGAGGGTGTTTTTTCAATCCTTTTTTCAAGAAACAATTTCGTTTTTAGCATAATTTTATAAAATGTTGAAATTTGACCTTGAGAAAAAACCAAATGCATTCTGGAATACACACTTTTGTTTTTGGGGCGTTTTTTCATGTTTTTTTGTGTCTTTTTGGGCTAGATTTCCCGTTTTGAGGTAATAGTTCTCATTTCATCGACAACAGTGTTTTTCACAAAACAGGGTTTTGGTGGAAGAATTGGAGGTTGGAGGGAAGAAGAATGAATTCAAAGATGACAGTTATTATAGGGGTCCTTTTCCTACATTTGTAGATAGTAATGAAACCACTACACACATCCATGCATTGATCATTGACAAATAAATGTGTTTAAGAGTGGAAAAGATGATTTGAATAGAAACTCTACTTAACCTATGCTAAAATCTAATCTAAGCAACAAATATAACTTCTAACTTACAATAAGGATATGATGAACATTGTAATCAGACTATTTAACTTTCCAAGAAATCATAAACAAACTATTTTTGGACTGTGGTTGGAGATCCTTCCCCTTATGCTCCCATGAGAGAGGTGAGAAAGAGAGGCTACAAGCACAATTTTGATAGATTTTTTCTGCTACTAGAATTCAAGGAAAATAAACAAAGTGTTGGAACATAAAAAGAGAATATAAATACACAAGAGGGACTTAGCCAATGAATTGGGCCCTAACCCAAAAGCATCAACCCTGTGAGACTAAATCAGTAATGAATCAAACAACATCTCATTATCATTGCTCAAAAGGTCTAATACATCATATGCCAGTAAAAAATAATACTAATTCGGAGCTCAAGAGATACCTAGATGAATACAAATTGTAAATCCTAATGAGCTGTTGTTCATGCTTATTTATACAAATGGGTAGCTACCAACAACTCCCTAAAAAGTAGGAATATGGTCTCCTTAATCTCAAGAAGAGTGGAGCTTGACTCCTCATAACTTCCACTTTCTTGGTTTCATTTTCCTTCGAGTTGTTGGGAGATATATTGGTGTGATCTTGGGCTGATTGAGGGATTTAAGGAGGTGGACAACTCTCCTACAATCTTTCCTTGTTGTCTAGTCGGAGCCCTTAGGTGGAAAATGTCTCAAAAATGGCTTCATTTCCTGCAATTAAATCAGATTAGTCTACATGACATGATAAAAATATTTCACCCTTCTCACTAAGCATAATATGATAAAATTGTAAATAAATGTGAGATAGAGATAACTTAATAAGTTGAATGATGACATTGTAATCCATTAAAATGTACCTATTTATGATCCTCATCATCATCCCCTACTGAAATGGTTTCTCATCCTCTGAGAAACTCATTCCCCCCTTCTAATCTCTTTCAAAGACCTGATGGTCTCCCTGAAATACCAAGGTAGCTCAGAGGGAGTGCCTTCTAGTGGGTGTAATAATGCATTATTCTCTACCTCAAACCACTTCTTTTGTTCCTTTGTCTAATCTCTCCCTTCATGCAACCCCAACTGTTACACCATTTTTTGGTCATCTAACCTATTATCATTAGATGGACCCAAGTACACCATGTAAGACCAATTTTATCCTAAGTAAAATTGCTTTCACTATGTAAAATAACTTAATAAACCACATTTATTAGGTTGTTTATGGTCTAAACAGGAAACCCCAAAAGGAAATATTAAAAAAACCTATATTTGTTTGATTTTCCTCATGGAATAATTAATTAAACCATAATTTAATTATTATTCCTAGTCATGTTTAACCCAAAACAAAGAAATTAATTAGATAGACCTTTATTTATCTTATTATTTTCTAGGAATAATTATTTAAATCTTATTTAGATATTATTCCTTGTTAAATATGACCAAATCATCCACAAATAATTAAATAAATCATTATTTATTTGATTATCCTTCAACCACTTCCTTAAAATGATAAATAAATCATTTATTTATTTATTATTCACAAATAAAGGGATTTGACCCAAGTCAAATACTTTTTCCCTCCAACAAATATAAAAAAATATTCCATAAAAGGTGGATCTAGATTTGGTTAACATTATTTTAATCATGCACCAAGATCTAGAATGACCCAATATTTTGTTATAAATAGGAGGGTTTTCCTACCATTCTTCACCTTTTGTTGCCTATTAGATCACTCTGGATCTATACACTTGGTCACATTTTTCTACATTATTTGCTGTGTGAGCTCCCTTTGAGTTCTATCTTTGTCCGGGTTTTCTACACCAACAAGAGAGAGAGATTCTAGATCTGAAGTGCTGAGGACTTCCAAGAACCCATCCCATTGAGGAGAATTGGAAACATCTTCTTGTTTTCCTCCCAGGTGCCCTTAATACAAAATATTCTTTCAAAAATTGTTCTTGTCTTGTCTATTGGATATATGGAGCAAACCCTTCTTTTTACTGCTTAATGTCTTTCTATGCATAGATCTAGTTTTTGCAGCTCTTGTCTTGATCAACTAACTGTAGATCTGAAGATATTGGCAGCCATATTTGATGTTAGGTCTATTAGTTATGCGTAGCTAAAGTGGTCTTTTTTCGTACACTTCGACAAAGGATTCATACTAACACCAACAATAAAGCTGGGCTAAGATTCAATCCTATCCATTGTATCCTCATTCTTTGCATAAATATTTTATAGGAGGGTAACCTCTCCAATGAGTTCTTTATTCTCTCAGGAGAATGGCATTCCCTCTACTGGAGGCTAAGTGATAAGGAATTCCATTTCCTTTGGCATGCCTGCAAACTCTCTTGTCCTAGCAAACTGGATGTATCACCAAAGTGTGAGATGGCTTGCTCTTTTGTTTCAAGGTAACTAGGTGCTAACATAACATAATTTGAGATTAACTTATGGTTAATAATAATCCCTCTAGGGCTCATTAGTTTTACCCTGATTTGTAGAGGTTCTCTCTCTTCTCTTTCCATTACTATTTTAACCTTTGTTTCTCTTACAATTTCATGTGTTCGCCAAGATGCTAAGGCCATTAATTGCATATCACCCAACCTATAATTTGGGTCCCAATTTTTCATATCATCTAATATGAGGTTATGTATATAAAATTCATCCATTCTAGGCCTCTCTCCTACACTATATTGTTTAAAGAATTCAATGAGTTGTCTACAGTTCTAAAAGGGTAGGGAGCTACGTTGAGCTAAGGTCCTGATTTGGAATTGTAACTGTTTCTCCATGAGATAAAATCCATAGGAATTTGAAGGTTGTTTGTACTTTTCATGTAGTTGCCCCTACAACGTAATGTTCTCTGTTTGCATTGATTTCAATTTCTCTTTCACCATAGATTCTCTGAGCCTTACATATGCTAGCTATCAACCCAACATCTCGAACATTATTTGACTTGGTTATCTGCATCCATATGTGGGTGTGCCCTATTTATCTCTCCAAATCATGTAGGAGGGGGGTTGTGAATTTTTAGGGATCAATCTACCTCCTTCAATCAACTTGTAATAAGATCCTAAATTAGGTTGTGGGGTAGGTTATTGAAGTTCTGTGATGTATTTTTCAATGGTATTTAGGGAGTATTATGTCTCTCATGATTGTTGTCGTTCAACTTGTACCCCCTCTTTCATATCTTTACCTTCTATTTGTGCACTCTGCCCCTCAATCTGTGCATTCTTCTCCTATTGCTATGTATTCTTCTCTTCATGTAGCATTTCTTTTCATTCCTGTAGCATGTTATGTTTTTCATGTAGCATGCTCTATTATTCCTGTATCACTCCCTTTTCTTATTTTTGGAGGTCTATGGGTGCTTCTGGTTTCCTGAAAGGTGATGCTTTAGTGGTGGAACTCCTTAAATATCCCATGGGAGTCTTAGGTTTGAGATTTGGAGAGGTGACCACCTCAACTTTTCCCTCATCTGGCCCTACCTCCTCTTTCTTACTTTGGGACTCCTCAATGGTAATTTAGAATTTTGTGTGATTCTGGGATCTTCCTTATTTCACTCTAGTGCTCATATTTGTCTTAAAGTAAAGAGGGTTTTTTCTTGGTATTTTCTTCTTAGATTTCACAGGAGTGCTCTAGGTAGCTAAAGTGGACGCTACCTCGTCCTTAGTGTTCCCTGGTGATAGACTAGTTTGATGAGGGGATATCTTAGTTTTCTTTGGTTCAATGGTATATTTAGGACTCAAGTCCTCCTATTCTATTTTTTATTCCTTTTCTTCCTCATCATCTCCTCCTTCTACCTTGGCCTCCTTTTATTTTTCTTCCTCTATTTCCATCGCTACTTCCTCTATTTTCCTCTCTATCTATTCTTCCTTTTTTCTGGTTTCCTTACCCCCAAGGCTAGATGCAAGGGTTTCCCTGGGAGTAACACTTTGGGTTCCTATCAATGTCTCTCTGTTCATGTCTATGAACTTGGACCATGGGACAAGAATTCTTAACATTCTTAGGGCATCCTCCACTATAAGCTTAATAAGGCCATGATGGGCTAAGTATTGATGCTTTCCTTCTCTAAATTTCTGGCTCATGTCCCTAGGACTTGAGGAGGAAGTATGATACATTTAATCTCTAGTTAAGAGGCAAATATGTATTTAATATGCACTCATGAAATAGACTAAAGTGGTATCCATACACTACACTTAATCTTCCCTCACAGGAGATGTATTTCAAAATGTGATAAGCTACCTCATCCGATGGATAAGGAAAGATTTCTCTCCTAATCCAATTATGATCTTCCATAGGTCTCTCCTTATCCTTAAATAAATTATTCTTTGTAGTGGTACTAGTGGCCTTGTCTTCCCTATTCCATTTGATTCCTTGAGGTAGTGTGGTTATTATGTGTATCACTGCAGTACTTATTTTTATGTCTAACCCCCTTACCACAGTGGTGTCACTAACATCTAATTGTGAATTTAAGGCCATTTCAATGTCAAAATCAATGCCATCATCATATCCCTTTATAAATTAAAAGAAGGCTAGACATTGATGTCTCCTAAATATATATACTACAGGAGGGTGAAAATGAATTCTTTTGGTGTCTGAAGGTTCTCTTCTATTAAACCCTCCCCCTGTCTCTTATTTTTGTTCTTGACTAAGTGAAGGAAAGGTGTAATATTCCAAATTAGGAACAAATACACTATTGGGAATATCTCAAGATATTACCAATGTGGAGATCAACAATACATAAACATGAGCTGGAAAATAGTAGTGAATGAATTAAAATAGGAATTCTGGAAGATCCACATAACCATCACACTAGATTATAGCAGCAAAAAATGTATACAAGATCTTGAGGAAATTATCTCTCAAGCTAGACAATGTAGCCACAATGAAACATATACATGAAAATGGAGAAATACTGCTATACAAGAGAAGCCCTGGTTATGACTGCGCAATCCTTTAAGGAGAACTGCTGCAAAATATCAATAATACATAGATATGATAATATATGGCTCAAATAATAAGGGGGAGCATGATCTCAACCCCTGGAAACATACAATACACAATCCTTTAAAGGATTGGTTGAAATATGTACAAAATGGAAAATCTACAGAAATGCCGAAGTTCCTGGGTAGCTGCAGCAACTCAAAACTAGAAATGGATGTAGATATATGATGATGCTGCAATATATGGCTGAATCTCATCCAAAGGATCTCTATATTGGAAGGCTAATCCGACTCTCACCTAAGATCTTACCCTCCAAACATGTGGAGCAAGTCCCCATTGCAAATACACTCAGAAATAACGCAGTCTAGAGAAGGGACTGCGTTGTTGGGGAAGAGAAATGCTTGGCTTGTGTCAAAGATATGAAATATGCTCCTGGATCTCCATCAATAACCTCCCAAAGGAATATAAGCTCCCTTCTCTGACAGATGAGCCAAGGAAATGGTATATTGTGTCCTCCACTGCAACACCCCAGCAACACTGTGTTATACTTGAGTAGAAATAACATAGTATTTGAAAGGAGGAGCTTTGGCCTTGAGCCAAGAGATGTGGGGAATGAATAAAAATCATTCAAGAGGCCTCTCAAGAAGGAGGAGGAATCCTAAATAGGAATTCCCAGACAATTCTTGCTAAACAGCAAAAGAATGCACAATGTCTGAATAGACATGAAATCAATAATCCATAGCATGAGTAACAATGGTTGCCTTGCCCTCCTTTTAAAAAAATTAAGGCTTTCTCTCCATGGGCCCCATCCATTAGTGTTTCCTCCACCAAATATCCTCTTCCTCATTCTCACTGCGTTGTCTTCTAAAGTAAGCCACTCCTCCTATGGCAACGTTATTGACTTGGTAAAACATGACCTTGTCTTCATGCATTTGCCCCTTTTCACACTCGAGGGTGCAAAATCAAATTCTTATGTCTATCCCTTTCCACATGTGAAGGAATTTATTCATTTTTTCAATAAACATGGGCCTCCTTACCCATTTATTTAGCTGCTAGGTGATAAAAGAAAAATTTTAATATTCCATTTAGCTATGTGCTAAAATGGGAATATTACAGTCCTCCCCTCCCAAATGTTTCTTGTCCTCAAGAAACTGCAAGGATAGAACTGAGAAACATCCACTCAAGGCATGGATTCTGAAATATGTTGGGGAACATCTCCCCCATGTGGATCCTCCATCCCCAAGCAATCATCCATACAAAGTGAGTTACCTCCTAACATGGCAACTCATGAAAATCATCTTCCACCTTTGGCTCCTGCAATGTAGGTGGGCTGAAATTCTGATCTTGGTAGACAAAATAGCCTACCCCACACTGTCCTCCTCTCCACTTAGGATAAGTGTAGAGTTTATGCTGATCTTTGGCTGCAATAATGTTGCCCTCCAATGGCAAGATGAAGACTAGACCTCCAAGGATCTCTTCCCTAGCGTTATGAAACATGTTGTCCCAAATCACCTCATATGTGATGAGTTGGAAGTCACCATCATATGGCATCCAATCAATCATATGGCTCACCTCAAATGGAAACAAATTTTTTGATGTAGTGGCCACATGTCCTCTCATGCTCCCATTAGAACATGCAATGCAAATAATGTGGGAGATCTCTCCCCCAAAGGACACATCCAACCAATGTGCCATTCCCCCAATCATGCTCTCAACAAATACAAAGACAACAACAACATAACAAACCATAATAAAAACCATTCTTGCTGTCATATGTGGCAAGGGATAAGGACAATGGTCCCTCAATTGTAACCAATGCAGTTTGACCCTCAACTGCCAAAGAGTGTGACAAAAAGTGTGGCCTCTCAATCACTTGCTTTCTGTCCTACTCTCCTCAAATGTATGGAGGAAGTGACTGATAAATGGTGCAAGGTGAGTAGGTCCTCAAAAATACATTTCCTCCCCAATTCCTCCTAGGGAGTGGTCACCAATAGTGCTCATGGCCTCAAGTAGACCATGGGGTCTAGAAAGAAGAATGCTTCTCCTTGGAGCAACATCATATACATATATGGTTAAGGGATGAATATACAAATCATCATGCAAATAAACAATACCCTTACCATAAGTTCTGTGTATGCAAATGGAGTGGCTCAAAAATGAGTCTCCTCTCATCGTTCAAGAGAAAAGAGGTGGTTGTGCTAACTCCTCCAAAGAGTTATGTATCTCCTCCATCTGCACATGATCTATGCATCTCCTCATATTCTGATCAGTCAATATCATGCAAGAAAAATGATCCTAGGAGCACTCCACTCCTCTGAAATCAATGAATAGTGCCTCAATATGTGAAGCATCCCTTCTCCTCTATTGGTCCAGTGGTCTCCCCGGAAAAATGTCCCCATGCAATGAGACAACCTCAACAATAGATGACTGAATATATGAATGAACAAGTTTGTCCATGCTTCCACTGCGCAATCCAATCACCTTCTTAGGTGCATCAACCTCAGAAAATAGAAAGGGATGTGTGCTCCTCATCTCATCATGATGGTCATCCTCCCTATCTCCTCCTTGTGTCTCCATGGTTCCACACTTCCTCAACAATGGCACATATAGAACATGGGTTGTGCCTTGATCTCCACACATGAGATCCTAGGGACTTCCTTGCAAAGATGAAAGAATCCCTCTACCTGGAGCAAGAGCTCCTCCTTCCTCTGCATGAGGCACTAGATAGTCTCTAGGTGGCACAACATTGTTGCCCTCAGCTCCCTCAACATAGATGGGCAACCATCCAACAATGTTGCTGCAAACATGGAATCTCTCCCAAAGTGGAAGTAATTCCTGATCATCAAAGGTCAAGGAGTATTCCCTTTGCACCATGATAGTGCCATCTCCTACTCCTGCAACATCATACAAGAAATGAGAGAAAATATGCCCTTGCTCTCTGAAGAACAACCCAAGAAACAAAAGTTCTTGCTGCTTCCTCATGCTCTCATCATACAATTTATGTGATGAAGACATAGTGAATGACATGAATTTTGCATCATCATTATGCACCCATCATTTTTTTTGCTCCATGATGCCAGCGTTCGGCCACATCTTCTCCATCATCTTACCCTTGGAAAGAGTGTATGCCAAGTGATGGCCAACTCCTTCAGGAGTAACCAGTGCAACCAAGCCTCCTGCTGCCCAGTATCATAAATCTGCGAGTAGCTTACCAGCTTCTTGCTCACCATCCACATCGACTCAACCAATTGTGGATGCCTACCCTTCATCTTGGTACTCCTCCCATGAGAGCTACCATCATCCAAAATCAAACTCCTGCATCTCATGGGATCTTGAAATGCAATCTTCCCGAGGATCAATTTGACCCTATGAGGATCCAAATAGGTGGTAGGTAAAAACCTCCCATCATGTTGTGCATGGCTCAAGGGATGTCCATCACAAGCATGAAAGATGTTATCCATCCGAAGATGTCCTCCATCTACTATCTGCTCCTGAGAGAAGGGAAGAACCTCCTCAAACCGATGAAGAATATTGCACTCCATGAAGTGTGGGAGTGCACCTCTACTGAAATCTCTCTGGGAGATCTCCTCCTCATGAATGTCCTTCCAAAACCAAAGAGGCTTTGGATCTACTGAAAAAAGAAGTATCTCTTTGAGCTGTGGCATGCTCATTGAGAGAGTGTCATCTAGAGAGGAGAAAGAGTTTCTTATCTCCAGATGTCTACTCCTTCTCACTGCTTCCTTCATGGCTTCCTGAATGAAGCTTCTCTCTGATTGCTCACGTGAGGAATGATTCCTCCTTTCTCCATCATTGCTCAGCGTAGTGCCATTCTACTGCTCTAGATAAACTACACACAATGATATAGACCCATTGAAAGTGTTTTCTGAAATGACAAGAGATGGATTTTTATTCATACCTTGGTGAAATGTGGAAGCTCTTTGTAGGGCTGCAAGAGTTTCCTCCTCATAAGTGTTGGCCTCCCAAACTGCTGAAGATGAAGGTTTCTCCTCCATAATCTCAACAACGTTGGTACATGCCTCATTAACTAGTGGTGAGGGCTCCTCCCTCATTTTTCCAAACCTCTGGTCAATCTTTGAGAAAACTAAACAAGAGTAGAAACCCTTATATGGCTTAGATGGCTGATCCAGTAATTCTTTTCTTCACCTTCAAGGTGCAACAATGTAATTTCTACAACCTCTCTATCTACTATAGGATGTAGCAGGAAGAAAGCCTCTAGCTTCTTTACCCAAACATTTGTTGCACATGTGAATGATCCATCAAATGTTGACAATAGAAATCTATTGCCTCTCATCATCCCAAAGCTGTGGGGTCTTCTCTCTTATTTTTGTTGAATAAATTGTGGCAACGATAGAGTCTCCTTGAAGGCTCTAGGTTTAGCTTGGTATTCAGCCAAATACTCACTTAGAATTTTGAATTCCAAGTGTTCTTCATGCTTCATGCCTGATTTTCTATGAGAATAGGAAGTGCATGGTCCTTCCACTTCTCCTTCTTCATTCTTCTTGACCTCCTTGGAGAGGTTCTCTCTAGATTTGAAAATAGATGAGAGTAAACTCATCTTCATCATCATCTTGATCTTCTTTTTCTAAGACTCATAGGTTGAGCCAGAGATCATGCTTCGATACCACTGTAATATTCCAAATTAGGAACAGCTACACTATTGGGAATATCTCAAGATATTACCAATGTGGAGATCGGCAATACATAAACATGAGCTAGAAAATAACAGTGAATGCATTAAAATAAGAATTCCAAAAGATCCACATAACCATCACGCTAGATTATAGCAGCAACAAATGTATACAAGATCTTGAGGAAACGATCTCTCAAGCTAGGCAATGCAACCACAATGAAACGTATACATGAAAATGGAGAAATACTGCTATACAAGAGAAGCCCTGGCTATGACTGCGCAATCCTTCAAGGAGAACTCATGAAAAATATCAATAATACATAGATATGATAATAGATGGCTCAAATAAGAAGGGGGAGCATGATCTCAACCCCTGGAAACATACAATACACAATCATTGAAAGGATTGGCTGAAATAAGTATGCCAGAGTTGCTGGGTAGCTGCAGCAACTCAAAACTGGAAATGGATGTAGATAGTTGATGATCCTGCAATAGATGGCTGAATCTCATCCAAAAGATCTCTAGAGTGGAAGTCTGATCCTTTCACCTAAGATCTCACCCTCTAAACATGTGGAGCAAGTCCCCACTACAAATACACTAAGAAATAACGCAGTCTAGAGAAGGGACTGTGCTGTTGGTGAAGAGAAATGCTTGGCCTGGTGCCAAAGATTTGCAATATGCTCCTGGATCTCACTCACTAACCTCCCAGAGGAATAGAAGCTCCCTCCTCTGACAGATGAGCCAAGGAAATGGTATATGGTGTCCTCCACTGCAACACCCCAGCAACACTGTGTTATACTTGAGCAGAAATAACGCAGTATCTGAAAGGAGAAGCTTTGGCCTTGAGCCAAGAGATGTGGAGAATGAAGAACAATAATTCAAGAGGCCTCTCAAGAAGGAGGAGGAATCCTAAACAGGAATTCCCCGACAAGTCTTACTAAACAGCAAATGAATGCACAATGTATGAATAGACATGAAATCTATAATCCATAGCATGAGTAACAATGGTTGCCTTTCCCTCCTTTTAAACAAGTGAAGGCTCTCTCTCCATGGGCCCCATCCATTAGGGTTTCCTCCACCAAATATCCTCTTCCTCATTCACATTGTGCTGTCTTCTAAAGTAAGCCACTCTTCCTATGGCAGCGTTGTTGACTTGGTCAAACATGACCTTGTCTTCATGCATTTTCCCCTTTTCACACTCGAGGGTGCAAAATCAAGTTCTTATGTCTATCAATTTCCACATGTGATCGAATTTATTCATGTTTTCAATAAACGTGGGCCTCCTTACCCATTTATTTAGCTACTAGGTGATGAAAGAAAAATTTTAATATTCCATTTAACTATGTGCTAAAATGGGAATATTACAAAAGGTTCTTCTTTTATGGCCTTTAATGTTCAATTCAGTGGTAGAATAGGGTCAAAAATCTCTTATCGCTCTACATATATGTTCTAACCCCTACTTTCTTCACACAAAACCTCTCAATTTCACAATTCCATGAATACTGGTTGCAAAGTGTTTAGGATAAGTTTTGTGAAATTATGATGGAGATATGAGGGTGGTGGAAACTTAATTCTTATGACTGATTCTATGAGATGAAAAATGGAAATTTTATGAACCAATTGGACCCTTTTTTGCTTGCATATAACCCCCTCGACCTTCCTGTAGTATTTCTTGGCCTTCCTGTAGCACTCCTCGACCTTCCTATAGCAATTACAATCTTCCTGTAGTAATTACAGTCTTCTTGTAGGCAACAACATGCCATGGTTCGAAAATCCTTGGTGGCTTAGAAAATTTTCCTCTCCCTAACTGTTCTTGGAATGATCAAATATGCGAAAGGAAATGCACTCAAGTAAATTATATGTTATTTTGAGTTGGCTTGGATAATTGTGTTTATTTTTCCTTCACATGAGGTTTCCTCATTTTGATTGTTCGAACCACTTAAAGTGATCATTATACTCTCCTCATAATAAACAATAACTCCTGGTGATCACACTTCAATTGATGTGAAAACCCCACGTTGCATGAGGACTCTACCAATTACTTTTTGTTCACTAGCCGAGGGTGGCCAAGTTAACTGGCCACCTTTAGCTTATTAAAGCTTCCCCTCTCAATATTCATTAATTTACTCAATTACATATAGTGATATGGTGATAGAATTCCATACTTGATCCTACCTCATTGTCGAATTGTTGTAGGGTCTTGCATGTTGGAGCTGGATCATTGGAGTGCCACCAATAGAGTTTGCTTTACTGCCTTAATTTTTCTTGTATGTATTATTTCTTCTTGAGGTGATTTCTATATTGTTTGTTGTGTGTGAAAGTACCTTAGGCTCAAGTTGTTGATGCTGATGTATAATACTCCTTGGAGTGCCACGGCTTTCTTCAGAGTCACCTCATAAGTTTTGTTGTATCCTCAGATGATAGAAAAAATAATATCATGATTTTCTAGTGATTACACAGGCTTGCTATAGGAAGATGTTATATTCATGTTGAAACCCATTATTTTCTCTTTTTTGACTCATGCGGTGATGAGGGAGAGTGTGGAAAGTCCTTAGGATAGTGATAGGATGACTAGTACGTTGTGTGGCTTTGGAAAAATGATGTTAAGGAACTCTCTTTTTTGTAGAATTTGTTTTTTACAAATGTGACACAGTGAACAGTTTGAGTGAAAAATTTGTATGAGTGAGATGGAGGAGTGATGAGAGGATGATAGGTAATGGTGGGAATACCCTCTTAATGAATTTTTTTATACCACATAACCCTTCATGACTTCCCTTCCCTCAATCCTCCCTCCTGTATATTATAAGGACCTTTCTATAGCACCATAGAGAGGGGGTGGAATTTGGTTTTTGAGCTCATAGGATGGTGGAGGGGGATGAAGAGGTGAGTGATGGTGCTTGATAGAGAGTGGATGGATGGAGGAGTGAAGAGAAATGGGATAATTCATTTTCCTTATGACCATGATATGCCAATGTTCATAAACTTGCAAGACAGAAAAAAAAAGGTTAGCAATCATGGTGTCATCTCACATTATTGTCTTTGTTTTTTTGTTTTGTTTTTTTTCAAGACCAATGGGTTGGCTCATAAGAATTTTTCAACCCACAAGTCTAACTCGGGCACCTCAGATAGGTTTTCACTTAGGTATATTTTATTCTTCTTCTCTCTCTTTTTTTTTTCTCTAGGACTGCCTCAAAGAGGTTTTCAACCCTGGAGTTGGCCTTGGATTCCTTAGAGAGTTTTTCAATCCTAAACTTGGACTTGGATGTCTCATGAATGTTTTCACCTAGGCCTATTTATTTATTTTTATATAGGAGGGTTATGGACTAGAAGCTATGAGGCCCCCAATTACATTTACTTCCCTGATAATTGTACTGATGAACTATGCCTTAGACATGGGCCTCTTGTATACTTTTATCCTATAACCATTGACAAGAAGAGGGATCCCCTCCTCAGCATGGATATAATTTGAACAACCCCATTGTCATGTAATTTATCTATCAGGTATGGGCCTAACCATCTTGTCATCAAATTTCCTTTAAAGTCCTTAAACCTAGAGTCATATAGAAAAGCTCAATCCCCTTCCTAGAATATTTTCTCCTTAATGTTCCTATCATGCCAAACCTTCCTCCGCAATTGTATAACTTCAGTGTGCAGGTGTCCTGCATTCTGAATTCATCCAAGTCATTCAATTTAAGTAGCCTTTATTTGTGTGCTCTTGTGACATCTAAATCCAATTGGGCTGTCATTTTGAGGGTGTTGTATTCAAATTCAATGGAAAGCGAAGCTTTCTTCCCATAAAATAGATCATATGGAGTGAACCCATTAGTTTTATTCTATATGGTATTATAGGCCCAATTTGCCTCCACTAATATGTATTCCCAATATTTCTTGTTGCTTCTCACCACCTTGGTGAGGATGCTTTCCAGTGCTTTGTTGGTAACCTATACTTTTCCATTTTCTTGAGGGTGATAGGAAGTCGATGTTTTGTGCTTGATATTATGATGCCTTAGGAGATTATAAATCAAATATGATGTGAACTGAGCTCCTTGATCAATGATTATCTCCTTTAGATACCCAAATTTGTAGAAAAAAATTTCCCTTAAGAAACCTACCACTTTTTCTTATGTTTCCACCTTGACAACCTTTGTCCCATCCCACTTTTTCAAATAGTCAATGCATACTATGATGTACTTATTTTTTTCAGATGGTGGATAAATTGGCCCAATGAAATCCATACTCCATTTGTCAAATGGATCTAAGGTCACTTGAGTTTCTAGAGGTATTTCATCCCTGGGTGTTTGTTTTCCCATCCTCTGACATTGGTCACATCTGTTGGTATACCTTATTACATCTTGGTGGAGAATAGGCCAACAATATCCATCTTGTAAGGCCTTGAAAGTTGTCCTCCAAACACCAAAAAAACCCCCACAGGGTTCATCACAACATTCTTAGAGGATTCAAAGAATTCCTCCTCCCTAAAACATCTGCTTAAAATTTTGTCTGGTCCTAGTTTGAAAATATGTCCACCAATCCAAGTGAAAGGGGTTCTCTTTCTCACAATTCATATATTCTATGTGGATGACAAATTTGGAGGAAATATCCCAGCAACTAGGTAGTTGGATATGTAAACAAACCAGGGAGAGAGTACTAAGATATAAAATAGGTGTTCATCTGGAAGTTGATCATCAATCATCCCTTCATCATCTACAGGAAAAGTGAGTCTAGAAAAAAAATATGCAACTAAATTTTATTTCCCTGCTGTATCAATGATAGTCAAATAAAATTTTTGTAACAATAATAACCACCTAATAATCCTAGAGTTTACATCAGGTTTTTTCATCAAGTATTTAATTTCTGGATGGTGAGTATGCACAAAAGTTTGGTACCTAGTGATATAATGTCTAGACTTTTTCAAGGAGTGTACAATAGCTAAAAGTTCTTTCTTAGTGGCAATGTAGTTAAATTCAGCCTTAGAAGGATTTTTACTAATGAAATAAATGGAATTTGGTAACTTATCATCCATTTGTCCCACATTTTCCCTGAAATCTTTATCTGATGCATCACTATGGATATGGAAAGGTAGAGCCCAATTAGGATCTCAAAATATAGGAGCAATGGCCAACTTTTCTTTTATGATTTCAAATGCCTCTTGAAAACTACTTGACCAAAAAAATTCTGAGTCCTTGGCCAGAAATCCAAAAAATGGTGAAGCCACCTTTCTAAAAGATTTAATGAATCTCCTAAATAACCAACCAACCCTAAGAACATCCTAACATCTCTCTGCTTCTGAGGGGTAGGGACCCTTTTTATTATAGTGCCTTGTTTGGTTATCCTTGTATTCTTGCTTGAGATATGGAGTGGCCAAGGATAGTCCCTACCTTCATCAATAATTCACACTTCTCATAAGTCAAGGAGAGATGCATTTCAATGCATTTCCTTGGGAATTTACCCAGATTAGAGAGAGAATCCTGGAAATCACACCCATAGGGAGTGAAGTCATCCATGTAGATTGTAACAACCCTAGTGAAAATTCCATTTAAAATGTAATAAAGGCAAAAATAATAACCACGGTCGATGGGACACATATTCCAAGATTAATGGTTGGAAAAACATCTTAGTGGGTGTTCACTTGGGTATATTATGGCTAAGGAAATTGACAAAGTAAATGGAAAAGGCCTTGGAAAGGTATGAGGAATTAATTGTCATTTTATTTATGAAAATAATGGAAAATAGGAGAAAAGGAAGGTGAAAGGCCAAAAGTTGCATGTGACGAGGAAATTGAAGGGAAACAATGGAAAATGAATAAAATATAGGCCTCATAAATAAAAAGGCTTTTGAGGATCAGTTGGTAAGCTTTTTCTCAGTGTAGTTTTGGAGCTCTCATTATTCTCTCTCTCTCATACTCTTGAGCACTTAGAGTATTCTTGGAGCACTCTTGGAGAGAGTGGCATATTTGGAGATTTGGATCAAGAAAGAAAAGGAAGAGAAGGAAATCACAAGAGGACATCGATAACAACATCTACAATAGGTTCTAAATGCAAGTACCGAGTTTCATGTATTTTTTCCTCACTCTTTTTGGCATGCATGGTTATTCATGTGGATTTGCCTAGCCTTTCCTTTTCCAAGACAACCATAGTATTGTGGGTTTATTTCTATTGATTATTTTATGGTTGGTTCTCATGATTCCTTTAGGTGTGGGTTGAGTTATTAGTTCATGGAGCCTTAGTTGGAAAAACACTCTAGAGCCTGATGGACAACTGTGGTTTGAGTTACTAGTCCTAGAAGCCTTGGTTGGACAAAAACTCTGGAGCGTGATGGAAAGCTGTGGGGTTGAGTTACTAGTCCTGTTTCCTTGGTTGGAAAAAATATTTGGAGCCCTAGGTGGGTTTAGTTACTATTCCTATAGCCTTGGTTGGACAAATTCTCTAGAGCCCAGAAACAAGTGCGGTTGAGTTACTAGTCCTGGAAGCCCTAGTTGGAAAAATGATATGGAAGCCTTGTAATGGTTGGGGTTGAGTTACTAGTCCTCAAAGCCTTGATTGGAAAAAAAACTCTGAAGCCCTAGAATAGCTTGGATAGAGACAAATCCATGATGGTTTTGATGTCCAACCATGAGGTTGAATCACTGGTTAAGGGTTGAGGTGGTTGGGCCTTTGGAAACCCTGGATTGGGTGTGAGTGATGTGTTTTATGGGATACCACATTTGTGCTTGGAATATGGCACTGGGGTGATTGGATGAAGAGATATTTGGCTCAGCCAATTTATGGTCAGGTGGAACATGGAAGTCCCATCTCTGGTTGGTTTTTTCATTCAATAATGAAGAGATCATTCCTTTGGTATTCGGTATGAAAATGTATTGGTTTATGTATGTATTAAATTGTTGTTATATCCATTGTATTTATGTTGTTATTATTTTGGTTATAAGCATGTATTTGATCAGTGATGATGTATGGATCTATCTATGTTTTTACTTGTAAATGAATGCACAATGTATCTATGGTCAACTAGATTATATTGTAGGTTATGATGTAGGGGAGCAATGAATATTAGCTATTCTTAGATTTGTAATAGACCCCCATGTTTAAATTTGTTGTTTATACCTGTATATGCAATGTTTGTGACACGTTTGATGAAATTCCTGTCATGTTTGGGCGGGGTTCAGATAATTTCATGATGATGTGATTTCTTCCATGTACTTTTTTAATGTTATTTACCCTCTCCTGAAGTTACAGGAACTTATGGGAAGTGACCTGGTGTTGTACTGTATTAATCATTTTTAAATGACTAAGTCGACGATACACATAAATTATCAATCCAGGGATGTCTTTTATTTCAATGACAGTTGCCCTGTCTGTGCCGATACATCAAATTAGAAGTAAATCAAAATAAAGAGAAATCGTTGCTGAATCAATTTATGAAATAAATCACTTATGCAAGAATAAAAAAAATCTAGAAGAATATAATCATGCCTCAATTAACTGTACCTAGCGCGCCACACAACAATTACACCAACTGGTATTTCTAATCACATCCATGTAACAACATAATAATATGGAAATTGAAGCATATATACTCACAGCCAGAACAACAACAACAATACTTCTACCAATACATAAAGCAATTAAGAAATATAGTACAACTATCTTAACCGTTGTAGTCCCTGTTAAAGAGGAGGGCCCTTCCTCCCTATCAGGACGCAGGAAGAGATAGAAACTTAAATGGAAACTAAACTAGGCAACACATGTAACAACAATAACATGATATATTTGTATTAATGTGACCAAAATTATAGAGCCAAAATTAATATTTTTCTCCATTCCCCCCTTGACCTCAAGCGTCAAGAGTTATATAATGGTTACATGTTCAAAAAAACAAGGAACAGATCATTCATGAGAATCTTATGATTCTCATGCTGATCAAAATAAGATACATATAGTTATAACCACTTCTTAATAAAAATTATGACTGGAAGAATATAGATTACAATAAAAAATGCCCAAAAGCTGTAATCCAAAAATACAATATGTAATGACTTCTACAACTGTCCATGGAAAATGAAAACTATAGCATAACAACAATTGCGGACAGGTCGACATCTAGAAGTTGACAATTTCCAGTCAGCAGTATAGCTGTAATCGAAGTTTATATAGAGGATCTATAACAACATCGTGATGTAACAACTCACTGTAACAACACACTTTCACTACTTCTGTATGCCCCATTCTCTAGATATTTTTTTCTAAGAAAAACATTTGGAAGGACAACAAAAGAAGAAAGAACTTCTTCCAACATTTATCCTAGTTAGTCATAGAAAGGAGAAACGATACATCATAATAATCGATGAAATGAAAAGATAATGAAAATCAGGTAAAAAAACACTGTTTAATATAGAAAAGAAGGAAAAGAGGCAAAGTAAGTCCCAATGGTTGTAGTCACAAGGTAATAATGGGGGAAACAGATGTAGGAAATAAGTACAAAATTGACACCCAACATCTCCCCCTAGCTAAAGCACGTGCATGTATTCATGCAAAATCTTATCTCCTATGAGAATATCTCTTGCGTAGGTCACTGAGGTCATAAGCGTCGATCGTGTCTTCATATGGAGACCCGTACCCTTGAGTAGCCATCACCTGTCGTACCCAAGACTCTGCTTCGTACCTACTCAGTTCATAATGAATCTGGTAATCCTCTATTGGTAGCCAAACCAAAGGGAATTTAAATATTATCCCAAGCCAGGAAGCACCAAGGGTCTGTATTATCTAAGCATATTCTAGTACATGTGTAACATCTACCACAAAGTTCTGAAATGAAAACGGGTCCCCTTCCAACAACCCAACACTACTAGCTTCTGTATGCTTCAGACACCGAGTCAGGGCTTGAATCTTCATTAATGAAAACCGATTAAGGAAAAAGTTCACAATCCTCCTTTTGTAAGTGGAATCAGGTTCGCTTATCCCAGGAGTGCTCAGAATCCTTATAAATCCATGCCTTAACTTGCTGGCCCATCCTGGTTATGCCCGGATCCATAATGTTGTCTTTTCATCATTGGCTTTCATAGATTTGGTGGACAGATGCCACTTAATCTTATTCCTCACAAATGACACAAAAGCTCGTAACTGAAAATCCCCCATGTAGGAGAATATAGTTACCATCATTTGCATAATTTTGTTTTCACAAATGATATTATGTAAAAGCAACTCACACAACAGGCTTTGTTCTTCAAAATCAAAAGCACAAAAGACATCTAAAAATGTGCGAGTGGAAGAACCCGCATAGAGCCTGTTCTCCATGATGGATTTTAACTGAAACAAGTAATAGCATTCCCATAGGAAAATGGGGTAATATGGGGAAGGTTGCCTGCACCCCAACAAATTGAGGGCAAGCTCATGGTGTTTTTTCTTATCCACAGTCAAATATTGAACTTGTTTCGGTAACAACAACAGTTGTTCCTTCCACTTCTTTACCGCTTCCTTCCACTTACACTCTTCCCAACCCCTCTTCAGTTCTTCTTTCATCCATTTTTCTTGTAAAGCACTTATCTCCTTATGATGTTATTTCAATGAGATCAACACCTCCTAAAGGGAGATTGCTTCCTGTTTCTACTTTTGTAATTCGAAAATCAACAAAATTTTCTTGGAACTCCATCCCGTGATGGGACCTAGCATTCCTCTGCATTCATCAACATCAATAGTGGGTGTAACAACCTTTGTTGGATGGATCTACTCCACCTCTACTGATTTTTCTTGTGTAACAACAACTTCATCAGTGGTTTTTTTTGTATCAACCCCTTCATTTTCGCCTAGGCTAGCCTTTGTGCCCACTGTTGTTTCTTCTGTAACAGCAGTGGCCTCCATAGGTTATTGTGTATTGACCTCTAGGTCAATTACTATGGGAGGATATGATTTAACTGTTGGTTCTTGTGTGACAACAATATCCTTAGAAAGTTCTTGTTGGATAGCCTCCCGAAGTTCTGTTTCTATTTTCATTTGGATAGTTTTTTCCCCACAGATCTTATACCCTGCAGCTGTTAGTCCTTGAGAACATGATGTGCCTATAGATAGTAAAATTTCCTTCCCCTCAACTAATCTTTGTTTCAACTGTTCATTTTCCTTTCTTAAATTTTCAAGTTTTAAAAGAAGAACATGAGTTTCGTCCTTACTTGACGAGGAGGGTTCTCTTTCTTCTTCTTCTAATCCTTCTTCTTCTTTCTGCTTTTCAGCTGTGGGCAATGGTTCTGCTGGCAAGCTAACTCTCACCCTCTGTTTTGGCCATCTGTCCCCAATTGGCTCGTCAGTGGGTTCTTTTCCAATTATGGCCCTAATGGGCCGAGTTTGGACTTCAGCTTCTGCATGACTTCCTTTCGAAGTCGCGACCTATTTTCTCTAGCTTGTCCTAGGCCTTTTTTGTTTAAATTCTTCCCATCTCCTTCCCTGCTGGCTTAGGGAATCCAACATGATCAATTTAATTAATCCATGATTGGTCACACATGCTTCAGGATGTGTTGTTGTCTTCAGCGTCGTCGCCATATGGTTAATGTTTCCCAATAGGAAAATGGGAGGTTGATCTTTTGCTGGTGCTGAAGATGATTAAGTAGAGCGAAGTGGTAATTAAAGATGATTGTGGATCTTCCCTTGAAATTAATGTACTTGATTAAACCTAGGGTGACATCTGCCCATGACTGGGAGAGTGATATCTGTCAACTCCTCTTTCCTTCTATTCCAGCCTTTCCTCTCCTTCAATAAAATCTTCCTTCAAAGAAGGGTCATTAATTTTCTTGTTGAACCATCTCCATCCTTCTGCTTGCAATGTGGTCACTTGGGAAATGTCTTCTTCTATCACTTCAATTTGCTGGCCCCTGACTCGGGTCTGGTGGTTTTTCAGATTCTGAGCGAATTCAATTGCAATAGCCTCATCTGAGCCTTCCAATTTATGAAAATATTCAATCCACCCGACATCCCTAAGCACCTGATAAGCTTCTGGATAGTTCTAAAAAGCTTCCATGGAGTATGGATTGTGTTTTACTACTGCTCCTCCCATCTTGCTGTTATTCTGAATCACTCCTTAAGCTTAACCAACCGTAATATCGCAACATTTCTTGTTTCCTCTCAGAACCCTGCTCTTCTTATCCCTAATGAAGAGTTTTGGACGAGAATGCAAGACTTCAACTAAGGAGGGTGATGGGAGGTGACAGGATTTGCGAATTACCAAATTGTACTTCACACATTCCTACATAAATGTCTAATTATGGAGAATACTGAGCTTTAAGTACAAATTCCTTTTACGGCCGGATTTGGTCATAATTGGCTATCATGCTATGTTAATTTGATGCATGTAGGGTTAATAACGGTTTCATTACGATGGATTTCTTGTAGCGATTACGAGATTTATCCCCCCCTGCTTTAATGGTGATGGCTGCCCACGACTGTCATGGGAATATCATCACTTTCCATTAATCACCAAACTATTAAATGATGACGTTACATTTTTGAATGACGTACCTGAAACGATGTGGAGGAGGAATTTGAATTGATGGCGTAACCTCTTCCAGTGATTGTGGTGGTCATGCTTGACTACTGTAATTATTGCTACATGCGACGAAATAGGAAACACTGTTCATGGCTGTCGGTTGTTACATGTGTAACAACCAAGACAACCATTGTGTTATTCTTCAAAAAAAATTATTATTAGGAAAAACAGATACAGAAAAGAAACAAATAAGTAACATCATCTTGCAAAATATATCGGGAAGGAAAGATGATGTTTTAGAAAAGGGAAAAAATATTTGGGTGTAACAACTGCCACAGATTGGTTTTCAACTATTACAAATTGTCTAACTGTGCCCCGAAAAGAGGTTTTCACAATTAGATTTTTATTATATATATATATATATATATATATATATATATATATATATAACAACCGCCACAAGAGTGGTTTTCAGATGCTGCACTTATTGGAATTTCAAATTTTAGACTGCAAAGGGGAACATTCCCCTGCTGTTGTAACATAAAGATCAAAGTTCGCGACAATGTTAACAAATGATTCCTTTGAAATAGGTTGATGATATAACCTCAGACGGTGCCCATTAACCAGTAAGGTTTTCTTGGCATTGTCAATGGTAACCAATTGTATAGCTCCATTGTCAAAGACAGTGTCTACTTCGTAAGGACCTAGCCATATGGTGTAGAGCTTTCCTTTGAAATCCTTGAATCTTGAATCATACAAGAGAGCCCAATCTCCTTTCTGAAATTTATTCCTCTAAATGAACCTATCATGCCATCTAGCTCTTTGCTGTTGAATTATCTTTTTCTGCTGAATGGTAGCCAGCTGTTTCTCTTCCAACTCATTGAGTTGGTTCAATCTCTGTCTTTGCGTTGTGCTTAAATCTAGATTGACCTGCAATGTTGTTCTCAATGTCTTTATTTTGAACTCTATGGGGAATAAAGGATTCTTACCATACACCAATTCATATGGTCATAATCTTGTAGTATTCCTCCATGTTGTCTTGTAAGCCCACGACACCTCTAGGAGTTTTTCGACCCAATTTGTTTAGTGGCTAGGTACTTTCTTTGTTAATATTCCCTCAATGACTTTATTAGTGCTCTCCACTTGACCATTTTCTTGTGGGTGATAAGGTGAAATGACCCCGTGATGAATTCCATACTTCTCAACCAGCTTCTGGATCAATTGAGATGTGAACTTAGGCCCTCCATCAGTCACTATCTCATTGGGTATCCTGAAGCGAAAAAAAATATCTTCAAACATGAAGTTTGAAATAGACTGCTTTGTAGCTCTAGTTAGTGCCTTTGCTTTGACCCATTTTGTGAAATAGTTGGTGCAGACCAATATGTATGATCTTTGCTATGATGAAGGATTAATTGGCCCTATAAAATACAGGGCCCATTTCTCAAATGGTTCTATCACTATCTAAGGCTGTAACAACATATCATATGATTTCAGAGGCTGGCTCATCCTTTGGCAGCTATCACATCCCTTCACAAAATTATTGGCATCCTGGAATATAGTTGGCTAGTAGTACCCTATTGAGAGTACTTTATATCATGTAACTTTTTCAGTGAAGTGCCCTCCACATGGTTCCTCATGACAAAATTTCAAGATATCAAAAAATTCATCTTCTCTAACACACCGCCTAATCTGAAGGTCGAGTCTGGTGTGATAGATATTTCCCTTTATCTAGGAGTAGGTAGCACTCCATTGTATGATATTCCTCTTTTCTTTGGAAGATAAATGGTGTGGGAATTTTTCTGCAGCAAGATAATTGGCTATATCTGCATACCACAGTGAGTGAGTAGATATGGAAAAAAGATATTGATCTAGAAAAGAATCCTCTGTAGGAGTGCAGTCATCACCTATAATTAATCTAGAAAGAAAATAAGAAACCACATAATCTTTTCCACGTTTATCTAAAATAGTGATATCAAATTCCTGTAATAGCAATAACCATCATGTAACTCTACCATTGGTAACATTTTATTCATTAAAAATTGAATTGCAGTATGGTCACTGTGTACAAATACTTGATACCCAGTGATGTAGTGCTAAAATTTGTTGATAGCATGAACTACTGCTAGGAATTCCTTCTTAGCCATTTTATAGTTGAATTCAACTGGAGTTAAATTCTTTCTGATGTAGTAAATGGCATAAGGTTTCTTTCCTCATGCTGCCCCAAAATAGCACCCATAGCTATGTCAGATGCTTCCATAGTGATATGGAATGACAGTCTCCAGTTTGGTCCTTACAAAATAAGTGCTGCTATTACACAGTTCTTTAAATTCAAAAAGGCTTGCTCACACTTCCTTTTCCACACAAATTCTGCATCTTTCATGAGAAAAGAAAATAGAGGAGATGCAATCTTTGAAAAAGTTTCAATAAATCTCCTGTAATACCCTGCATGTCCCAAAAAACTGTTTACCTTTTTTTGAGTTCTAGGAGTTTGGATTCTCAAGATTACCTCAATTTTTGAAGGGTCTACCTTGATTCCATCTTCCTAAATGAAATGTCCTAGAACAATCCCCTCGGTCATCATCATGTGGCATTTCTTCGTGCTCAAAGCAACATTAGTTTGTTCACAACATTCCAATACCTTTTTCCAAATTAACTAATTATGTTTCAAAGGCATCCCTGTAGGGTGTAAAGTCATCCATGAAAATTTTGAGACAATCTTTCAAGATATCCAAAAATATACCCAATATTTTCCTTTGAAAAGTTGTTGGCATATTGCAAAGGCCAAAAGGAAGGACCCTGTATGCAAAGGTAACCAATGGGCAGGTAAAGGTTGTCTTGTCTTGGTCTTTTGGGAAAATTTGTATTTGATTATAGCCACTAAATCCGTCCAAGAATGAAAAATACTTTTTCCCAGAGAGAGTACTGAGGACCTGGTCAATGAATGGTAAAGGGAAATGGTCCTTTTAGGTGGCCTTATTAAGTTATCTATAGTCTACACAGACTCTCCACTTTCCATTCTTTTCGAGAACAATGAAAAGTGGAGACACCCACTGACTATTAGAAATGGGGTAGATGAAATTAGCATTAAGGAGTGTCTGCAATTCCTCTTTCACTATCTCCTTAAGTGCGGGATTCATTTGGCACTGCAGTTGTCTAACTATTTTGCAACCCTCTTTAAGGTAAATGTGGTGAGTGCATAGGCCAGGATGGATTGATTTCATATGAGTATAGTCCCATGCAAATTCCTTTTTATATTTCTATAAAAATTGTATCAGTAATATGTTTTGTTCAACAGTAAAGTTAGGATTAATGTTTAAATACTACCCTAGCTCAATTTCAACAGGACTTCTGGAAGTATGTGGAGTAGTTTTCAAATTTTCAATAATTGCATAATCTACCTCATCTTCTTCCCCTGGATATTTAATAGAGGCAACAAAAAGTGAATTGCTAATAAAACCATTAATATTGTCATCCTTTGTTTCATCTTTAAAGTATTGTGCTTTTTCGAGCGTGAGGAGAGGTAGGTAAAAATCAGATTCAGGTTCAAATTCATCCCACCAGGGACTATTCACATCCATATGTGGTTTTGCTGGGGGGTAAAGGTTTAGGTTCTTAGTGGCTTGCCCATCGGAGATCACCATAGATCCAGATATACATCCGATATATGCATATGCAGTGGCTAGCCACGGTCTCCCCAAGATTAAAGGATGACCCCCCCGGTTGGATTTACTTTGTGAAATGAGAAAATCAGTTGGGTAATTCCAAGAAGCTACAATGATCACCAAATATTATATCATTCCCTTGGGCTTGACATAAGAACTATTTGCTGTTTCAAGCACTGTAGGTGTAGGTATGAGTCCATGAAGTCCTAGGGAAATAAAAATATCTTTGGTCATTACATTAATGGTTGCCCCCAAATCAATCAGAGTGTTAGTTATGGACTGGTCATCAATATGGAAAGTCACTATAGGATTCCCTGGATCTTTATATTTAGTCAACAAAGGCCGATCAATCACAAGTTTAGATAGTTTCCCCATAACATGGATAGTAGCAGGGTCTTTCGATTTCCTCCTAGGCTTTTGAAACACAAATCTCTCACTATTTTGGCATAGATAGGTACCTCATTAAGAGCTTTTAATATTGGAATCCGCACATACAAATTCTGTAATTCCTTGAGGAACTCCGATTCAGTTTGTGAGGTTGTCCCGATTTCAATTAATCGCTGAGGGTGTAATATTATTAACTAGCCATGAGCTAGTTGGAATATTAAATTTTTCTTTTGATTTCTTGTTTGATGAATAAGAGGGTATGGAGACCCATAAATCTCCTTAATAGGAATAAAATCACTGCTAATGTGAAAGGAGGACATCTTAGCATCTTAATTGAGCACCCTTCTGTGTGAAAAGGGGCTGGAGCACATAGACTGGGTCAACTTTGACCAAATCAACAACGCTGTCATGGAGGACTGGAATTCATTATGGGATAACACAGTTTGGGATGGAGACTCCATGCATGGAAGTAGTTCCTTTAATGAGTGGGGCCATGGGTGAGGAATATCACCACTTATATAAGGAAGAGAATGACAACCATGGATCATTATTTTTTATGTATTTGATATTTGGATTTATGGTCTGTTTAGACTTGTTACTCTCTTAAGCTATTTAGCCAAGATTGTAGTGCTGTTTAGCACAGGGTGTTCCCAAGTGGGGATCCCACCTCTTTCCTTGAGTGACCTCAAAGGAAGAATCTTTGCACTACATTCCACATTCACGCACTAGGCCAAAGCTTCAGTCTTGTGGTACAGTGCATTTTCTGTTGAGAGATGTGCTGAGTTGCAGGTTGTAGCAGTGGAGAATATATCCGAGTGATTTTTGAAAATTTTTTTAGTGGATTAAGGCTTCATTCCATTGGGAGTCTAGTCAGGAAGGCCCTTGAGCCTTATTGCAGCATTCGGCATCAGGCCACTTTATCATTTTCCCCTACAGTGTAGTTTCTATCTTGGACTGAGTTATTTTAAGGAGGAGTCGCAGGGGTGGTTTCAGTATACCATTTGGGGAGGATGTTTTCTAGTGGAGGGATCAGCCTTTCATCTAGAGGATCCATTGGAGGAGGTTACATTATTTTTCATATCATATCAGCCACATCTTTCCAGTTGTATTTTTGTAGTGAATCTTCAGCCCTAGGGCTTTGATTCATATTTTTTATATTGGTGTATTTTTGAAAACCCACTTTCCTTATTTGTTGGAGGTTGTATAAAGCCTAAATCTTCATTTGTTGTATATTTTTAGGCATATATCAGCCATTTATCTTTTGTGTATTCATTTCCTGTAGCAGTGCTTCTATGATTGCACTGTAGCAATGTCTTCGACATATTGATATAGTAGAAACACCTCATTATTGAGGTTTTTATCTATTGGAGGCTTGTTGGATCTTGTTATATGCTTTGGGGCCCATTATTTTATACAAATTTTTTGTTGTTATAATGTATAAGAAGGCTCCATATTGGTCTCCTACTTTGATATAATGTTTTACACTGCTATTCTAGCACTTTTTCTATATTCTTGCTCTTCCCGTTTGGGAATATTACAGTGGTATCAGAGCATAATCTTGGCTTAGCCTATGCATCTTAAGCCAATACGTCATCAGAAGAAGGAGATCCTCTCACAGATAGAGAGAAGAGGTATCTTAGAAGAAGAAACCAGAAGTTTGATTATACAGATGATAAGGAAGACAAGGGTAAAACCCCTTTATCAGAAGGAGATGAGGAGAAGGAGTATCCAAAGCTTCTTCTTCGAACTATGCAAGACATTGCAAGAGAAATAAAGGAGATGAGGATGGATAGACACAAGGAATCCCCTAAAGGGTTTCTACGTGGTGAAGGCTCAAGAATTTCTCAACATTGGAGTGATCAACCAGTGATGCCATAGCAAGTTTTTCAATGCTCCACAATGCCTACATTCCTAGAAGTGGGAAATGGAGTGTTTCAAGAAAAAGAAACTCTTGAAGACTATTTCATGGACTATGAGTCTCAATCTCAGAGATTCAGGGATCGCTTGAGTTTTCAATATTTTTCTTAGATCAAGGACAATAGGAGACCTTGACATCACAATAGAGGTGGAGGTTTCATATAGAATCATGATCTACACTGAACTATGGGTAGATTTTTCTTACCCAACTTTGATGGGTCATATAAATGCACTTCCAAATCATGGGTAGAGAAGTTAGACATCTACTTCCAGCTGAACCGAGTACCTGAGATGGAGGCCATCAAGATAGCAGCGCTGCACCTTGAGGGTGAGGCACATGATTGGTGGTTTCATGGCTTGTCTAGATTGGGTCATTCCAATGTGACTGCATATTCAGAATTCACAAGAAGGTTGGTGGAGAGGTTTGATTGGAGAGACCCAGAGGCACCTTTCATGGGGCTAGCAAAGCTCAAAAAATCAGGTAATCGAAAAACTTATATTTTTGAATTTCTAAAACTTTATGTTATGGTTCTTGATTTATCTACAACAAGAAGGTTCTATATGTTTATTGATGGGTTAGAAGAACCTCTTCATGGGTTGGTTAATTCTACCAAGCCCACTACCCTTCAAGATGCCATTGAAAGGGCTAGAGATCTACAAGATGCCTTGCCAAATGCAAAGGCAACATTTTAGAAAAATCCCACTTTTCCATTCAAGGGAAAAGATGAGAAGGCTCCTCTTTCAAAGGAGAGCCAAAACAAAGTACCTCTCAGTGATGATGTCCGAAGAGATTTTAGGAGAAGGAAGCTTTGCTTCACATGCCAAGAATCATGGGTACCCCGACATAGATGTGCAGCAGGAAAGACACACTATATAGAGGTCTTTTCAGGTGATGAGGAGAATGAAGAAGAATAACCAGAAGAAGTTTGTAGCGCTAGAATAGTAGGAGATGATCCACCACCACCAAGAGGTGGGAATGGAACATTTGCTCCAATTTGAGGGGCTCTTGCATCATTGAGGGGAGTGCCCAAATACTTGACCTTGAGGGTTCAAGGTTCCATATTAGATTAAAGGGTTTCAGTTTTTATTGACAATGGGGCTACCCACAACTTTATTGATGCCCAAATAGTGAAGAGGAGGGCAATACCCACTAATGCTTTTGAGGGATTTTCTGTTTTGGTCCTAAGAGCTAGAAATATGCAGTGCATGCATTATGTTCCATATTTATCTGTCACCATGGGGAAATATACATTGAATGATCACTTCTTTGTGGTTGACATACCTGACACCAATGTGATATTGAGTGTGCAGTGGTTGATTACTTTGGGGAAGGTCACCATAGATCGGGAGACTTTTCAGATGGAATGGGTGGATAGAAAAAGTGGCAAAAATCAAATGATTAAGGACATGCACACATATCCCTCACATACAAATTCAATACAGAAAACATAGATGGATTTGCGCAGTGGAAGCAAGGACCTAACAATCCCATCTATTATGCACATGACTTTGCCCCATGAGACATTACTGTTTTGTGGCAAACCACCTGAGAGGCCACCTGATCAGGGATTGGTGAGGAATGTCTCACAACATAGTACACCACTTATATATCCAGGAGGGGTGGGGGCATTGGGAGGTCATGGTACAACATGGAGAGTCTTGGGTAGAGTTAAGGAGGAGGGATACATTCTCCCAACATCATCATTACCTACCCTCATCTCAGATCTTGCGCTGAGAAAGGAGAAATAGAGGGAGGATAGCAACCTTCTAGTATGTGACTTTGGCATAGGAGATGTCAAATGAGGGAGCAACCATATGATATATTATTTCTATGATAGATCACCAATGTTGTCACTTTGGAGAATAGATCCATATTGGAAATCCGAGCTATTGGTGGATTATTCCAAGGATCTTTTTACTTGTATGATACTTGATGACGAGCTACTAGAGGAGGGATATTCAGTCAAAGATGAGGTCATCTACTATCATGGTAGGATATTCTTATCTAGAGCTTCCAAGCTCAAGGAGAAGTTACTACATGCAACACATGAATATTTTCTCTTCAACCATACTTATTCCATGAGAGCATACCATACCATCATGGAGGGTTATACTTGGGAAGGCTTTGAAGAGGATATATATCAGCATTTGAAGAGATGCATGGACCATGTGGAGATGGAGGAGATAAATAACTCTTTGATGGAGTTATCATAGCCACCTCTTTCCTCTCAGGGAATCAGAGGGGATCTATCAATGAGCCACTCCATTTGTATGAGCAAAGTATATGGTAAGGATATTGTTTTTATGCATATTGATTTACTTGGTGAATATTTTCATTCCTTCACCATACATGTATAGGCCATTGTTCCAAGGGGGATCATTCTACATTATAAACTTCATGGTCATCTTGGGGCCATAAAAATTGTCGAGCATGGCCACTCCCTAGGAGGATATAGGGAGATGACTTATCGTTTTGAGTGTGCTCCAAAGGCACCAAACATTTCTCACCTTCTCAAAGCATGTGAGAAGAATATGGCAGCAAGTAAGTGGTGGGGAAAACACTTACCATATCACTATTTAATGCATTCAGGAGATATACTACGCTGGTTCCACATGTGGGACTATGATCCACCTCCATTTTTTCATATGGTTGTTTATGTATACTTGGTTTTGATCCCATACATTGATAATGTCCTTATTCTTTTCACGGGAATTATTGGAGAGAGGATGGAAGGATTGGATGTGCCCTTTGGGAGAGATATTCTCCATGTTTCAGGGAGAACATTGGGAAAACCATGATTGCTACATTGGGTCTTTTGCTTCCTTGTGGGATGAATAATTTGCATCTCATGAGAAATTTGGAGAAGCATTTCATGAAGGGATTGATTGGGAGACACTTGGCTTATGGGGGAAGCTTATCACATGGAGGTGTCATCAATGGTGGAGGAGAAGAGTTGCAACACTCACCTTTATAGCTGCTTGAGGAAAAGAAACATTTGGGATGGGAGGACTGTAATATTCCCAATTATCCATGAGTTATTTGGAATATTAAATTTTTCTTTTGATTCCTTGTTTGATGAATACGAGGGTATGAGGACAAATAAATATCCTTAATAGGAATAAAATCATTGTTAATGTGAAATGAGGACATCTTAGTAGCTTAATTGAGCACCCTTGTGTGTGAAAAGGGGCTGGAGCACATAGACTGGGTCAACTTTGACCAAATCAACAATGTTGTCATGGAGGAGTGGCATTCATTATGGGATAGCACAGTTTGGGATGGAGACTCCATGCATGGAAGTAGTGCCTTTAATGAGTGAGGTCAAGGGTGAGGAAGCTCACCACTTATATAAGGAAGAGGATGGTAGCCATGGATCATTATGTTTTATGTATTTTATATTTGGATTTATGGTCTATTTATACTTGTTTCTCTCTTCAAATGTTTAGCTAAGATTTCAGTGTTGCTTAGCACAGGGTGTTCTTGAGCGGGGATCCCACCTCTTTCCTTGAGTGACCTCAAAGGAAGAGACTTTGCACTACATTCCACATTCAGGCACCAGGTCAAAGCTTCATTCTTGTGGTACAACGCAATTTTTGTTGAGAGATGTAATGAGTTGCAGGTTGCAGCAGTGGAGAATATATCCGGGTGATTTCTGATCTGTTTTTCAGTGGAGGAAGGTTTCCTTCCATTAGGAGGCTAGTGAGGAAGGCCCTTGAGCCTTATTGCAACATTTGGCATCAGGCCACTTTATCATTTTCCCCTACAACATAGTTTCTGTCTTCGACTACGTTATTTTAGGGAGGAACTACAGGGGTGGTTTCAGTATACCATCTGGGAAGGAGGTTTTCTAGTGGAGGGCTCAGCCTTTCTTCTAGAGGATCCATTTTAGGAGGCTGCATTCTTTTTCATATCAGATCAGCCACATCTTTCCAGCTATATTTTTGTAGTGAATCTTCAATTCTAGGGCTTTGATTCATATTTTGTATATTGGTGTATTTCTGAAAACCCACTTGGGTTCTTTTTTGGAGGTTTTATAGAGCCTATATCTTCATTTGTTGTATCTTTTTAAGCATATATCATCCATTTATCTTTTGTGTATTAATTTTCTATAGCAGTGCTTTTATGACTGCACTATAGCAGTGTCTACGACATCTTGATATAGTAGTAGCACCTCATTATTGAGGGTTTTATCTATTTGAGGCTTGCTAGATCTTGTTATATGCTTTGTGGCCCATTATCTTATACAAATTTTCTATTGTTATAATGAATAAGAAGGCTCCATATTGGTCTCCTACTTTGATATGAAGTTTTACACTGCTATTCCAACATTTTGTTCTATATTCCTGCTCTTCCCATTTGGGAATATTACAGAGGGTATGGAGGATCGTGAATTTTAACAGCTGAGTCAGCTATCACAGATGCACCAGCCCTGCTCGGGTTGGTTGATGTAGAAACAACAGACCCAAGTTGGCTGCTACAGGTGTAACAAGAGGTGCTGTATCAGCTGTTACATGTGTAACAACTATTTCAGAATCGACTATATCCTTTCTAGGAAACTCACATTCTTCCTCGGTAATAATGGGAGTATTTTCAAGTATGATTACTTTTTCTGATCGAAGCTAAACCTTTTTAAGCCCAATAGGAGTGATAAGATAGTTCTGGAAAGTAACTAGGGTATCTATGCTCTGATCTGCCTTATTATTTGGATTGGGGTTAGGTTGCAAAGGTAATTGGGGTCAAACGGGAGGTGCAGGAGTTTGAAGAGGAGGCAATTGTAACTACTGCTACATTGGTAATGCAGGGGGCATTGGACCTTGGCCATTACCTCTCTAGCTCTGAATCCAAGGATGAGATTGTGAGGGAGAATATTGCATTGGTGGAAGGGAAGGCCACTCATTCCATGGTGAAGGAAATTATATTGAGGAAGGAGTAGGATATGGCCATGGAAATTGCTGACTATTATAAACATTATTCTAAGGATTAAAAGAGGAAAAATATGGAGGTATACCTATAGGTCATGGTTGCCATGGTCTCTTTGATCTGATGAAGTAGGAAGACTGGACATCCTTGCTTGATTCTTGAATTACTAATTTTAGTATGGGTAGTTCCAGACATTGACTAGTAGAATGTGCCAACTCACAGATGTTTCACAAGCTGGCGCTATTTCGTCCACATTCTCTTTCTAAAATTTTCTTTTTGTATCGAGGACAAAATATTGCCAAAGAAACTTCAACTTCTTCTTGTGCTTTCTTAACTTGTACCATAGTGATCTGAGTAGATAGAGTACTGAGGAGGTTTGTTTTAAAATCCTCAAATAGATTCCCAATCTGTGCTCCGGTTAATCTTCCACTTGAGGACTTCTGTATCCAAATTGAAGGGTCCCGAACTAAACTTCTCCCTTTGACTGATCCTCTTGAAATCCATAGACAAAGCTTCATTATTTCTTCAAGCTGTTATTACGATATGTATCCTTTTCCCAATAGATTTAAATGCTACAAACAATCATCTCTTACACCTATTAAGAATATATGTTTCAATATTTACCGGGCTAAGTTACCAAACTTAGACCTTTGTAAATTATAATGGAATCATTCCATGTAGTTTTCCAAGCTCTCCTCCTGCTTCTGTGCAATTCTGAGGATCACTTCCTTCAAATCCCTAGTTCGATAATAATCTTGATACTTAAAGAGGAAGGCCTCCCTCATGTCATTCCAAGTTCTGATCGTGCCAGCACCCAATCTCATGAACCATCTTAGTGTTGCCCCTTTCAGAGTATCAGGAAACAATTTCAGCTTCTGGGCGTCTGAAGTGTAGTCATAACTCCTACACAGCACATCGAACTCGAACATAAAGGTATTAGGATCTTCAATAGCCATCCCTTGAAAGGACCGTAGAGATGATAAAGGAATGTTTTTCATAGGAGCTTCATCCCGTGTTGCCACTATTGAGAATTCAAAACTAATATAACCATATGTCTTAAGATTATCGTCCCCCATGGCTGATCCTTCCTAATGGGATGAACTGCCCTCAAAATATGCAGGGGATTAAAAAATAAATAAAGGATCGGGTTGTTCCAGGACAAGTTGTTTCACTGCACTACCTGCATCCAAACGATGTTCAACTAAATTTTGTTCCTCAAGCCCTTGATGCTCCCCACTGGTCTCCCCTTGTCCTTCAATTTTCAGATTTTGATCAATGAATTTCCACTGTTGTTTCAAATCTGGAGTCTTGATATAATGAGTGGATATGTTGTTTGAAGGGTGATGAGGTCCAGACACGGAAGGTACTGATGCCTCAGGCTTCGATATAGTAGCATCTTTCTATGGTCCCATATTCCAATTGTCTCTGTATGAAGTAGATTGTTCCTTTTCTACTTTTGAGATCAGCTCCCCAAAGAATGTCTTTCTTCCCAAGTCTACACTCTTCTTTTCCTTTTTACGACTCGTCTTTCCTGTAGTTAGTTAGAGTGGGATGTGTTGTGGATTTCTCTATTGTCCTACTGGAACACATGGACCCTATATGTATCAATCCTTCCTATAAGTGCTTCAATTTCTATAGCGGTGAGCCTGCTCAAGTATGTTAGAGCGATGTGTAGGTTCTTACCTCTCGTCTTACCACCCAGCAATCATATAGCTAAATACACACTGAAGAAAACACCTGAAAACTCACACTTATAAGTGTCCCAGCGAGACAATGGTGAGCCTGCATAGGAATGTTAGAGCGATGCGCAGGTTCTTACCTCTCGTCTTACCGCCCAACAATTGTGTAGTTGAAGACACACTAAAAAAACACCCAAAACTTACACTTTTAAGTGCCCTAGTGGAGAAATGGTGAGCCCGCCTAGGTATGTTAGAGCGATGCACATGTTCTTACATCTCATCGTACCAGCCAACAATTTTCTCACTAGGAACACCCTATCATCAAACAAACAATTCTGGTTGATTGGATCGTCACTGCCATTCACGGAAATGATGCAAAAATGTTGGACTGTATTAATCATTGTTAAATGACTAAGACAGTACACATAAATTATCAATCCAGGGACATCTTTTATTTCAATGACAGTTGCACTAATTGTGCCAATACATCAAATTAGAAGCAAATCAAAATAAAGAAAAATCATTGCTAAATCAATTTCTCAAAGAAATAACTCAAGTAGGAATTGTTGAAAATGCAGCAAGATGATGGAGCTTAGTGAAATGAAGTCGCCTTCACTAAGTGGGCCCGCAGGCTATTTTTGGCGCAAAGTCTATTTTTAGACTATGTCTATTTTTAGACATATGGAGCATGGTCTGGGAGTTGCAGTATGCTATTCTTGGAGTATTGTTCATGTTGGTAAAAATAGATGGACCTCTATTTTTAGACATTTAGGTCGAAGTCTATTTTTAGACTGCCTAGCTAAAAATAGAAAAGTCAAATATTATTTACCCTTAATAATATTTGGACTCTAAACTTCAGTTTACTCTCTTGGAGCACTTCAGTTGGAGCTACAGAAGTGGCTGATGCATCTGAAAAAGGAATTACGCTATTCCTAGGGGTTTGGCGAGCTCATTCATGGTTTACTTCAGTTAGGACTTCAGTGGCAGAATTTTGGTGGAGTTGATGAGACAGTTGGTGGAGTTGTGTTCGGTTTAACTTAGTTGAACTAGTTGTGATTAGTTTAACTAGATAATAAACTAGTAATGAGTGGAGTGAATTAAATATTATTTAATTCACTAATTATTAACTCATTATTCAACTCAAGAACACATCAGTTCACTACAGTGCATGGACAGTTCAGTGGAGACCAGTGAAAGAGGTAGATGAAAGGGTTGAGATAGCTATCAGTTGTGACATGAGTTGTGCATGAGATTTGCACCACACTTGGAGGAAATTTCCCATGAGGATTGCACTGTCAAGCCAAGGAGATTCGAACCTTGGATCTCTCATTACACCAGCCTTGATTTCACAATAGAGGCAGGCAATTAGTGGATGAGTTTTGAACCTGTGACTTTTTCAAAACCAATCTAGTTTGTGTGTAACTTTATGAGATAGTACTGAGTACTTGTGAGGAGTATTGTACTGAGATTGTTACATGTTTCTCTTCCATCTTAATATACAAAATAGCTGGGGGTTTTCAGCTATAAGATTTCCTCATACATACTGTGTAATGTGTGTGATGTTTTGATGATCTTTGATGATCTTTTGATCACATACCGCTTGTTTTATTTCCGCATGTGTGATGATCTGAGTAGAAGAGATTATGTGTTGCATATGAATTCGAATTGATATGTGATCAGGATAATCTCGGTGGATAAATCTTCATTATTCAGCAAATTTCTACATGGTATTGGAGCTATAGAAGCTATCGGAGAAGAGATTGATCATCACAGTGATTACAAACTTATTTCGGTAGACAGAGTCTGCATGCGGGCCAGGTAGCCTCTGGATCCATCCTTTCCTTTGAAAGGTGATACATCCAGTAAATGCCCCTGCAGTCGATCTCTGTGCTAGAAATAATTTGTTCTCACAGATCAAGAGCGGTTGAGTTTTGAGCTTGGAATTCGAATTTTTGCAGCAGTTTGTTTTCTTGGTGCCGGAGTTGAAAATGTCTTTCAACGGTTTGCGACTCGAATATTCTCTTGAAGGCAGTTCGAATTATGTTGCATGGAAAGATCGCATGGAGGCAGTATTATAAGATAATGGACTAAAGGAGTTCATAGATACGAATGTCCAAAAGCCCACGGATCCTGCTGAAGTCGAAGCTTGGCAAAAGAAGATGGCGAAATGTCGAAGGATTCTGTTGCAGGGCGTTAAGGAACACATTGTATCCAGCCTGCATGGAAAATCTTCTCCATATTTAATGTGGAAAGTGCTGATAGATCTATTCCAGAGTAAGAGTGACCAAAGGAAGCTAGCGCTCAAAGATAAGCTCAGAAACATCAAGATGGAGAAAGGCGACAGTATCGCCAAATACCTCACGAAGTTCACTCAATTCAGAGATGAGCTGGGAAGTGTGGGGGTGATTGTCGAAGAAGAGGATATGGTGGACCTGGCTCTCCTTGGTCTTCCGAAAAGTTGGCATGCATATCAAGATAGTGTCAATGGTCGGGAGAAGTTGCCGGCATGGGAGCGCCTTTTGGCGGATCTCATGTAAGAGGAGATAAGGAGGACTACCAGGGATGGATCTTCATCAAAGGTACCTGATGAAGAAAATTGTGCTTTGGCTGCCAAAGCAAAGAAGGGGAAGAGGAAGAAAGCTTCTCAGTCTGGTGCGAAAGGCAAGAAGCAAGACATGTCCAAGGTGAATTGTTTTCACTGTCACCAGCACGGACACTATGCCACAAATTGTCCGCAGAAGAAGAAAAATAAGAAGGCTGCTGGATCTGCAGCGGGAGAGGCATTGGCTTCTCAATTCGAACTGGATTTTTCACTGATCGCATGCTTGGTTTCAAGTGTGGCGGGATCATTTTGGTTCTTGGAAAGTGGTGCGTCATTTCACATGACCGGAGATCGAGATCTGTTTTCATATCTGGAGGAAAAAGATCTTGGAGTGCACATCGAGATGGGCGATGATGGTAGATACAGTGCAACTGGTATCGGTACCATTTCCTTTGAGAGGGAGTCTGGTAAACCTTTCATATTGAAGGAATTTTTGCATGTTCCGGGATTGATGAAGAACCTGATCTCTATGGCGATGTTGG
This sequence comes from Pinus albicaulis, assembly GCA_034641835.2. Lineage (NCBI taxonomy): Eukaryota > Viridiplantae > Streptophyta > Pinopsida > Pinales > Pinaceae > Pinus > Pinus albicaulis. The sequence continues at coordinate 1,042,955,783 of CM076584.1, read as the reverse complement.
AAGACAAGGGGTATGATGTGGTATTCAGTGAAGGGAAAGCCTTCCTGCGCAGTAAGACTACTGGTGAGACCCCGAAGATAGGGGTTCGAGTTAAGAACCTTTATCAGTTGCAAGTAGATGGCTGCGCAGCAATGGCATGCAAGGCGGGAGAAGTGGTGAGCCGGAATGATGAGGGCGAACTGTGGCACAGGAGATTGGGCCACCTTCACCATGGAGCTTTGGAAGATACTCGCAAATGTATTTCTCATCAAGCCCAGGCACCCTGCATGTACTGCATCGTTGCAAGGTGTACCTGGGGTAACAAGGAAAGCCACCTTTCACGAGAAGGATAGCCGCGCCACGACGATCCTTGAGAGAGTTCACACAGACGTGTGTGGTCCTTTCTCTGTAGCTTCGACAGCAAAGCACAAGTACTATGTGATCTTTGTTGATGATTTCTCTCGGAAGTGCTGGATCTTCTTCATGCAGAAGAAGAGTGAGACATTTTCTAAGTTCTGTGAATTCAAGGCGCTGGTAGAGAAGGAATCGGGGAAGCATGTGAAGGCTCTTAGGAGCGACAATGGTGGTGAATTCATCTCGGCTGAATTCAAAGACTTTTGCAGCGCAGAAGGGATTCGGAGAGAGCTCATCGCACCCCATAACCCATAGCAGAACGGGGTGGCTGAGCGGAAGAACAGAATGATCGTGGGTGCTGCACGGGCGATGTTGCATGATCAGGGCCTACCCCTTCACTTGTGGGCTGAGGCATGCAATATAGCAGTGTATGTGCAGAACCGTTGTCCTCACAAGGTTCTTGGCATGAGTACACCAGAGGAGGCTTATTCTGGCAAGAGGCCTGATATTTCCCATTTGCGGATTTTCGGATCTCCTGTCTACATGCATGTGACGAAGGATGCGAGAAGGAAGCTGGATCCAACTGCTGAAGTTGGAATATTTGTGGGGTACACCGATACACCTCACAACTATCGGGTGTATGTGCCAGACAGTCGCAAGACTGTTGTGCGACGGGATATAAAATTTCAGGAGGAGAAAGCCATGCAGTGTTCGCTTGAGAGGGAGCTACACTTGCATGCAGATGAGGAGCTGTTAGTTCCTAAGGAGGATCTTCCGGATGTGGATTAGCCACAAGAGGAAGTTCAGGAGGTGGAAGAAACCACCCACGTAGCGCCAACCATCAGAGGGCACAAGCGCACTATAGAAGCTGAGCGACTGGCTCGAGATGCAGAGAAGGTTGTAGGACCACCTACAGCACAGCGTAGGTAGAGGCAGTCACCGGATCGGTACACTGGATACATGGCTCTTGTGGGTCAATGTGTCATGACGGAGCCATCCTCTTTTGAGGAAGCTATGGAGGAAACTGCATGGGTAGATGCCATGAACGAATAATATGATTCGATCGTCAGAAACAGTGCATGGGAGATTGTCCCAAGACCAGAGGGGAAATCAGTGGTGGGTTCACGATGTATCTACAAAGTGAAGCAGGCGACTGACGGGAGTGTGGAGAAGTACAAGGTGAGATTTGTCGCCCGTGGCTTCTCACAGATCGAGGGGATCGATTATGAGGAGAATTTTTCACTTGTCGCAAGGTACTCTTCCATACGGATGATCCTTGCTCTCTCAACGCAGATGGGATGGCACATCCATTAGATGGATGTGAAGACTATGTTCCTCAACAGAGTCATTAAGGAGGAGGTGTACATAGAGCAGCCTGAAGGTTTCGAGATCTTCAGCAGTGAGTCACATGTGTGCCGACTCAAGAGAGCACTGTACGGGCTGAAACAAGAACCTCGTGCTTGGTGCACACAGATTGACAGTTATTTCACCGGGCTTGGATTTTCCAAGAGTGAGGTGGATCCTAACCTGTACCAGATTGTGGTGGAGGGGAAGCTACTAATCATTGTACTGTATGTAAATGATTTTATTTTGACGGGTGATGAGCTGTTGATACTTTCATACAAGGAGGATCTTGCACGAGAGTTCGAGATGAAGGACTTGGGCCTCCTTCATTATTTCCTGGGATTAGGTCTAGGAAGCACAATGGAGGGTATTTTGTTTCTCAGGGCAATGTACCCAGGAGATACGGGAGGTTCACTTGTCATGGCTGCAAGCACAGTGACACTCCTCTTCCTGGTGGTTGGGAGGAAGGAGGATGCTACTTCGAGCGGAGGTAGTGGATTACTGCCACCTATCGGCAGGGTTAGTGGAATTTGCTTATGTATCTCAGTCGTGCACGACCCGATATATGCTATCTTGATGACCAACTTTGCAAGCTATGGTTAAGCCTACTGAAGCTCTTCTAGAAGCGAGCAAGCATGTATTACATTATCTTAGTAGCATAAAGGATATGGTCTATGGTGCAGTTGACCACTGAGGCGTCTCTGGTTCCGACTTCTTAGTGGTGACCGGGCCCAACGGGCCCAGAAAGAGCATGCGGAGTTTTTAGCATTGGGTCGACAGTAGTTTCCTGGTACAGTAGGAAGTAGAGATCCGTGGAACTCAGTTCAGCAGAGGCCAAGTACATGGCAGCTAGATTGGCTGCATGCAAGGCTATTTGGATGAGGAAGATCCTCGCAGGATTGTTCAGGTTGCATTTGGAGCCTACAGTGATCTACTGTGATAACCAGAGTTGCATTAAACTCTCGGCTAATCCAATATTTCATGATATAGGTCCAAACACATCGACATCAGGTATCATCATATCAGAGATTGTGTTCAGCGGAGAATCATGATGCTTTCATATGTTCCCACGGAGGATCAGGATGTTTGCTTTATCTGCTTGAGGCGCTCACGAGGAACAGTTCATTCCACTGAGAGCAGGGATGAGTTCTGTTGAGTAATCCATATCTTCTTTGAGGAGGAAATCATTGAAAATGCAGCAAGATAAGTGGAGCTGATGAAATGAAGTCGCTAAAACTAAGTGGGACACTTGGACCAACAGACCAAAGTCTATTTTTAGACTATGTCTGTTTTTAAACATTTAAAGACATATGGAGCATGGTGCAGGATTTAGAGTATGCTATTCACAATTATTGATCATGGTAAAAATAGATGGACCTCTATTTTTAAGACATTTGATCAAGCCTATTTTTGCCATTGCAGCTAAATAGAAAAGTCAAACATTATTTCCCTTAATAATATTTGGACTCTAAACTTCAGTTTACTCTCTTGGACACTTCAGTTCGAGCCTACGAAGTGGCTCATGCATACGACAGAGGAATTATGCTATTTCTAGGGGTTTGGTGAGCTCATGCATGGTTGACTTCAGTTAGGACTTCAGTGGCAGAAGTTTGGTAGAGTTGATGAGACAGTTGGTGGAGTTGTGTTCGGTTTAACTTAGTTGAACTAGTTGAGATTAGTTTAACTAGATAATCAACTAGTAATGAGTGGAGTGAATTAAATGTTATTTAATTCACTAATTAGTAACTCATTATTCAACTCAAGAACACATCAGTTCACTACAGTGCATGGATAGTTCAGTGGAGACCAGTGAAAGAGGTAGATGAAAGGGTTGAGATAGCTATCGGTTGTGACATTAGTTGTGCATGAGATTTGCACCACACTTGGAGGAAATTTCCCATGAGGATTGTGCTGTCAAGCCAAGGAGATTCGAACCTTGGATCTCTCATTAGACCAGCCTTGATTGCGCAATAGAGGCAGGCAATTAGTGGATGAGTTTTGAACCTGTGACTTGTTCAAAACCAAGATAGTTTGTGTGTAACTTTAATGAGACAGTACTGAGTACTTGTGAGGAGTATTGTACTGAGATTGTTACATGTTCTCTTCCATCTTAATATACAAAATAGCTGGGGGTTTTCAGCTATAAGCTTTCCCCATACATACTGTGTAATGTGTGTGATGTTTTGATGATATTTTGATCGCATACCGCTTGTTTATTTCCGCATGTGTGATGATCTGAGTAGAAGAGATTATGTGTTGCATATGAATTCGAATTAGTATGTGATCGGGATAATCTCGGTGGATAAATCTTCATTATTCAGCAAATTTATACATGGTATCGGAGCAAAGATTGATCATCACAGTGATTACAAACTTATTTCGGTAGACAGAGTCTGCATGCGGGCCAGGTAGCCTCTGGATCCATCCTTTCCTTTGAAAGGTGATACATCCAGTAAATGCCCCTGCAGTCGACACTTGAGGTCATGCGCTGCCCCCCCCTTGACCTCAAGTGTCGAGAGTTATATAATGGTTACATGTTCAGAAAAATGAGGAATAGACCAGTCATGAGAATCTTACAATTCTCATGCTGATCAAAATAATATACATATAGTTACAACCACTTCTTAATAAAAAGTATTACTGGAAGAATATCGACTACAATAAAAACTTCCCAAAAGTTTTCATCCTAAAATAAAATACGTAATAACTTCTACAGTTGTTCGTGGAAAATGACAACTGTAGTGTAACATCAATTGCGGAAAGGTTGACATCCAGAAGTTGACAATGTCCAGTCAACAATATAGTTGTAATAACAGTTTATATAGTGGATATTTAACAACACCGTGATGTAATAACTCACCGTAACAACACACTTTCACTACTTCTGTACGCCTCATGCTCTAGATATTTTGTGCTAAGAAAAACATCTGGAAGGACAAAAAAAATACTAGATAACTTCTTCCAACATTTATCCTAGTTATTCATAGAAAAAAGAAATGATACATCATAATAATCGATGAAACTACAAGATAATGAAAATAAGGTAAAAAAACACTATTTGAGATAGAAAAGTAGGAAAAGAGGCAAATATCATCCCAATGGTTGTAGTCACAAGGTAACAATAGGGGAAAAAAATGTAGGAAATAAGTACAAAACTAACACCCAACACCTGGACTCGGGGGCTAAAAATGTGGCACAAATCCTTGATCTGCAAGCACAAAATTGACATTTTGGGGCCTTAGCTGCTACCTTGACAATGCAATCCCATGGCTAAGGGTCTATAACCACTTCCTTTCCCTTAAATTCCTATGGCTAAGCCTAAAAGGGGTTAAAAATTAGTTCCCCCTTAGGGAACAAGGCCCTAGAAGGTTGTGTTACCTCCTGGGGATGTCAATGACGCAGTGTAAGGTCTATTTGTCATGTTTCCATCAATTCCACTTCCTCAAAGTCATCTAGGAGATTGAATCACATCTTAGTAGCCTCTCGTCGTATTTTTACCCCGGTTGGGCTATTACTTGGGTAGATGTGAGATGAGAGTGTTACAAAGTGGTATCAGAGCATGGTTCAATCCTTGGAAAGGATGGGTGGTGTGTTGGTAATTCTTTTCTATTGGTTTCATATGTGTTTAGTATGCTTGTGGTCTATGTACTTGTTGCATCCGTGTTATGTTGGCCATGGTGGAAGTGGTGTCACCATGGAAGGGATGAAGGTGTTGTTTTCAACATGTTGTCATGAATGTATGATTGGTTGTGTGTTGTTCTTGCTCATGTATTGTTCATGCATGCATGATTATATATTTTACATGCATTTCTTGCTTATGTTAGGGTTACATGTTGGTCATGCTTCAGTGTTATCTGTGTATGCCTACTTGTGTGATGATATATGTTGTACATGCATTGATTGTTCATGTTTGGTCACATGTTGTCACACTTATGTATTTTCTATGTAATTTGGCATGGTCGATGTTGTCATGCAACGTGAGGTCATTATATGAAATTAGGTCATCATGATGATATTGGTATGTTATGATGTTAATGTGTTGATTGAGATAGAACAGGAGATGAAAACCATCAAAGTGAAGTTGCAACATTGGATCTCGAGGCAAGAGAATGTCGTCATACATGTTTGGATGTTTTGTATGTAGGTATGTGATTCATGTTTGTTATAAGCATTAGGGTTTCTTATATGTTTGTCATTATATTATTATGGTTACATATGTGATAAATACTAGTTGATTAGTGTAGTTATATTCATTATGGTTATGAGTATTCCTTTCATTATATTGATGTTATGGTTACATACATTATAGATGCTAGTTGATTAATGTGGTTATATGTATATGTGTCAAACAATCATGAATGATAGTGTCCTGTGGTGGTATTCATTGTGATTGTTGTTTTATGCTAGATAACTTATATGTTTTTGATGATCATGTTATGGGTTAACTTGTTGTTATTGTATGATAGTTAGCTTAATGATTAGGTTACATGTTGTTGATGAGCATGATATATAACTTGTCGTTGTTACATTCTAGTGACTTGATGGGTAGGGTTATTGTTGGCTTGATGGGGCCTAGAACCAAGTACAAATATGACTGCGCAAACCAACAGAACCCACTATTACTGACCCTTTTGGTAACGATATGATTGTGAAGACCAAAATCTCACCCGAGGCAATATAGGGGGATGATAGAACTAGGTTTCTCCATCCAGAGGGACAATGGAATGTGGATTTATGGTTTTTCCTCCTTTCTATACTTGGAACAGCTTCGTAGAACAGATCTATCAAATATACATTCGATGTTCAACACATCTATTGAACTTACTTGCAGATTACGTGATCTTACTTATTCAAGCATAAAAAAACATAAATAACCTTAAGCAGAACTTCACTATGAAATCATAGATCAGAATCCTTACTTAGCACAGATAATCATATAAAAAAATTAAAGCAAACACATCAATAGAAACATAGATATATCTTCAAAGGTATTTTATTAACATTCAGATCTTTCCCATACAATAAATTCCACCCTGCGCACTCAACTGTAGGGTTCTGCGCACTGAGCTGTAGACTTCCTAAGGTCTCCGCACACTCAGCTACAAGAGGATTTCCTCTAACCCAAAACCATAGACTCAAACTCAAAATAGTCTTACATAAAAATGCATTTCATGAGTTACATATCCAAATCTTCTATATCTTGACTTCTAGCCTGGATTCCTTATATAATCTTTTACATTACAATACCATGGTCTGAAAAACATGGGCGGAGTTCAAAAGTCACAAAATATTCCCATCAAATTACAAAATAAGGGGATTTGACCCACCCCAAAGCCCCCAAGTCTCTAAATATAACTCCACATTGTGCGCTCTGCTCCTTGATTTGCAGAGTCTTTCTCAACTTCTTTCTTCAAGGGGTACCTTATCTAACAGGCCCCCAACACAAGACTGTGACTCTTATTGAGTCACAATATCAGTGCACCATCAATATTTTCTTTGAAGCCGCTCAAGAAATCCTTCAGTGGTGGAATCTCTTCAGCACAGTGCTTTTCAAAATCTCGTACTTCGCTGAGTAGTGTCTTTGTGATTGTCCCGACTGACTTCTATGCAAATCCTCTCTGGTCCTGGCATAGTGCTTTCAGCTTATTTTCTATAGCCTCGGAGAGCGGACACACCTTAGCTTCCCACGAATTAATTCTGGTTGTAATTAGTTGTTCCTTCCGGCGCAACTCATCGATCTAATTCTGCAAGGATTTACCCTCATGGAGATGGGTATATCGCTGCATCGACACTAAGATATTGGTTGTGACCTTAATTTGGTCAACTTTTTCTAGCTTCTTGTGAACTTCGGCTTCTATCTTCATCCCCTGAAGGTCCTCCTATAGTGAAGCCCATACAACCACGAAATCATTGAACACATTCACGTGCTCCTGTATATGGGACTCAATCTGTTTAGTGGAAGCTTTGAGCTCTGTTGCGCAATGCTACTGGAATTCTATTGGAGTGGCCGGCTGCAATTGTAGCTGCAACTCAAATATTTTCATATGCATTTTGAGGCACATATCGTTGATATTGGGTTTGGAGTCCTTAACTATTTTCGCAAGATTAGCCACTTTTTCCTTTGGCATTATTGCAACATGAATCTGAAGCTCTAGTAGCTCACTGCAAGCCTTGGAGATGGCTTCCCCTAGCTTATGTCTGTGCACAATCTCAACATCGTGCTTCTGTATAGCCATCTCCTTTTCTTTAGCCATGCTCTGTCATTCCTTCTTAACATATTGAATAAATAAGAGGGTGTGATGTTCTCTGATCTGCAATTCTTCAGTCACACCTTTGTGGAACTCATGCAATGTCTATAGAGTAAGTGCAACAAGATTAAGTCTTGTATTATGCCAGTGCACTACCTGCTTCATCTGATCCATAGTATCAAAACTAAAAATGCCTACAAGGATTGGCACCATGTAGGTATTATTTTTCATGGCCATCTCATGCTCTACTGTGCTTGCTCATGCTGGTACCCTTCTCACTTGAGTCATGCTCGCTTGCAGCCCGCTCACTTGACCCACGCTTGCTTGAACTTCGCTTGTCTAAACTTGCAAGCCTTTTAGCCCCTTATGGATTTCAGACGACACCTTCTTGTAATGCTCTTAAATATTAACCCATAGGTGCCCAGTCACATTCTTGACAATATCTCCTATCTCAACGAGGTCCCCCTAAGTGAGGACCATTGCTTCCAGGCCCGTGGATTTACTGGATTTTAATTTTTTCCACGCACCTCTGCTCTATAGCTGATGTCTCTTAGTATTAAAAGGGGAGGGGGGGTAATATGGATCCATAGTTGTATATTTGCTAAGAGCATTGCCCACTCTTGTTTCTTGCACCTTTATCTCTTTCTCAACCTCTGCAATGGTCTCTTTACCAAACACGAATGTTACCTTCTTTTGTGGCTTCTCGATGTCCTTCTTTCCTGTCTATATAGGGGACTTCGTGCTGCTTGTCCCTGCCTACTCACCGCCTTAAGTGAGTGGAGTTAACCAATCGCTTGGCCATTCGATGATGATGGCTTCAAAATCCTCTTATTCTACTAGGTATGACAGCTCATAACAGACCCCAGCAAGGTCCTTCTTCACCTGGATATGAACATGGTGGAAGTCCACTTTGAATTCTACAATCCTCCGATACCGATTCATAATGATTTGTCATATTTGGGGATTTTGGCTAATCACTATGTGCAGAATCATTTTGAATCCAACCCAAAAAAATTTGTTCACCATGATCCTAGTTGGATCCTTCAAATTCCATAGTGAGGCATATCTGGTAGTCTCTCATAGGTTTGGGTCTGCAGTATTGAACTACAACTCCTTGGGCTCCCTCCAAGCCATCAATGCTATTAATAGCAAGACCCACATGTAGTGGAACTGCTTTCCCTCTTCTTGAGCTTCTTGGAAATCTACTAAGAACTTGGTACATAAATAGCCTACCCAATTATAAACTACACCCTTGGCACACTCCATGGCCAAAGACACCACCAGCGCAGAAACCTCCTCTGCAAAACTCTTCCTCATGATTTTCCTGGCCAAAATGTGGGTGGAAAAGTGCATTGATCTATCAGTTATGGAGTTAATTGAATAACCACAGGTTCCATTCGTCAAACCGTAATCTTTCTTCATTTGTTCTGTGATTTTTTTATCCAAATATTTGCCCACAAATACGTCTGCGGGGTCCAATATGAGACAAGGAAGTGCCATAATCTTCCTTATTAGCATTGTTTCAATGGGGATACACTTCCACAATCACAGTAAATCATGGTACACCAATTCCAACAATTGGCGCACAAAAATCATGGTGATTATACTTCACCCAAAGTGTGGGACGTATAAAATGTTGAGTATCCTTGCATCATGGATACTAGCGACCCACTTCATTGGCTCCAATATTATGACTCTTGTATCCTCATAGGTTTGTTGGTGCAGATACCTGTTGGGCTCCAACTGTGGGTATTTACTACGATCGTTGAAGTCCCAATCCCCCATACGCTATTGGGGCACCTTGCCCAATAAATCCCCTTCAATCGAAACCTCATATGGAATCAATGGTGTAAATATATTGTACTTAAATGCATCTAAACCCTTTTTCGGCTTCCTAGCATCTGGCTTCCATGGAGGAATATACAAATTCAACCTAGAGATAGGTTCTGCCTCCTCAACATCAATTTATTTGGTGCTACTTCTTCTTCGTCTGACTTTTCGATCTCAAAAACCTTCTTCTACCGGTTTTGGGCCCCCTTACTCCTTTGCTCCTTGAGAATATTCTTCTGGGACGATGATATTAACACTAGTTTCATTTTCTTTTTGGACAGTTCCATGACCGAAGTAGTCCTCTTCTTGGGTGACCTTGGCCCTGTGAATTTTGTTGGTGGAATAGCTATCATGGTGGCTTATAAATCTAATCGGATTGTGTATCCTAGCCCTACTATGAGAAACTCGTCATTCAACCTCTCAAAGTTGTATTTCGACATGCATTGGCTCACTCAGTTCTCTTACAGATACCAAATATTACTTCTAAATATCAACGCACAAAATGTTCGAATGTGGGTGGGATGCTTGATTTATAGTGAAATTGAAATTCAAACTCCATGATCCCCTTCAGATACACATCATAAATGTAGATTTGGCTATAGATCCACCCTTATATTGACATTAAATGAATCCCCCCCACTCCTTTTAACAACCAAGTCATTGTCCAATCAAATGTTCATGTTCCAACGATCACTTTTTGAATGAACTTCTTGTAATGTTCCCAAAATTAGCATAGAGCTAATTGGAACATTAATTTTTCTTATATCAGCTAGGAAGTGAATAAATGGGTAAGGAGGCCCATGAGTAGGAATAAAATCTCTCATAGTGTGGAAGGGATCATCAGAGTAGGTATATTTTGCACCCTCAAGTGTGAAAAGGGGCAAATGCATGAGGACAAGGTCAAGTTTGACCAAGTCAACAATGCTGCCATAAAGGGAGTGGATCACTTTGAAAGACAGCACAGTGTGAATGGCAGAGATATCATTTGGTGGAGAAAACCCTAATGTGTGGGGGCCAAGGCAAGAAGGCTTTCATTTGTATAAAGGGAGGACAAGGCAGCCATAGATGGATATGTTATTGAATATATAATTTGGTCTGCATGAATATTTTCTCTCTTCTGTTGTTTAACTGAGATTGCTTTGCTTCTTAGCACAAGGGATTTCCTATTTAGGAATCCTTCTCCCTTCTTCATAGGCCTCTTGAGGTATTGTACTTCATTCTCCACATTTCAAGCTCAAGGCCAAGCCACCTCCTTCAGCTACAATGTTATTCCTGCAACAGGAAACGTTGTGCTGTAGGGTGTTGCAGTGGAGGGTTCCACAACACCACTTCTAGAGCTTATCTTTCATAGGAGGGAGATTCTATTCCCATGGGAGGTCAGTGAGAAAGGTTCAGGAGCTGATTGTAGATCTTTGGCATTAGGCCAAGCACTTCCCATCACCAACAGCGCAGTCCCTCTCCTTGACTGCGTTATTTCTGAGAGCATTTGCAATGGGGGTTTGCATTGCTAGTTTGGAGGGTGAGATCTTCAGTGTTAGGATCAACCTTTCACTTAGAAGATCCATTGGAGGAGGTATAATTCATATTGGACATCATATTCATCCATCTCCATTCAGTCCAAGAGTTGTAGCTGCTATTCAGTCTTTCCCCTACAACTCCAGCATTTTGTATTTCTGCACATTTCAGCCAATCCTTCCCGGATTGTCTAGAAATTGCCTTTGGGAGTCTATATATTTTCTCCCCATATTTTATGAGCTATATATTGATATATCTATGTATCGACATCATTTTACAGCAGTTATTCCTCATATACTGCGCAGTCAGAGCCCGTGGCTTTCTTCATATAGCGATATTCTTCATATTTCCATGTACATGTTTCTTGAGGCTTGTATTGCCTAGCTTGAGTGATTGTTTCCTCAAGGATTTGTATATCTTATGCTGCTATGACATAATAATATGGATATTTGGATCTTCTGGCATTATATGTGTTAATTTATCACTTCTACTTCATTTTTGTGTTTACATATTGTTGTAGCTCCACATTTGGAATATCTTAAGATATTCCCAATAGTGTAGATTTTCCCTATTTTGGGATATTACAATGGTATCAAAGCATGATCTTTGGCTCAGCCTATGAGTTTTAGCCATAACAAGATAGAAGAGATCAAGATGATGAAGAGGATGAGATTTCTCTCATCAGTTTTCAGATCTAGAAAGGACCTCTCCAAGGAGGTTAAGAAGATAGAAGAAGGAGATGAGGAAGGACCATGCATTTCCTACTCTCACCAAGAAGAATACATTAGGCATGAAGAACACTTGGAATCTAAAATTCTAAGTGAATACCTTGATGAATACTGAGCTAAACCTAGATCCTTCAAAGAGACTCTAGCTTTACCACAATTTATTCAGCTGGAAGAAGAGAGAAGACCCCATAGCTATGGGATGATGAGATGCAATAGATTTCTATTGTCCACTTTTGATGGATCACTCACATGTGTAGCAGAGGCTTGAGTGATGAAGCTAGAGGCTTTCTTTCTGCTACATCCTGTAGTAGATATAAAGGCTGTAGAAATTGCAGTGTTGCACCTTGAAGGTGAAGCAAATATTTGGTGGTTCAGCCATTTGAGCCATGTAAGAGTGTCAACTCTTGTTGAGTTTTCTCAAAGATTGATCAGGAAATTTGGCAAAGGGGACGAGAAGCCCTCACCACCAGTTGAAGAGGCATGTACCAGCACTATTTTACACATGGAGTAGCCTTCATCTTCAACAGTTTGGGAAGCCAACACATATGGGGAAGAAATTCTTGTAGCCCGACAAGAAGCTTCCACATTTCACTAAGGTATGCTTAAATGTCCATCTCTTTTCATTTAAACAAACATTATGGATGGGTCCACATCACTACATACTACTGATTCAGAGCAGCAGAATTGCTAGGGTCCCGTGATTTGGCAGATTGGCAAGCCAAATGACAAGGTAACATCAAACCAACTTTGGAGCCCAAGGACCTAGCCTTTCTGGACTCAAAGAGGGCTCTCTCTATTTGTGCAAAAGATATGAACTTGTCTGCTTTCTATGTATCTGATTTTAGGCTAGTTGTTAAGTGTGTTTTGGTTTTTTTTTAGGTTTTTGAGGGAAGAATTTATCAAAAGATAAATAGATAACAAGATATCTTATCAACTGGGCTATGGGGTCGATAAGGTTGAGACTGCCTCAAAGGGTGGAGAAGGTATATTGCAGGGCCGATTTGGTCAAGCTAAAATGGATTCTTTTAGGTGTAATGAAATGGGATGGACACTAAGTTTGTGAAAGACAAAGAGATTTTAAACATAAATAGTTAATCAGCAAGCATTCATAAGTTAGGGCTAACCATTGGTCTCCATGAACGAAACTTAAACTAATAAATGCATAAAATAAACTTTCCAGTGATACATGGAAGTATAAGACCCTCCAAATTTGGGAAATCACCTTCATATTTTTGGGAAAACAAATAAGATGGACAAAAAACTCACTTTACGAAGAGGGAACTCCTACCCATCATATTTTGAGCTATTGGGAACTTTGAAAATAGAATGCAAATTTTTTAGGCAAAGGGCAAGATCGAAACAAGACCTCCTTGGTTCAAACTAAGACAATCAATAATTCAAACAGAATTTTCAGAGATGGAGCTTTGACTAGGCATGAGTAAGCAGGGCGTACCATGAATCATACTTATCATGCATAACAACCATAAATGAACCAAGCAACAAGTTTCTTCAGTGATCAAAGAGTAGTTAAGAATTTTTTGATATGACTAAGAAGGAAGAAAAACATAGAAGTTGTAATAAACTCAAGAAACTTAAGGTGCCTCCATGGGCATGTCTCAAATCTATTCTTTACTGACGTACAAAAAGCAAGAAACATGGAAACATGTATGATAAACTAAGGAAAAAATACAGATAGGAACACTATACCATTTACCAAGCCAAGGAATCCAACAAACAATCCTCTTCCACCATCCAAGACAAACAAGAAATCATCCACATCATGAGACAAAGTGTTTCTTCAAAGCTTATAATATCATTTATTTCTCTATATCATCAATTTTAGCCTTTGATTACAATGAATCCTCCTGGAATATATAAGCCAAAGAGAAGGAAACCCAACTTAGGCAACTAGAAGGCCATTGGCCAAAAAACAAATATCTAAACTTGTCCTTGAGGCTTTGCAAAGCCCAAGGCACAAAATATCTTCTAAATATCTATAAAATGCTAAAAAATGAAAAAATATTGACTTTTCATTACTGAAAATGGGTAAAAATGGCCTAGCGCACATTTGGATAAGCCACTTCAGAAAACTGCTTTTTTGACAAAATGCCACAGGAACGTAGCAACAAAACATTCCCTATTTTGTAGACAGCTTTTGAGGGACCTCCTGATGTCAAAACGAGGCCTGTGATAGCTCGTTGGAAAGCCCTAGATGTCTAGTTTCTGAAAATAGTTTCTTTTTTCCAAAATGATCAACGGAAGTATGTGAAAAACTGACTTGAGTGGAAAAAACCAGAAATTAGCCCTTTGCTGATATGAGAGGCAAAAAGTCAAAAAGTCACTGTTTTTTGCCTCTTTGGGGGATCAAAACCCATCCTTTGGATCTGAAATTTTATCAGTGGATGCCCTTGAATTTAATTCATTCAATGATTCCACTTTCAACCTCTGAGAATGCTTCAAATGAAAATGGTGATGCCCATGAATTTATGCAAATAGTCCCAAAAATGTCAAAAAACAAAATCTTGTCGGAATTTGCCCAATTTTGGCGAGCAATCTCTTCATGGGTTTTTAGAAATATGTAGAGAAGTAGAGGCCAATATTTCAAGCTTTGATGTGCTTTTTTCCACTTTTTCTACCGGGCGCCTCTTTCGGGCCGCCTTGAGTTTTTCTTGTGCAACCTTCAATTTCCTTCAGGAAAATTGATTTAGATTTTTGTAGTGCCTGGTCATTTTCTTTTGCAAGCTCAAGTCTCTGTTATCTCTTTCTAACTGATCCTCCAAATGTTTATTTTCCCTTTCAAGCCATGATTCTCTATTATTTTCTATTTCTTGGGCAAGTAAAGAAGTAAGAGGGTAAGATCAGACAAAAGTTGCCTCTTCTTCTTTCTTTTTCTCCAAAGCTCTCCTGAGACCCATAGTCCTAGGCCTCTTCCTCTTTGGCTATTCTTCTTCTTCAGTATCATTGAATTCACCCATAATCTCTTCAAGCTTGGTTTTTGATTTGGAGGCCTCCCTTTGATATTTGAAAGCCCGGGCCTCAAAAACTGTCGTTTGACCACTCATTTGTTTGTTTTGCACCTGTAAGACATGTATGAAATATTTTGAGCTCTCTATATCAGCTTGTAGATCATGAATTTGTTCTTATCTATTTTGCAAGAGAGACTCAAGGACTCTAGCTTCATTATCACTATCATCACTGTCTATCTGTATTATATCAAAATCCCTTTCCTTCTCATGAATACTTTCCTCTTTCTCTTTCCCCTTGCCTTGGATAGATTTCTTGGCCCTTTTCCTCCTTGGCACTTCAATGATAGGTTGCTTGGGCAACTTGCCTTTGCTTTGGAGTGCTCTAGTAACATTGGGAGTTACAACTTGAGCCACTTTCTTTCTTGAAGTTTGGGACTTTACTACCTTTGGAGAGGAAAGCATGGCCCCTTGCCTAGGAGAGGCAGCTAGCACATGCTCTTGGCTGTGTGGAGGAGAAGAAGGAGGAATTTCACCTATTTGCACTTGCTCAACTTGGTCTTTAACCTTGCTTCTTCCATCATCATCTTTGTCACTATTTTCCTCCTTTTGAAGATTGCCTTTTTTGTCTTTATCACTGCTATGCTCATGGTCACTGATTTGGTCCTTTTGTTCTATGCTGCCCTATTTGGAATGTTCACTGTTTGGTGTTTGTTTGTCACCATCATTACTTGCCTGAGGGCTGTCTTGTTTTTCATCATAAGTGTCCCCTTGAGGACTGTCATGACCCTCATCATAAGTGTTTTGGCTACCACTTTCTATGTCTTCTTGAGGGCTGCCTTGTTCATTTTTGTCTCTGCTTTCTTGATGACTTTAGTGCTCTGTACCCTCACTGTTATGCTTATAGTCTTCATTTTGTCCTTCCTTATCACTTGTTTGCCTCTTGTCACTATAAATTTCTTCACTACTAGTTTGCCTCTTCCCTTCTTCACTCTCAATCATAGGAGATTTTTGTCTGTTAGGAGGGGATTTACTGGAAGAAGGAGAAACATGATGAGTGGATGGTGAGGAAGGTGCATGAGATGAATATGCAATGGAAAAATCGTTATGGGAGATGAAAGAGTCCAAAGAAACTCCATTTTTCTCAAATTGATAGAGGATGATGATCTTGATAAGGGAATGATGAAATAGACAAGCTTGTTGTTGAGTGGAGGGCTTCTTTTGGATATTAGAGGCCATCTTGTCAATGCTTCTATAGAGGAAAAAAGGTAGGTTTAGCAATTGAGTTCTTGTGAAATGCTGAAGAAGCCTGATATGATAAGCATAAATCCGGGAAAACCTCCCTTCACATGTGAAATACTTCATGATGATTTTCATGAGAGGGGCATAGCTGGTCAACAAGTGGGAAAAAGGGAAAATAGCGGGGAAATCATCCTAATGTTTTGGTTTTAGGAAGGGTTTGTAGTGATTCGGGTCTAGGTATGTTTGCTTGAACCATTTTTCTCCGATATATGGAATTTCAGTAGCTTTGGAGACAGCCCTAGGAGAGAGTTTGAAATCTAAACCTGCTAAATGAACATGCTTCCCTTGCAGCCTTAAAGCAAATAAATGTGTCAAAGGAAGGTGAATTTTCACTTCTTGGACCTTTTGGCGAAATTCCAAGCACCCTACTTCATGAAAATTAAAGAGCACTGAAGGAGATTCATTCACTTCCTGAGTTGAAAAAGGCTCATACCTGTTGTGATAAACACTCCTGCTATCTTTCTTTGGAGGCATTTCTGCTTCTGATATTCTTCACTAACTTACCAAGATAGACTGTTCAAGTGATCACTGAAATAAGTCTTCAACCAACACACTTTTTACTCTTTGAAAAACTAAGTCTGTCCTTAGTTATCCAACAAGTGTGTTTAAATGAAACAAGTTCTCTTTGATTTTGAAAATATGAACTCTTCTCCCTCATTTCACTATTTTCTGTGGTTATTTGAAGCAAGAAATAGGTTTCTTTGAAATCACTGTTTCTTTTGATATCACTGCTTTAAGAGACTGACTTGAGAAAAAGAATGCACTCTTAGAAAAACACTGTGCTCTCCCTTTGAATAAACTATTCTTCTTTGATGAATTTTTTTTCTCTAAAACGAAAGGCAATCTTGTTGTCACTGAGTGATAAGCCTTTCAAACAAACTCTGTCTCCCCTTAATGATCACTGTTTTTCTTCGATTTTAGCAAACAAGTATTAGTTGAATGAAAACAATTTCACCTCTTCAGTATTGTGTTTGAGCAAAGAGGTCTTTGACAAGATCTATTTGTGGATTTTGGAGACAAATATCTTTTGTTTTTGACACAAAGATTCTTTCCCTTCAATCACTGTTTTTAATCCTTTGCAACCCACAACAAGAAAAACCTCTTTTAGTTTGACAAAAGATCTATCCTCTAATCATTGTTCCTCTTTGATTTAGATGATCATGGCACTCTTTAAACTCAATGTTTAAAAGACTCCTTTCAACTAACAAAAGTATTTATCCCCTAGTCACTGTTTTCTCTTTGATTTAGTAAACATGGTGTTCTTTGCAATTAATGTTAAAATACATCTTTAAACTAATTTGAAAGAGCTTTACAAACTCTGTTTTATTTTGGAGACTGCAAAAATCCTTTACTTTTTTACAGCACAAAAAGAGCTCCTTTCCTTTGAAAATTATGATTTAAACCCTCATTCGAACTCAAAACTTGACTAAGAGGTAGTAGATACCTTTAAAGAGAAGAATCTTTGATTTTTTTGAGTATTGGTCCAGTGGGCAAGGAAGCACGTTCAAATCAGATTGATGGGTGGGAGTTGAATAGAGAACGCGCCACGTAGGGAGGTTGTCAGGTCATCCCTGGGCGCTAGGCACAGGCGTGTCATGCTTGTCTATAGGCACACCACGCCCTTTATAAAAATACATTGAACCTTCTTACAGGCGCGCCGCGCGTTGTAACAGGCATGTCGCGCATAAAACACACTTCAATTTTTTACTTGACCTCATTTCTCTCCTTCACCAAATGTGCATAAAGACAAATGAACTTGTTTCCTCGGGATTTTATAGCTTGTGAGGATTTTAAAGCACTGCCTCCTCCCTTTGAAACTATTGGTAAAAACACTGTTTATATGAAGTGAAAGGTGTGTTAAAATTATGACTTGGACCGTTGTTTATAAAAGAGTTTATCACTAAAACACCTTTGCAGCCTTTTCAATCACCACAAGGTAAATTGACTATTTCATGAAGTGAAGAGGTTTGAAACCACAATTTGACCTTCTTCATTTGTCTTTTTGAATATATTCAAATAGTGGTGGGCCCTCTGCTCACTTGTGAAGGAGACCTATGTTTGACAACTACCTGTGTCTCCCAAAACTCTGTCTCTTATCATTTGATGGGGACATTCTTTGACTGAGAGTGAAATAGGGCTTCATCACATCTTTTAACCTTTTGGATGAGTTGTGTCATGGTGCAAATATTTGGAGTGGTGATCCCCTACCATTTTGTGAAGGATGGCCTATAAATAGTGAAATTTTTCACCCTATTACAATGTGTCCTCTATCCTTTGATTGATCTGAAAAGATGGCTTTTGATGCTTGCCTTTCATTCATAACCTGGAGGGAGTTTAGCTTTGATAAAATATAATGAATTTGTCGAAAAGAAAGAATTCCCTTTTCTCATAAGTCATCTAGGTGGACTGTCCCTTCATGTCAATTGCAAAGGTCACTTTAAAAACAAGCTTGTTTTACCAATTTCACCATTCAGAAGAGGTTGTTTAAATCAAAATAATAACCTCTGATTTATCCTTTGAAGGATGTTTTGATAAACACAAAATTAGAGTCTTTTAACACCAGCATGCTACCCTTTTTCTTGTGATATGAAATATGTTTTTCAACCTATGAACTCTCATTGAATCACTACTGATTTTGAACCCTGTCTTTCAAATAGAAAACTTAATCAAACACAATTTGAAACTCTATTGTTGCACTTACTGTTCATCTTTGGAGGAGGTGGCTCATACTAGTTTCTGAAGTCACTTAAGAACATGTTGGCCCTCTGCTTTTCTAGGAAGGAGGCCACAACATGTCTTCTTAACCCTCTGCTTTTCATGATGGAGGTTATCATCACTGCTTCAAACCATCTACTTTTTGAAGGAGGTTCCACCATACACATGACATTTCATCAATTTCATATTTGTGTTATTTATCTGCAATATGTGCCTCTGCTTGAAGAATACCAATAGGGAACAAAGTGGATTCTTCCTTTGACTGTGTTTTCAGGAGTATCTTAAAATTTTCCTTTGACTAATGTTCACATCCTAGGCTTGAGGTAGCATAAGAAGTAGCTGTCTTCTTATGCCCCACATGATGATGCCCTTTGAAAAGCTTATGCAATACTGATTTTGGAGGAGATACTGAAACACTATTGATCAACATAACATCAGTATTTTGTATTCATGTGACTTGGAGGATGCTCTCTGTTCTTTAGGTAGTTTTTGGGTTTCAAACCATATCTATTAGTTGCCCTTCAGTCACTGTACTCCATTTGTTTTACTGATGGCAAACTAATTTAGCATGAAGGACCTATTTGAGCTTGTCCCTTTTCTCTCATCTGTATACTGATCAAAATTCAATTACACCCCTGCAAAGATGTAAAAACATATGATTTTGAGCCTTGGAAAGCTCTTTTGGTGCTTCATGTAGATTATGCCTGATATAAGCATATTTCTTCAGACACCGACACACCTTCTCTTTTACTGATTTGGATCTTTTTTGAACTTTTTCTAATATGAGACAAAGTGATATCTTAGTGGTGTGCGACCTATGGATGGAACAAGACTTGTTTTGCAGAAAAGGAACTAATTCAAGGCTGACTGGTACTAAACAGAGGCTTTTGGCTCATGATATCTTAGCGAAGGAAAAATTCCCTAAACACCACTATCTAACTTAAGGACAATTTTGACAGATTCTGAGTGTTTTCTTAGGCATGATCAGATTATCATATGACAAGATGATCAGTGATAGAGTAGCAGACACTTTGTCAACCTTTGGATAGTGAATGGCATGTGAAACAAGGGTAAATGATAGCAAATAAATCACAACTATGCCAGCTATAGACATGGATACTTTGCTGAAACAAGATAGGACTTGAAAACTGGAGTTTGTTCTCATCATAGACTGATAGGAAGGGGTAGGAGGACAAAAATTATTTTGGGGTGTTTTATAGATGACAAATTGACAGTTTTGAGATCAGCGTCTAGAAAAATCAGCTAAAGAAACTAGTCATCAATAACAGGTAAAAATACTGATGACTAACAATGGCTCCATTTGGAGAGGGCAGCTCCTTTTCAGGAGGTGTCCAGAACTACAGATCTCTGGTTGTGAAGACCAGTGCCTTATCCATTAGAGAAAATTTCTTTCTTTCTTGATGCTATTTCTGAAAATTGACAGCATGATTAGCATCAATGTCATCTCTACCTACCCAACTATATTTCCTAGCATTTTTTCTTCTTCAGGTGCATTTTGACTAGCAACCTTTCAGCATGATATTTTTGAAAAAGAAACTATCTAATTATACACTTATATCTTCCGGGAGTTCAGATTAAACTGATGAACTCCTTTGTTTCTCTACCTATGCTATATCGATTGTCAAGATTAAGCTGTTTGACAGGATTTCATTCACTATACTAAAACATGAAATTGAAAAATGACCAAATTAGGATTAGATAGTTTGATTTGTCATGTGTTTGTGGCATAAAAGACAAGCTACACACAAATATTATTTTGCATGAAATGAGATTTAGAAAAATTAGGGCTAGGATATATAGTTTGTTTTTCATCCCTATTTTCCTCTTTGGTTCTATTTTGAGCGTGTGGAACCAGTATCTTTTCCTAATCTACTTTCTTTGACAAGTCAAGCTTACACAATTTGACTATCACTTCTTTCACTAACTTATCATAAATAAATTTAAAACATGTCCAGTTATGATTAGGCTAGATAACTGAACAAGACATCCTTTGAGCACTAGTAGTGGCATTTAGACTTGTGCACTTTCAGCATGACTATTTTTTGGGTATGGGGCTGTACCATTGCTTTAGAAACTGCCCTCTTTTTCTACTTTTCTACTGTTTTTGTATTTTGTATTTTTTTTTACTTTTTCTTCAAACAATCTAGAACTGAACAAATGCTCACAAGGCTGAGCTTATTTTTCACACCTATCTATCTATCCTAATCTAACCTATACACAATGTACATTTATTTAGTGAAATCTCTTTTCCAAAAAAGCCAATCAAGCATATGATTCCATGAGGGATTTATTTTTAGCCTTTTAAGAGTGCTAAAGAAA
The DNA here is from genome assembly GCA_034641835.2 of Pinus albicaulis. NCBI lineage: Eukaryota > Viridiplantae > Streptophyta > Pinopsida > Pinales > Pinaceae > Pinus > Pinus albicaulis. The sequence continues at coordinate 1,042,934,465 of CM076584.1, read as the reverse complement.
TGCAAAGGCCACTTCCACTTTTCTTATTTTCAAACAGTAGTGCCTAAAATTTTTCTCACTCTTTGCAACAGACTGTTATGGGCGGAACACACTACTCCTTCATATTTCTCAGGGAAAAAAACAAATGGATATTGGAATATTACCTAATCTAGAGGATTTGATATATATGCTTCATTCAGGACTACTCTTTCTTCCACTTGGCTATATTTGGGACTCTCTTGGTAAAGCAACTCTTCCCCTTGCTCATGATCACTTGAACTATCATACTCATCATATATTGTAGTGTAGTCTTCTTTCTAAGATGATGTGTTCTGATTAAGTGGACTGAAAACTGTGTGAAGGTCATCAGGCTGATGAGCAAGGATACAATTTGGTAGTAAATCCTCTTGAGAGGATAGTGTGACCACCCTTATGTGATTATCAACCTTTATTTCTTCATATGCAATTTGTAACTCAATGGAACTTGGTGGCTGCAAATCTGGAGTTAAGGAGGATTCCATGTCCAAAATGATATCCTCAACCATTTCAGGAAAAGGCTTCTCATTTACAACATGCTCAAGAATTTCATCATCCTCCTCAACCTCGTCATCAAAGATGAAAGACTGCTTATTTCCAATTATGCGAACGTTATTTCTGATGGACTGAAGTGAAGTCGAGTAAAGAATCAGAGACTCTTCACTTACTTCTAAACTCTCAAGGCTCTCCTCATCAGTGTCATAGGTGACCTGTATTGGCTGCTTACTTTTTTCAACCTGATGATAATGAACTTCGTCCCACAAATCAACTGTTGATTGCTCTGCAAGGTTAGTTTTTGTTTAGATATCATAATCATCAACATATTGATCAAACCTTGGAGAATCATTAATATAATTAATGTCACCAGCCATGCATATTGGGCTATCAGATTTTTTCTCTTTAAATTGATTTACAAATCTATTTTTTGACTCATGGTATGCAAGATTAACAGGAGAAAGATTAGAAACTTTTTGGTCATATGAAGTTTTAGAGGTTGTCTGCATGTTTATGAGTTGATCTAACTCCTCTTCAGTTAAAAAGGGAGGCATTTTTATCTCTCTTTGGATATAACTACATTAATCCTCTTTCTCTTGGGAAAGCTGATTTGGAGGATGAATGTCTTCTTGGGCTTCACCTATGAGAGATGATGAATCGTCACTTTTGTCTTTAGAGAGATCCTATGGGTTCTCTTTCATTTCTTGATTGTTTTCATCTTCAACCAATTCTTTGTGATGTTGAGGATAGTTAGCATGTAATTCATGATTTGCTTCTGATAGATTTTCAGGAGGCCAATTTGCTCGTATGAACTCAAATGACTCAAAGCATAAAGGTAAATATCCTATAGGTTTTGATTTGTCTTCTATTTTAGATTTGAATTCATCTTCAATCAACTCTTCTTGATGTTTGGGATAATAAACATGGGATTCATGAGTTTCCTCTGATAGATTCTTAGGAGGCCAATTTTCTTATATGATCTGAAATGACTCAAAGCATAAAGGTAGAGAGTCTACAGGTTTTGTTTTTTCTTCCATTTCAGATTCTATGATTTCAAGATGTCTTATAGATTCTTTAGAGCATTCCTCTGTGTTATTATTTAGAACTTTCTTATTAGACACATTTTGTTTGTTACTCTTGTCTTGTAATGGTTGAGTGTGTTCCTCCCGAGGAAAAAGTGTAGGTTGGTTTGAAAAAGCAGTGTTAACCTTAAATTTGTGTCTTTATCTTTTCTTGTCAAGTAGAGGCATCAATTTCCTGAACATATATACCAATTTTTCCAATTTTTCAACTGTGTTCTCACTTGGATCCATATTTTTTTACCAGAAAGAGTTACTGTGTCCTTTCAACCAGCCTAAATTTCTCTACCAGTGGAGTCTTTTGGTCTATTGAGGGTTGTGGAGTCGCTAGGTGGAAGCTTTGAACTTTTCTGACCACCATCAGCATGATTTAGATTGCTTAATGCAATCCCAAGAGATTTCATAAGGACTAATGGAGTAATAGGCCTACTGGAGGCTAGTGGAGTCGCTAGGTTGATTTTTTAGTTGTTTTGAGGGTATATGTGTATGGTCCACCACCAATACTGAAAAAAAACCAATATAAGGATGTTTTTTGGGTTTTATGAGTTTTTATGTAGCCCTAAGGTTTTCAAGAGTGTCCTATAGTTGGGTCATCATTTTGCTAGGATGGTGAGACAACCAGATTCTACTCTTTGGAAAACACTTAAGTTTTCTAGCTTTGACTAATACTTTGAGAGTTACTAAGGTGTACTTAGATTGTCACTAACTCAGAAAGTCCCACCGTGATCTCCATTAAGCATGAGCGGTGGGGTAAGTCGACAAGATAATATTTTCGGTTGGACAGGGGTTTTCCATGAATCTTGAAAGATATTCAGATTGATATGAATTCAGAAAAGTCCCACCGTGATCGCCATTATGTTAGTGTGGCAATGAGGTGGCTGATAATCGCTGAATATTCTTGAAGACAAGGGATTTCTGGAGTCCTAAGGTGTACTTATATTTTCACTAACTCAGAAAGGTCCCACCATGATTGCCATTAAGCATGAGCGGTGGGGTAAGTCGTCAAGATAATCTTTTTAGGGATGCTGAAATGTTTAGGGAAGTATAAGTTTGTTTATCACTCAGTGGTCCCACCGTGATCGCCATTATGTTAGGGTCCCATAATTTGGTAGATTGGCAAGCCAAATGATAGGGTAACATCAAACCAACTTTGGAGCCCAAGGACCTAGCCTTCCTAGACTCAGAGAAGGCTCTCTCTATTTCTGCAAAGGATATGAACTTGTCTGCTTTCTATGTATCTGATTTTAGGCTAATTGTTAAGTGTGTTTCGGTTTGTTTTAGGTTTTTGAGGGAAGAACTGATCAAAAGATAAATAGATAACAAGATATCAGATCAACTGGGCTATGGGGTCGATAAGGTCAAGACTGCCTCAAAGGGTGGAGAAGGTATATTGCAGAGCTGATTTGGTCGAGGTAAAATGGATTCTTTTAGGTGGAATGAAATGGGATGGACACTATGTTTGTGAAAGACAAAGATATTTTAAACATAAATAGTTAATCAACAAGCATTCATAAGTTAGGGCTAACCATTGGTCTCTATGAATGAAACCTAAACTAATAAATGCATAAAATAAACTTTCCAGTGATACATGGAAGTATAAGACCCTCCAACTTTGGGAAATCACCTTCAGATTTTTGGGAAAGCAAATAAGATGGAAAAAAAACTCAATTTACGAAGAGGGAACTCCTACCCATCATATTTTGAGCTATTGGGAACTTTGAAAACAGAATGCAAAGTTTTTAGGCAAAGGAAAAGATCGAAACAAGACCTCCTTGGTTCAAACTATGACAATCAATAATTCAAAGAGAGTTTTCAGAGATGGAGATTTGACTAGGCATGAGTAAGTAGGGCATACCGTGAATCATACTTAGCATGCATAACAACCATAAATGAAACAAGCAACAAGTTTCTTCGGTGATCAAAGGGCAGTTAAGAATTCTTTGATATGACTAAGAAGGAAGAAAAACATAGAAGCTGTAATAAAATCAGGAAACTTGAGGTGCCTCCATGGGCATGTCTCAAATCTATTCTTTACTGACCTACAACAAGCAAGAAACATGGAAACATGTATGATAAACTAAGGAAAACATACAGATAGGAACACTATACCATTTACCAAGCCAAGGAATCCAACAAACAGTCCTCTTCCACCATCCAAGAAAAACAAGAAATCATCCGCATCATGAGACAAAGTGTTTCTTCAAAGCTTGTAATATCATGTATTTCTCTATATCATCAAGTTCACCCTCTGATTGCAATGAATTCTCTTGGAATATATAAGCCAAAGAGGAGAAAACCCAACTAAGGCAACTAGAAGGCCATTGGCCAAAAAACAAATATCTAAACTTGTCCTTCAGGCTTTGCAAAGCCCAAGGCACAAAATATCTTCTAAATATCTATAAAATGCTAAAAAATGAAAAAATATTGACTTTTCATTACTGACAATGGCTAAAAATGGCCTAGCGCACATTTGGATAAGCCACTTCAGAAAACTGTTTTTTTAACAAAATGTTACAGGAACGTAGTAGTAGAAAATTCCCTATTTTGCAGACAACTTTTGAGGGACCTCCTGATGTTGAAACGAGGCCCGTGATGCCTCGTTCGAAAGCCCTGGATGTCTAGTTTCTGAAAATACTTTATTTTCCCCAAACTGATCATTAAAAGTATGTGAAAAGCTTACTTGAGTGGAAAAAACCAGAAATTAGCCCTTTGCTGATATGAGAGGCAGAAAGTCAAAAAGTCACTGTTTTTTGCCTCTTTGGGGGATCAAAACCCATCCTTTGGATCTGAAATTTTTCGAGTGGATGCCCTTGAATTTAATGCATCCAATGATACCACTTTCAACCTCTGAGGATGCTCCAAATGAAAATGACGGTGCCCATGAATTTCTGCAAATAGGCCTAAAAATGTCAAAAAAACAAAATCTTGTCGGAATTTGCCCAATTTTGGCGAGCAAGCCCTTCATGGGTTTTTAGAAATATGTAGAGAAGTGGAGGCCAATATTTCAAGCTTTGATGTGATTTTTTCCACTTTTTCTACTGGGCGCCTCTTTTGGGCCGCCTTGAGTTTTTCTTGTGCAACCTTCAATTTCCTTTGGGAAAATTGATTTAGCTTTTTGTAGTGCTCGGTCATTTTCTTTTGCAAGCTCAAGTCTCTGTTAGCTCTTTCTAACTTATCCTCCAAATGTTTATTTTCCCTTTCAAGCCATGATTATCTATTATTTTCTATTTTTTGGGCGAGTAAAGAAGTAAGAGGGTAAGATCGGACAAAGGCCGCCTCTTCTTTCTTTTTCTCCAAAGCTCTCCTGAGACCCATAGTCCTAGGCCTCTTCCTCTTTGGCTATTCTTCTTCTTCAGTATCATTGAATTCGCCTATAAACTCTTCAAGCTTGGTTTGTGCTTTGGAGGCCTCCCTTTGATATTTGAAAGCCCAAGCCTCAAAAACTGCCATTTGACCACTCATTTGTTTGTTTTGCATTTGTAAGACATGTATGAAATCTTTTGAGCTTTCTAGATCATCTTGTAGATCATGAATTTGGTCTTCTCTATTTCGCAAGAGAGAGTCAAGGATTCTAGCTTCATTATCACTATCATCATTGTTTATCTGTATTATATCAAACTCCCTTTCCTTCTCATGACTACTTTCCTGTTTCTCTTTCCCCTTTCCTTGGATAGGTTTCTTGGCCCTTATCCTCCTTGGCACTTCAATGATAGGTTGCTTGGGTAACTTGCCTTTGCTTCAGAGTGCTCTAGTAACATTGAGAGTTACAACATCTGCCACTTTCTTTCTTGAAGTTCGGGACTTTGTTACCTTTGGAGAGGAAAGCATGGCCCCTTGCCTAGGAGAGGCAGCTAGCACATGCTCTTGGCTGTGTGGAGGAGAAGGAGGAATTTCACCTATTTGCACTTGCTCAACTTGGTCTTTAAGCTTGCTTCTTCCATCATCATCTTTGTCACTATTTTCCTCCTTTTGAAGATTGCCTTGTTTATCTTTATCACTGCTATGCTCATGGTCACTGATTTGGTCCTTTTGTTTTATGCTGCCCTCTTTGGATTGCTCACTGTTTGGTGTTTTTTTCTCACCATCATTACTTGCTTGAGGGCTGTCTTGTTTTTCATCATAAGTGTCCCCTTGAGGACTATCATGACCCTCATCATAAGTGTTTTGGCTGCCACTTTGTATGTCTTCTTGAGGGCTTCCTTGTTCATTTTTGTCTCTGCTTTCTTCATGACTATAGTTTTCTGTACCCTCAATGTTATGCTTAGATTCTTCATTTTGTCCTTCCTTATCACTTGTTTGCCTCTTGTCACTTTGCCTTTCTTCACTACTAGTTTGCCTCTTCCCTTCTTCACTCTCAATCATAGGATATTTTTTTCTTTTAGGAGTGGATTTACTGGAAGAAGGAGAAACATGAGGAGTGGATGGTGAGGAAGGCACATGAGATGAAGATGCAATGGAAAAATCGGGACGGGAGATGAAAGATTCCCAAGAAACTCCCTTTTTCTCAAGTTGATGGAGGATGATGACCTTGATAACGGAATGATGAAATAGACAAGCTTGTTGTTGAGCGAAGGTCTTCTTTGGACAGTGGAGGCCATCTTGTCAATGCTTCTATAGATGAAAAAAGGTAGGTTTAGCAATTGAGTTCTTGTGAAATTCATAATTAGCCTAATATGATACGCATAAATTTGGGAAAACCTCCCTTCACATGTGAAATACTTCATGATGATTTTCATGAGAGGGGCATAGCTGGTCAACAAGTGGGAAAAAGGGAAAATAGCTAGGAAAGCATCCTGATGTTCTGGTTTTAGGAAGGGTTTGTAGTGATTCGTGTCTAGGTATGTTTGCTTGAACCATTTTTCTCCGATATATGGAATTTCGGTAGCTTTGGAGACAGCGCTAGGAGAGAGTTTGAAATCTAAACCTGCTAGATGAACATGTTTCCCTTGCAGCCTTAAAGTAAATAAATGTCTCAAAGGGAGGTGAATTTTCACTTCTTGGACCTTTTGGCGAAATTCCAAGCACCCTACTTCATGAAAATTAAAGAGCACTGCAGGAGATTCATTCACTTCCTGAGTTGAAAAAGGCTCATACCTGTTGTGATAACCACTCCTGCTATCTTTCTTTGGAGGCATTTCTGCTTCAGATATTCTTCACTAACTTACCAAGATAGACTGTTCAAGTGATCACTGAAGAAGTCTTCAAACAAACACACTTTTTACTCTTTGAAAAACTAAGTCTGTCCTTAGTTAACCAACAAGTGTGTTTAAATGAAACAGGTTCTCTTTGATTTTGACAATATGAACTCTTCTTCGTCAATTCACTATTTTCTATGGTTATTTGAAGCAAGAAATAGGTTTCTTTGAAATCACTATTTCTTTTGATATCACTGTTTTAAGAGACTGACTTGAGACAAAGAATGCACTCTTAGAAAAACACTGTGCTCTCCCTTTGAATAAACTGTTCTTCTTTGATTATTTTTGTTTCTCTAAAACAAAAGGCAATCTCCTTGTCACTGAGTGATAAGCCTTTCAAACAAACTCTGTCTCCCCTTAATGATCACTATTTTTCTTCGAGTTTAGAAAACAAGTATTAGTTGAATGAAAACAATTTCACCTGTTCAGTATTGTGTTTGAGCAAATAGGTCTTTGACAAGATCTGTTTGTGGATTTTGGAGACAAATCTTTTTTTTTTTGACACAAATATTCTTTCCCTTCAATCACTGTTTTTAATCCTTTGCAACCCACAGCAAGAAAAACCTCTTTTAATTTGACAAAAGCTCTATCCTCTAATCACTGTTCCTCTTTGATTTAGATGATCATGGTGCTCTTTGAACTCAATGTTTAAAAGACTCCTTTCAACTAACAAAAGTATCTATCCCCTAGTCACTGTTTTCTCTTTGATTTAGTAAACATGGTGTTATTTGCAATTACTATTAAAATACCTCTTTAAATTGAATTGAAAGACCTTTACAAACTCTATTTTATTTTGGAGACTGCACAAATCCTTTACTATTTCACAGCACAAAAAGACCTCCTTTCGTTTGAAAATTATCATTTAAACTCTCCTTCGAACTGAAAACTTGACTAAGAGGCAGTAGATACCCTTAAAGAGAAGATTATTTGATGTTTTTGAGTATTGGTCAAGTGGGCAAGGAAGCACGTTCAAATCAGATTGATGGGCGGGCGTTGAACGGAGAATGTGCCGCGCAGGGAGTTTGTCGGGTCGGCCCTGGGCGCCGGGTACAGGCGTGCCTTGCTTGTCTATAGGCGCGCCATTCCCTTTATAAAAATACACTGAACCTTCTTACAGGCGTGCCGCACATTGTAACAGGTGTGCCGCGCATAAAACACATTTCAATTTTTGACTTGACCTCGTTTCTCTCCTTCACCAAATGTGCATAAATACAAATGAACTTATTTCCTCCGTCTTTTATAGCTTGTGAGGATTTTAAAGCACTGCCTCCTCCATTTGAAAATATTGGTAAAAACACTGTTTATATGAAGTGAAAGGTGTGTTAAAATTATGACTTGGACCATTGTCTATAAAAGAGTTTATCACTAAAACACCTTTGCAGCCTTTTCAATCACCACAAGGTAAATTAACTGTTTCATGAAGTGAAGAGGTTTGAAACCACGATTTGAACTTCTTCATTTGTCTTTTTGAATATCTTCGAATAGTGGTGGGTCCTCTACTCACTTCTGAAGGAGGCCTATGTTTAAAAACTACCCGTGTCTCCCAAAAATCTGTCTCTTATCATTTGATGGGGACATTCTTTGACTGAGAGTGAAATAGGGCTTCATCACATCTTTTAACCTTTTGGATGAGCTGTGGCATGGTGCAAATATTTGGAATGGTGATCCCCTACCATTTTGTGAAGGATGGCCTATAAATAGTGAAATTTTTCACCCTATTACAATGTGCCCTCTGTCCTTTGACTGATCTGAAAAGATGGCTTTTGATGCTTGCCTTTCATTCATAACCTGGAGGGAGTTTAGCTTTGATAAAATATAATGAATTTGTCGAAAAGAAAGAATGCCCTTTTCTCATAAGTCATCTAGGTGGACTGTCCCTTCATGTCAGTTGCAAAGGTCACTTTAAAAACAAGCTTGTTTTACCAATTACACCATTCAGAAGAGGTTGTTTTAACCAAAATAATAACCTTTGATTTATCCTTTGAAGGAGGTTTTGATAAAATTTTAACACCAGAATGCTACCCTTTTGCTTGTGATATGAAATAGGTTTTTCAACCTATGAAATCTCATTGAATCACTACTGATTTTGAACCCTGTCTTTCAAATAGAAAACTTAATCAAACACAATTTGAAACTCTGTTGTTGCACCTACTGTTCATCTTTGGAGGAGGTGGCTCATACTAGTTTCTGAAGTCACTTAAGAACATGTTGGCCCTCTTCTTTTCTGTGAAGGAGGCCACAACATGTATTCTTAGCCCTCTGCTTTTCATGAAGGAGGTTATCATCACTGTTTGAAACCATCTGCTTTTTGAAGAAGGTTCCACCATACACATGACATTTCATCCATTTCAGACCTGTGATATTTCTCTGCAATATGTGTCTCTGCTTGAAGAATACCAATAGGGAACAAAGTGGATTCTTCCTTTGATTGTGTTTTCAGGAGTATCTTGAAATTGTCCTTTGACTAATGTTCACATCCCAGGCTTGAGGTAGCATAAGAAGCAGTTGTCGTCTTATGCCCTACATGATGATGCCCTTTGAAAAGCTTATGCAATACTGCTTTTGGAGGAGATGATGAAACACTGTTGGTCAACATAACATTAGTCTTTTGTATTCATGTGACTTGGAGGATGCTCTCTGTTCTTCAGGCAATTTTTGGGTTTCAAACCACATCTATTAGTTGCCCTTCAATCACTGTACTCCATTTGTTTTACTGATGGCAAACTAATTTAACATGAAGGACCTATTTGAACTTTTCCCTTTGCTCTCATCTGTATACTGATCAACATTCAATTACACCCTTGCAAAGATGTAAAAACATATGATTTTGAGCCTTGGAAAGCTCTTTTGGTGCTTCATGGATATTATGCCTGATATAAGCATATTTCTTCAGACATCGATACACCTTCTCTTTGATTGATTTGGATCTTTTTTGAACTTCTTCTGATATGAGACAAAGTGACCTCTTAGTGGTGTGAGACCTATGGATGGAACAAGACTTGTTTTGCAGAAAAAGAACTAATTCAAGGCCGACTAGTACTAAACAGAGGCTTTTGGCTTAGGATATCTTAGCGAAGGAAAAATTCCCTAAACATCACTGTCTAACTTAAGGACAATTTTGACAGATTCTGAGTGTATTCTTAGGCATGATTAGATTGTCATATGACAAGATGATCAGGGATAGAGTAGTAGAAACTTTTTCAACCTTTGAATAGTGAATGGCATGAGAATCAAGGGTAAATGATAGCAAATAAATCACAGCTATGACAGCTATAGAAAGGGATACTTTGCTGAAACAAGATAGGACTTGAAAACTAGATTTTGTTCTTATCATAGACTGATAGGAAGGGGTAGGAGGACAAAAAACGTTTTGGGGTGTTTTCTAAATGAAAAATTGATAGTTTTGAGATCGACTTCTAGAAAACTCAGCTAAGGAAACTAGTTATCAATAACAAGTAAAAATACTGATGACTAACAAGAATTACACTACATTTTACAAGAGCAGTGATGAAGAAAAGAGAAGCCATTCCTCATGGGAGCATTCAAATGGCAGCTTCATTAAGGAATCCATGAAGGAAGCAGTAAGAAGGAGTAGACATTTGGGGATAAGAAAATATTTCTCCTCTCTAGATGACACTCTCTCAATGAGCATGCCACAGCTCAAAGAAAGATTTCTACTTGCAAAAGATCCAAGGCCTCTTTGGTTTTGGAAGGCCATGCATGAGGAAGATATCTCATGGAGAGATTTCATTGGAGGTGCACTTCAACACATCATGGAGTGCAAAGCTCTTCAACAGTTTTAGGAGGTTCTTCCCTTCTCACACTTGGATCAGGAGTAGATAGATGATGGAGGAAATCTTAGGATGGATAAAATCTCTCATGTTTGTGTTGGACATTTCTTGAGCCCTACACATTATGATGGGAGGTTTTTTCCTACCACCTATTTGGGTCCTTATGGGATCAACTTGATCCTTGAGAATATTGCATTTCAATATCCCATGAAATGCAAAGACAAAAATCTGATTTGGGAGGATGGTAGCCATCATGAGAGGAGTACCAAGATGGAGGATGGAAGGAGACATCCACAAATGATTGAGTGGATGTGGATGAAGAGTAAGAGGCTAGTAAGCCACTTTCAGATCTATGACACCGGGCATTTGGAGGCTTGGCTACGCTGGTTACTCTTGAAGGAGTTTGGCCATCACTTAGCATACACTCTTCGTAAGGGTATGGGGATGGAGAAGATGTGGCTAGATGCTTGCATCATTGAGTATACAAGAGTATGGATGCATGGTGTTGATGTGACATTAATATCATTCATTATGTATTCATCAACTGTCTTGTATGATGAGAGCATGAGGAGGTAGAAAACACTTTTTTTGCTTGGGTTGTACTTGAGAGAGCAAGGGCAGATTTTCTCTCAGATGTTGTATGATGTTGTAGGAGTAGGAGATGGAACTACCATGGTGCAAAGGGGCTACTCCTTGGCCTTAGATGAACAGGAAGTACTTCCATTTTTGGAGGAATTTCCTAATTGTAGCAACATTGTTGAAGAAGTCTTTGACAAGGATCATGTCAAAGAGATGTGCTATGGGTTGGCAAGAGCCTATTTGCATAGGCCAACAACACTGTTCCCTTGGAGCATGGAATTATTCATGTATTCATGCATCACTTTACTTTCAGCACATGGTGAGAATGTTGTTTTTGCATCTATTGATTATGTAACACAACACTTGCATCTTATTACCATTATCATATAGTGCATTGCTCCACAAGAGGGAAAGTTTATTGATGAGACCCATAAACAAAATTTTGCCAACTATTATTATGGACACAACCATCCTTTGTTTAACCATGGGCAAGTGTTTGGTTATTTCTTGTATGCTCAGTTGGCACATTCACTCATTTGCTATTCACTAGTAGATGTGATGATTCACACAACTAGCCATTTGTCAAAACACCACTTGCCATGCTATTTTCTGAAGTTGCAGTGGGAGAGACTGCGCTGTGTCCACTTGAGACATTTTTTGTATAATGCAGCATCATGTAAAAATTTCAGCAAACCTCTCATTTGGATACCCTATGATGATCATGTCCTATTCATCATGGATGAGATGTTTTGGGCCAACTTGTTCTTCAATGTTGGAGAGGAGATCCTTGGAGGATTGTTCTTCATTTTGCCACTTAAGGGAAAAATTATTGCAGCCCAAGATCAACACATACTCTACACTTATCATGAGTGGAGAGGAGGACAGCATGGGGTAGACTTCCTTTTCTACCATGATCATATTTTCAGCCCACCTACTTTCCATGAGCCAAAGGTGGAGGAAGACTTTCAGTAGTTGCCATGTTGGAGGGTAACTCATTTTGTATGGATGATTGATTGGGGATGGGAGATTCATATGGGGATGGCAGATACCAATTCATTTCAGCCTCATGCCTCAAGAAGGCCCTTCAGTTCTATCCTTGCAGTTGCTTGAGGACAAGAAACATTTGGGAGGGGAGGACTGTAATGTTCCCAAAATTAGCATAGAGCTAATTGGAACATTAATTTTGCTTATATCAGCTAGGAAGTGAATAAATGGGTAAGGAGGCCCATGAGTAGGAATAAAATCCCTCATAGTGTGGAAGCAATCATCAGAGTAGCTATCTTTTGCACCCTCAAGTGTGAAAAGGGGCAAATGCATGAGGACAAGGTCAAGTTTGACCAAGTCAACAGCGCCGCCATAGAGGGAGTGGATCACTTTGAAAGACAACACAGTGTGAATGGGGGAGAGATAATTTGGTGGAGGAAACCCTAATGTGTGGGGGCCAAGGAAAGAAGGCTTTCATTTTTATAAAGGGAGGACAAGGAAGCCATAGATGGATATGTTATTGAATATAGAATTTGGTCTGCATGACTATTTTCTCTCTTCAGTTGTTTAACTGAGATTGATGTGCTGCTTAGCACAAGGGATTTCCTGTTTAGGAATCCTTCTCCCTTCTTGAGAGGCCTCTTGATGGATTGTACTTCATTCTCCACATTTCAGGCTCAAGGCCAAGCCACCTCCTTTAGCTATAACGTTATTCCCGCAGCAAGAAACATTGTGTTGCAGGGTGTTGCAATGGAGGGTTCCACAACACCAGTTCTAGAGCTTATCTTTCAGAGGAGGGAGCTTCTATTCCTCTGGGAGGTCAGTGAGGAAGGTTAGAGAGCTGATTGCAGATCTTTGGCATTAGGCCAAGCACTTCCCATCACCAACAACGGAGTCCCTCTGCTTGACTGCGTTATTTCTGAGAGCATTTGCAGTGGGGGTTTGCATTGCTAGTTTGGAGGGTGAGATCTTTAGTGTTAGGATCAACCTTTCACTTAGAAGATCCATTGGAGGAGGTATACTTCAGATTGGATGTCATATTCAGCCATCTCCATTCAGTCCATGAGTTGCAACTGCTATTCAGTCTTTCCCCTCCAACTCTAGCATTTTGTATTTCTGCACATTTCAGCCAATCCTTGAATTGTCTAGAAATTGCCTTTGGGAGTCTATATCTTTTCTCCCCATATTTTATGAGTTGTATATTGATATATATATGTATTGACATCATTTTGTAGCATTTATTCCTCATATACTATGCAGTCATAGCCTGGGGCTTTCTTCATGTAGCAGTATTCTTCGTATTTCCATGTACATGTTTCTTGAGGCTTGTATTGCCTAGCTTGAGTGATTTTTTCATGAAGGACTTGTATATATTATGCTACTATGACATAATAAGATGGATATTTGGATCTTATGGCATTATATGTGTTAATGTATTGCTGCTACTCCATTTTTGTGTTTACATATTGTTGTAGCTCCACATTTGGAATATCTTAAGATATTCCCAATAGTGTAGATTTTCCCTATTTTGGGATATTACACTTCTCCAGACTCACCCCTTCGACGCAGTCCTACCCCCCTTGGCACAATATCCTCAAACTGTGCTAGATTTTGTTCTTCCACGCAGTACTTCTAGTTTGAGGAATCCGCCCTTCAACATAATTGTTTATAGTCCTACGCCTTCTTTTAGCTATTCACCTACAGATCTCCTCCCCCAACACAGAATTTTTGAACCGGTATTTCAAAGAAGAATGATTGTAACATTCTTAGGCTTGTTCCAACTGTGCAACCTGATCAGGTTGTACCAGAGCCCTTGGCTTTGCAGTAACTTGGAATACTCCTGCTTTGACTTCTTGAAGTACATCACTGATACACTGCCAACCATCGGTGAAGTTATAGGTCAATAAGAAACTTTCAGTAATCGCATACCAATCTATAGTGCCATGGCACAACTTGGTTTCTAGATACCACTTCTGAGGTATCATACCCAAGGAATGAAATAAAATGTGCACCCACTCTGGTTGAGTTTCTTCACCCAGGCTGCAGTCTAGCGAGATAAATGCTTGCATGTATCATCCTAACCATTATAATTATCCACTATCTTAGTGTCTCCATGAACAAACCTGAGCCTTATCAGCCTGCAAAACTCCTTTGATCCTCCTAAGCTTTCTCTGTGTGCATTCCATCATCGAGTTGGAGTGGACCTTAATATGAAGTCCAAAGCTTCATACCTTTTTTCTCCTGGGACCTTCTACTCAAATTATTCAAAAAATTAGACAACATTCCCCGTTCCATTATAAAAAGGCAAGTCATGCACCTCCGATGTGACAAAATGAAGTGGTTTGGAAACTTTGTTACATCTATTAGTAGTTACTTCATGTAAGCGATTCTGGCAATGCTCCAATTCTTCATCGGAGTCTGAAACACGCAAACTATCGCGCTCCCAATGGATCCTACCATCCGCCTTGGGATTAATTCAATCATCATCTTACATAATATAGATATGATCAATATAAACATCCCCATATTCATGTTGGACAGAATGTTTATAGCGCACACCTGCAGAGGGGTCCAATGGCATAATAACTTGGGTAACATCCTTCTCAAGTACCATCTTCCTATTCTTCAGGTTGATTATAAAATCCATGTCATAAGCCCAATCAAATATAAGAAACATAGGATAGGGATAGATATCATCAATAATCTCAATAACTTTGAATCCAACTAGTAATCTTTCTTCATCAATATCTATGATGATTACATGCAATCAACCCACAGGAATGATCTTTTGTTGATTTTCCATCCTCAGTTGAATAGACAACCATTGCAACTTAGGTCTTCCTATCCGTTCCCATGTATGTTTTGGAAAAACATTAGCATCTAACCCAAGATCAAGAATGAATTGATCCATCTCATAATCTATGATTTCCACAGTCAACCTCATCTCCCATCCGGTTCTCTTCTTATTTTTGTACACTTTATTCATTGCATGTTTCTCTAATCGTGGATCTTCTTTGCCAACACAATTATCTATCCGCTCCTACAACCCTTCTATATCCTTCTGATCCCTTAGTAACTTCATACATGACTGTAAAAATGATACCAAGATGGATGGATCAGCTTCCTTTGCTTCAGTATTCTCCTCAGGCTTATTCTTTAGCGAAAACAATTGTCTCTTCACAGTTGATTCTGAGGCTCTAGAAGTCATGAATGTATTCTTCACTTCCATGAATGTCTCATTCTCACATTGTACATTAAATCCAAGATTCTTATCTTTAGATTTTATGACCCATGTCTCCATCATAGGCCTCTTCCCTTCTGCATGGTCTTCTCTGATATTCACACCACTACGCATTACTATGTTAACTCTTAGATCTTCCTTGCACAATTCAACCCTCATCATTTGTATGTTCTAAGCCAATTGTGATTTTCCTACATTTTAGCTAATAAAGTGGGACAATCCTCTATCTCATGATTCAAATATTTACAATTATTACAAGAAGTTGCAGCAGTATTTTGACAATCCCTAGTAAAATGTCCATGTTGTACGCAATTGTAACATATGATCTACCCTCGTCCACAACCAATGCCTCCTCCTCCACCATGTCCTTGGCCTTGGAAACCTCCTCACACTGTTGGCGAACTCAGAGCTTCATGCCCTTCTACTTGCATTATATATGCACCCGTATTTTGTTGCATCATTAGATCATAGCTTCGATAATGTTTTTCATCATGTCCCACTGAACTGAAATAGTTATAGAATAATTAATTCGATGATCTGACATGCTTTTGCAGTAGATGAAGATAATTTGTTGAATGATGTCCTACAACTTCACATATTTTCCACCATACATTAGGTCCTGCACTTGGCCCAGCGCTCGGTCCAATCTTCAATGGACTCGGAATCCTAGCACCCAAATAATCTCGAAACATGGGGCACTATTTCTTATATTGACCCCCCGCTTTGCATTTGATACACCATACTTATGATATCATATCTGATTGAACCTCCTTCCCCTTCTTTAGATCTTGGAGCTCCATATGCAAGCTCGTCAACTGAGTTTGAATCTATTGAACACCTATGCTTGTATTAGCTACTAGTGAAGCTTCAAGCTTCATCGCGATCTCTAGTGCGTTTGCTTGGGTTGTAGTTAAATCCATGAAGGAATGGAAAATACCAACAACCATAAAGAATATTTGAGCATTTCTATGGTTAACAGGGTATTATCGCAAGTTTTTTAAGAATTATGGGAGAATAACGACACCTCTAATATCGTTACAGAATAAAGATGCATTTTATTGGACTACAGAAGAAACTAATACCCTTGAACATTTTAAAGAGGAAATGTGCCAAGCACCAGTCTTAGCTACATCAGACTTCACAAAAACTTTTATTGTGGAATGTGATGCCTCAGGAAATGGATTTTGTGCAATTTTAATGCAAGAAGGAAGACCCATTGCTTTTGAAAGTCGTCCAATCAAAGGAAAGTATTTACAGAAACCTATTTATGAGAAGGACATGTTGGCAATACTACATGCACTAAAGAAATCGCGATCTTACCTAATGAGAAGACACTTCAAGGTAAAAACAAAGCATGATAGTCTTCAATACTTTTTGGAACGAATATTATCTTTAGAAGAGCAGAAAAAATAGGTTACAAAGATGTTGGGTTATGACTTTGAAATCATCTACGAAAAAGGGAAGCAAAATGTTGTTGCAGATGAACTCTCAAGAAAGGATGAGGATGTGGAAGCATTGCTTTATGTCATTTCTATTATCCAACTTGAGTGGATAACTAAGGAAAGGGATGATTGGAAGAATGATGAAGAGGTGTGGACACTCATTCAAAATTTGCAGCAAGATCCTCGTTCATATGAAACATTTAGTTGGAAAAATGATTCATTATGGTAAAAATATCGCTTATATCTTTGTAATAATTCCCAACTCAAACAAAATATTATTTTGGAATTTCACACCTCTCCCTTAGGAGGTCACTCAAGATTTTTAAAAACTTACCACAAGGTCAAGAAGGAATTTTTTTGGGATCGCCTTAAATCTAATATTCAAAATTTTGTGGCAGAATGTTTGGTTTGCCAACAAAATAAAGTTGAGTAAATTAAGAACCAAATTCTGTTACAAACTTTATCCATTCCAAGTCAACATTGGGAGGAGGTTTCAATGGATTTGATCACAGTTTTACCCAAGTCTGAAGGAAATATTGTCATCATGGTGGTAGTTGACAGAATTACCAAGTATGAAAAATTTTGTGCAGTATCTCATCCATTTAAATCCAGTACAGTTGCTACTGCATTTATGGAAACAATTCAAAAGCTACATGGAAACCCAAATATCATTGTATGTGACAGATCCCATTTTTACAGGAAATGTTTGAACGGAATTATTTTCTTGTTTGGGTACTCAATTAGCTCATAGCTCATCATATCATCCTCATTCTGATGGGAAAAAAGAGATAGTGAACAAGTGTTTGGAAGGATATCTTCGTTTCTTTCTATCTGATAAACATACATAATGGGTCAAGTGGTTACCTCTAGCTGAATGGTGGTATAACACTTCCTTCCATACTATAGCAAAAATGAACCCATTTATGGAACTTTATGGATATCATCCATGTCCATCACATCATATTTAAGAGAAAATTATAAGGTTCAAGCAGTGGAAGATCACATCAAGCATCAACAACAAGTTTTCCAACTCTTAAAGGATAACCTCACTTTGGCGCGGAATCGAATGAAACAACAGGAATATCAACATCAGAGCGAAATAAGTTTTGATGTAGGCGACTAGGTATTTTTACCGCTACAACCATACAAACAAATGTCCCTCAAGCAAGCTAAGAAGGATAATAAATTATCACCAAAGTAGTATGGTCCTTACAAGGTGTTGCAAAATATTGGTACTATGGCATACAAATCAGAGCTTCCTTCATCTTCCCAACTGCACCCAGTTTTCCATGTTTCATTATTAAACAAGGCTTAGGTGAAAAGCTCCCAGTTCAAACAATAATTCCATAACTTGACAAAGAAGCAAAAATCATATCGGAACCTGAAGCAGTCACAGAAACCAGAACTCTACAACTACGAAATCGATCAATTTCAGAGTATCTCATCAAGTGGAAGAACTTACCCATTGAAGATTCGACATGGGAGGATGTTTATATAGAAGAATCCAAAACTACTGAAGCGTTGAGGACAACACATGTTTTAAGGAGAGGGGCATGCTAGGTCCATTGTATTACTAGGGCATCCCCTTAGTTTCATTGTTAGTATAACCCCCTTATTGTGATTTTTGTGCCCATGTAGTCCCCATATTGTTATTATTGTGCCCCATAGAAGCCCACTATTGTTATTGTTGTGCCCTTACATTGTTATTGTTATGCCGGCTAGGATTATATTGTGACCATTGGACTCCTATATATAAAAATGAGGTTTTGTCATTTGTAGCATCCAAGAATTGTTCATTTATGTAATGTAAAGGAGGTTTCCCCCTCAAAGAGGTTGATTTCCAAGTCGTTGAACTATATTTTCTTCTATTTTGTGAAGTTGGCTGCATAAAAATCCTCTATCTCATGATTAAAATCTTGACAATAATTATAGGAAGTTGTAGCAGGATTCTGAAAATCCTTTGAGAAATGTCCAGGCTGTCCACAGTTGTAACATATGATCTACTCTCATCCACGACTAGTGTCTCCTCCTTTGCCACACCCTCGGCCTTGGAAACATCCTCACGTTATTGGTGAACCCGGAGCTTTTCACCCTTTTACTTGCATTCTATATGCACTAGGACTATGCTGCATCATTAGATCATAGCTTTGACAATGTTGTTCATCATGTACCACCGAATTGCAATAGTTACAAAACAATTACTTCGGTAATATGACATACTTTTGCAGCAGATGACAATAATATGTGGAATTATGTCCTGTAACTTCGCATATGCTACACCATACATAAGGTCATACACTTTTCCCAGTGCTCGGTCCAGGCATCAATGGACCCGGCATCCCAAAGCCAAAATAATATTGAAACAAAGGCCATTGTTTCTTATAGAGTCCCTCCGCTTTTAATTTGATACAACATACTTCCGATATCATATCTGACCGAACCTCCTTCCCCTTCTTTAGATCCTGGAGATCCATATGCAAGCTCACCCACTGAGTTTGAATCTGTCGAACCCCTATGCTTTTATCAACTACCAGTGAAGCTTCAAGCTTCATCGCGAACTCCAGTGCTTCCGCTTGGGTTGCAATCTTTTGTTTTGACAATGGTAATTTGAGAGGAGGAAACAACCTAGAAATGAATGATTCTTTATGGTGTTCATCAGGGATCTTGAAGCTAATCAGATTTAGAGGTGTCTTAAACCTATAATCTACCTCCCACATAGTGTCAGTAACCAATGCTTAATCTCTTTGATCTATGTGATACATTGGGACTACGACTTTTGTTTCTTGAACTCAACATTCAACGTAGTCTTCATGTCAACCAATGTAGCATTTGCGTTCGTCATAGTATATTTAATGTATCAAGACAATGCTCTATATTGTAGAACTATAAACAACTATGCTTTCTTCATATTTTCATCTATAATATTATGCAAACTCCATATTGCTTCTGCAAAAAACAAAAACTATTCAGTATCATTCGATCCCTTGAACACATGCATCTTTAGTGGTTCAGCCATGGTAAGTGGGGGAGGTGGAGTAATAAAATGGGGATGGGTGGTGACGGGGGTGAAAGTTTGGGAAATCTCCACAGCACTCTAATGATTTTTAGATCTCAGTGACACACTTCTAGGGGTAGCAAGGTTGCTTTCTTCACCGTCATTTCCAAACAGAGGACTATATTCAGATTCTATGTAAGTATCCAAATTTGTCCTAAATATTTTACCGCTTCGCATAGCACCAAGTTCTCTTCCTCTGAACATCAATATGAGTGCATATGTAGTACACCCTTTTCACACAATAGAATTTTAATCCATAACTTTAGGGAGTTTAAGTACTTACCTTACAGAACTTTGAAAAAGTTTTTCTCTGCTTCGCTCTAGGATACCGAGGTATCAATCGCGAACTCAGTAATAAACCCTCCAAGGATACTGTCAATCCAGTAATCAACATCTCTCACAATCTCGTTATCAGTCTTCTTCAGCTGCTTGATCAACTCCGGGGTCCACACAGTAGGCCTATTATTGAAATGTCTCATTTTCACAACTAGTCTTGATAACAAATTGTACAGCTCGCTAGAAAATGACGAGAAAAATATCTTGTACTGATATATAAATATACACTTTTGCAACCAATCTTTAGTAGATATGCGTGGATTTTTTTTCTTATGCAAAAAACTCACACTCTTTTAGATCTACCCAATCTGAAATCACTTTCTTAGATGGATTCAACATCCATCTATCCCTCAATTAGATCCTAGTCTAGGCAACAAAACCATTTTTTGGATTGATAGGGCCTAGACCCATGTTCAAATATGGTTGTGCGAACAAACAAAACCTACTATTACTGGCCCTTTCGGCAACGATCTACTTGTGAAGATTGAAGTCTCACCCGAGGCAATATAGGGGGATGCTAGAACTAGGTTTCTGCATCCAGAGGGAAAGTGGAATGTGGCTTTAGGGATTTTCATCCTTTCTATACTTGGAAGAGCTTCACAGAACAAATCTATCAAATATACAGTCATTGTTCAACACATCTATTGAAATTTCTTGCAGACTACGTGATCTTACTTATTGAAGCATAAAACAACATAAATAACCTTAAGAAAAACTTCACTATGCAATCAAAGATAAGACAATTAGCACAAATAATCATAAAAAAGTAAAGAAAACACATCAACAGAAACATAGATCTATCTTCAAAGGTATTTTATTAACATTTAGATCTTTCCCATACAATCAATTCCACCCTGCGAACTCAACTGCAGAGGTACGCAAACTCATCTACATACTTCCTAAGGTCTATGCGCACTTAACTACAGGAGCCTTTCCTCTAACACAAAACCACAAACTCAGTCTCAAAACAATTTTACTTCCAAATTCATTTCATGAGTTACATATCCAAATATTCTATATCTTGACTTCTAGCCTAGAGTCCTAATATATTATTTTACATTACAATACCATGGCCTGAAAACCATGGGCGGAGTTCAACGTTCAAAAAATATTGCCATCCCATTAAAAAATAAGGGGCTTTGACCCACCCCAAAGCCCCTAAGACTCTAAATATAACTTCACGTTGCGTGCTTCACTCCTTGATCTGCGAAGTCTTTCTTAGATTCTTTCTTCGACGGGTACCCTGTCCAAAAATTATGACATTTAGGCATGAGCCAACCTAATTATGATAGTGTGTTGAATTATGCCTAGACTCATTGTGCACATGTGATTGTATGCATGAATGAAATTTTCTCATGGATTTATGATGTGAACATGTTAGCTAGATACCTTTATGGATATCATTACCTTATCTATGATTGAGTTGATATGTTGTGAAGTTATATTGTGGTAATCTAGATCGATTGTGTAGATAAGATAGCCTCCCCTAAGATACATTAAGGTATGAAATTTCTTATTTCGTCTATTTTGTACTTTAATGCTTGATTATGTCTTCTATTTTGTGTTTGAGTGATTTTGTGTTATTTACATCATATAGTTGATTTATTTAGCATAGTATGTTCGCAAGCTATTTGAATGTTTGACTAATCATATGATATGAATATATTTTTATAAGACTACATGAAGAAATGATCTTGTTTTAAGATGGTTGTACTAATACATATGTGTTGGGACAGATGATATGCACTGAGTATAAGTAGGTGATCTTTGTAGTACTATGATTTTGAATATGATTTTACTAAGGCATGGTTGTTAGTCTTGGTAAAATTTGATTGCAAATTGATAGATATGTTGTCTTAATATTTGGTACATATGGTTGCCATGTGTGTTCAGTTACAGGTCAGCATGCTTAGAATGACAAGGTAAGATAACTAGTATATTGTTATATTTAGTTATACGCTGACACTTATGTGTTTATGATAGTATGATGCATGGGATTACATGGCAAGAGACTGCCATGAAATATTGAAGAAGTCTGAGGATGAGATTTCCTTTGGAAGCACTGGGGACCCATGGGGATTGAGTCATGGTGTTTATTGCTAGTGTTGTTCTTTCGGTCTTTTATGATTTTCTTGCACTTTATTTGTAGTTTTGTTTATTTTTGGTGCAAGGCATTGCCACTTTGTTGCGGTGTCATGTTTGTTTCTTGTTTTTCATGGTCTTCTTCTCATTTGTTTTTTAATTCTTGCGTTTTATGTATTGAGAGTACTAGGAATTGGTTTGGGAAAGAGGAAATTTGATGAAGCTCAGGAAGAGATAAAAGGAAGCTGACAGGTAATGTAAGACACAAATGAAGATCGGTGCATGAGTAAGCACAATAGAAGGTAAGAATATAACAATCAATTGGATTGGTTGGGTCCATTGTGGTAAATGGATGGTGTCAAAACAATCATGAGAAAGGTAACATGAAAGGTAAAGTGAATGGATCTAAGGAATTAGATACCTTGGCTATGTTGGGAATTATTGCTCTCAACGTTGTGCATGTTGTGCACG
Source organism: Pinus albicaulis (assembly GCA_034641835.2). NCBI lineage: Eukaryota > Viridiplantae > Streptophyta > Pinopsida > Pinales > Pinaceae > Pinus > Pinus albicaulis. Next base: position 1,042,911,700 of record CM076584.1, on the reverse strand, counting down.
AATAAATGAATTTATCTTTACCTATACCTCATGATATTTGGTAATTATGTTGTGATCATAATTATGATGATGTCCATATATGTATATATGCATGTATGTATGTCGTTATCTAAAGAGATCATGATTTATTTATGTTGATGTTTATATATGTATATATGTATGTATGTATGTATGTATGTCTTTAATTGAAAAGGTCATCATGGATCTTGATGGTTTTATGTTGTTGGATTATATGTATATATATGTGTGTATGTATGTCTTTCTTCGACAACATCATGATTGTTTTATGCTAATGATTATATGTATGTATGTATGTACCTATGTCACTGTATGACAGGATTTTGAAGGATCATTCTTGTGGAGGAATGATTTCTTATGTAGGTGAATGGCATGAAGAGGTTCTTGGCCTTATGAGAAATCAAGTGGGAAGAGTAACTATGACAGATCTATCAGGTCAATGTCATGTGGACATGAATTAATATTATATGTTTGTATTATGCCTATTTTTATGTTATGGATAGGAAATGTTGAGGGGTATGTCAGCGAAGTGAAAGTAGTGTGATCTGCGGCATGTTAAGATAAGCATGGACAAGGAAGGTTTATTTGTGGGGTCAGTGCATGGTCTATGGATGTGCAATACTATTGTTGTGTATATTTTGTGCATGTTATATATTCAGTGACTATACCTATGGTGATGTATACATGTAACACATGTAGTATTGTGTATATATGATGTTGTATGCATGTTGTATTTATAGTGTTGTGTGTGTATTGCATATGCGGTGCTAGGTATAGATGGTGCTATGTACATGTTGGATATGTGAAGATGTGTACATATGGTGATGTATGCATGCTTGTACATGTGGTGTTGTGTCCATGAGGTTATGTATACATGGTGTACAAGTGGTGTTGTGTCCAGGTGGTGTCATGTACATGGTGTGCATGTAGCGGTATGTACATGTGGTATCATGTACATGTCGTTCATGTGGTTATGTGTAAATTTGGTATTGTGTACACATTGTATAGGTTGTGAGGTGCACATTTGGTGTTGTGTACATGTTGTGCAGGTGGTGTTGTGTAAATTTGATGCTGTGCATATGTTGTGTACAAGTGGTATTTTATACATGTTTCCCATATGGTACTAGTATACATGTGGTATTGAGTGCATCTCATACATGTTGTTTCCCGCGCATGCGGTACTATGTATGTGTGTGGTGTAGTCGTGGTATCATGACATGTATTCATTTTGTTGTATTGATTAGGAGTTCATGAATTTTTCTCAAAATTGAAAATGCTCAAAAATGTACCAAACCTGAGCGACAGGGTAGATCTCGTCGTTCTGACTCCTTCTCCGTGAATGGTTTGAAAAATTGATGTCGTATGATGAAGATATCGCATTCTGATTGATTTCCAAAACAACTAAAATTTGCGACAGGTCTGACTAGGATGCCCAGTCAGCATGCAGGTGTACAGTCAGCAAAAGTGGAATATTCTGCTTTCTCTAAGACAATGATGTTTCGCCATGTGGCACATTTTGGGTCGTCGGATTTGGTTGTACGTTTGATTTGATGGTCCAATGAATGGGCTACACATGGCCAGCCCTGAGGCTACCATGTGTCCCCTGTACGATTTACCAAAATTATTGTTGGGGTCCAGGGGGTTCAACCCCATGATCTCTAGGCATGCCCACAAAGGCTTCAACCAACTCCGCTACACAATTTTTCATACCCTATAGGCACTCTGCATTATTATACTTTGTATCTAAAGGAAAGTTTGGGGGGGGGGGGGGGGGGCGACAGCTGGCGGTCCGAACCCGCCGGCAGCCCCAAAGGTTTGTATGTTGACATGTTACAATTAAAAATGTTGTAACATCAACGGCTAACCGTACGATGTCTCTGCAATGGTTAAACTCTAACATATCACATGCCACTTCGCAATAAACATTATCCAACAGTTTGTACTACCACTTAATTATAGTTGTGGCGGTTCCGCTCCAGTTTTAATGACCAAGGGGTTTAAGGGGGTCAGCATGTGGCCACCCCCACCCTTAACCTTTACAGTTAATGTCATGGCTAATATTTTGTTGGGAGGTTTAGCACGCCTCCAAATTCGGAGGTTTTTTCGAATTTAACTACAGTTAAACTACAGTCCTCCAATTTTGGTGGAGGTTTTGTAGGGGACATTGGGAAAAAGCTTAGCCAAGTCAGTTTTTGACCAATTTGGGTGAAACAAGAGTCTACCTAGACTAATTTGAGCATTCTGGAGTCATTAGTGTAGAGAAAACAAACATTGGAGGGTTGTAACCACATATATTTGCAAAATTTTGAGCATAATGAAAGATGGACATGCCATTGGGAGTTGGACCAACAGATGTAGCCCAGGAGGGGTGAATTGCTTCATCATGCCTGATATGTAAATATTATGTGTGGTTTTATTTCTATGTTATACACTGATGTTCAATGTTATTTAGGCTTATTTACATGCTTAACACTCACAATTTCATCTATGCTTCATGGTTAAAATCCTCAAACCTTAAGGAAAAAAATGGAGACAAATATGTACATGTTTTGTAACTGAAAATACACTTAGCACAGAAAACTAATACAATCCTTTCAGATCAAGTTCGTATAAGAGACAGAGTTTATCCTCTGGTTTTTTTGTTTGAAAATATTTGTATAACTGCTTGCAAGTGTTCACATGCTTACTAGGCTCAAGCTTAAAAGAGGAGAAGGAAAATTGGTGGAAGCAAGAGGGTCTCAAAGTGAGGCACAAAAAAGGAGGGAAATATAGCCACATTCTCCACCACCTGTTTCACCTCCAAAAAAAGCAGAAGCAACATTAAGCATACCTCCAGGGGAAGAAGAAATCCATGAAGAGGTCAATCCCAAAGAAGAATAAAGAGTGTTCAGGAAAGCATTCCTTGACATGACTGAGATGGTGAGAATCCTTTATCAAGAAACGAATGAGAGACTAGAAGGAGAAAGATCCAAACTTCCCAAGGAAGGACAAGGATCATCATGAGGTCAAAATGATGAAGATAAATCAAAGAAGGGAAATGGAGGAAATGGAGGTAGTGGAAAGTCACCATCCTCACCATCATCATCATCATCCTCTACTTCATCTTCAGTACATCAGCCACACAAGTCAAATAACACTGGTAAAATTCCTTTTCTAAAACTTGATGTTAAGTTTGAATTGCCAATGTTTAATGGTGAAGTCAATGCAGAAAAGCTTGATAATTGGATTAGGTAATTGGAGATCTATTTGAGAATTCAAAACCTTCATGATGATGATATCAAAATCCAACTAGCTTCATTGAGAATGGAAGGTGCAACACTTGTTTGGTGGGAAGCCAAGACAAAGGAGGAGATCAAGAAGCATGGTAAGATTATCCTATCATGGATTGATTTCATTACTGCAATAAAACAACAGTATTATCCACTGGAAAAATTTTAGACAAATGAAAGGATAGAATGTGCAAGAATACACCCAAGAATTTAGGAGAAGAGCTCTCTTATTAGGGGTAGATTTGTAGAGCCAATAAAATTTTCTCAAGTACATAGGACGCTTACATAGCTACCTAAGACACAATATTGTCATGTTCAATCCTACATGTCTAGACGAAGTTTGTGTTGAGGCCGCGCATCTAGAAGCTAGAGGGAAAAACATTACTGATGAGGGTAGGAAGAAACATTTTAAGGGGACAAACAAAGAGAAGACCTAAAAAGGTAAGGGAAAAAAGAATGCATCTATCATGAAATAGGGAGAAAAAGTGGTCTGTAAAATTTTTTCAAGAAAAAGCCATGATGAGAATCATTGTTGGAAATTACATCCTGAAAAGAAGCCCGAAGATTAGAACAACAAAGGGAAACGGAAAAATGCAGCTACAACTCAACATGATTTAGGATAGGATTCAGGTGATGAATCTAAAATTATAGCCATGGGATTGAAGAACATGAAGGGGAAAGAAATTGAAACTAAACCCAGTACTAGTACATCAAACTGTCATGTACAAGCTCCAAATGAAGAAGAGAGAATTGAATTGTTTCACGTAAGGGTCATATCCAAACATACCAAGATTGATACACTGTTTGACAGTGGGTCACAAGAAAACTTAATCTCTGAATACTTGGTCAAAAAACTTAATATTGAGACCATTCCACATCCAAAACCATATCCACTTGAGCAGATTTGTAAGGATAAAAATTTACAGGTTTCAAAGAAGAGCATATTGCAGTTTGCAATAACTGCACATTTTGTTGACACAGTTGAATTAGATGTGGTTCCGCTTGATATTACAGGTATTGTGTTGGGTAGTCCTTAATTGTATAACAGGAAAGTGATATTCCATCACCATGAGAAAAAATACCATTTATTCAAATATGTCAAGGAGTACATTGTTAGAGCACATCGCAAGAAGACAAATATTGCTATGGTAAATGCTAGACAAGTAAAAAGGCTGGTAAATTCAAGTAAGAATTTTGTTCTTCTAATGATTAATCCTAAAGCTGATGTTAATCATGAATCATTTCAAGATTGTGATCCTAAGTTGAAATCAGATTTATATGATGTAGTTGATGCACATCATGAGATGTTTCAGGAGCCAACAGGATTTCCTCCAAAAAGGGAGATTCAACATGAGATTCAGTTGCAGCAAGATTGTCCTCTTCCAAACATTGACATGTATCGCATGTCGATAATTGAGAATGCTAAAATTAAGAGGAAAATCAAGGACATGTTGGAAAAGGGACTCATAAGGCCAAGAACTAATCCATGCATTTCACCCATAGTCTTGATTCCGAAGAAAGATGGGACTTGGTGCATGTGTGTAGACTTCAGATCTTTGAACAAGATAATGGTAAAGAATCGATACCCACTCCCAAGGATAGATGATTTGCTTGATCAGCTAAAAGAAGCAAAATTTTTCACTAATTTAGATTTATGAAGTGGATATCATCAAGTAAGAATTGCAGAAAGTGATATATGGAAGACTGCATTCAACACTAAACAAGGACTCTTTGAGTGGTTGGTTATGCCATTTGGTTTGTGTAATGCATCGAAAACTTTGCATCCATTTCTTGATGAATTTGTGATTGTGTATTTAGATCATATACTAGTTTTCAGTAAAACAAGAGAAGAACATCTCTTGCATGTGAAAAGGGTGCTTGATGTTTTGAAGAAAGAGAAATTATTTCTTAAGATTCAAAGTGTGACTTTAGAAAGACTTCTTTGGTTTATTTGGGACACATTGTAGGAGGAGGCGAGTTGAGAATTGATCCCTCTAAAGTGGAAGCCATTGTGAATTGGACCACTCCCAAAATAGTAACCGAGGTAATAATTTTCTTAGGCGCAGCTCAGTAATGGAGAAAGTTTATTGCTAACTTTTCTACCATAACAGCTCCTATGCATGTAGTGACAAGTGTGAAGAAAGGCTTCCAATGGGGAGGCAAATATCAGCAAGATTTTGAAGTTTTAAAAGACAATATCAGTTCAGCTCCATTCCTTACATTACCGAATTTGAGACAACCATTCAAAATACAAACCGATGCTAGTCATTATGCCATGGGTGCAGTACTTTTGTAGCATGGTAAGCCTATTGCTTTTCGTTTTGAAACATTCAATGGTGCTGTAACTACTTATCCTACATATTACAAAGAGCTGTATGCGTTGGTACAAAGCATAAAGAAGTGGAAAAAATAATTTATGGGTAAAGAGACGATTATACATACTGATCACCAACAATTACAGTACTTGCAGTCGCAAACAAAATGGCAGCAATCACGACATTTCAGGTGGATGGGTTTCCTTCAAAAGTTTCACTTGGTTATAAGGTACAAGAAAGGTATTTTCAATAAATTTTTTGATATGCTTTCAATGCCAATCATAAGTGCTTCTACTTTACTTAAAAATGATTCTATTGTACATGAGAGTTACATAGAACAATATGCACATGATGTTAATTTTCAAGATGTGTATGCTAGTTTGAGTGAAGGGAATCAAGTTGAAGAAAATTATTATCACATGCATAACAATTTATTGTTTCATTTGGGCAAGCTATGTATACCATAAGGATATAGGCTTAGTGTTATGAGAGAGGATCATTCATATCTTATTGTTGGACACTTTGGGGTAAGCAAAACAGTGGCGCATCTACAGAGGTATTGCTATTGGCCTCGCATGATATATAGCGTGTCACGTTTTATAAGAGGTTGTTCTATGTGTGCAACAAGCAAGCCTAGCAATAGGAATCTTGGGTTGTACACACCACCACCATCACCATCAAGGCCATGGGAGAGTGTCTCCATGGACTTTGTTGGAGGTCTACCTATGTCAAGAAAACATCATGATTATCTTTATGTAGTTGTGGATAGATTCAGTAAAATGTGTATACTTATGCCATGTAAGAAAACCATTAATACTGAACAAACTGCTAAAATTTATTTTCAACATGTATGGGTTCATTATGGATTGCCATCTTCTATTGTTAGTGACAGGGATTCCAAGTTCATTAGGAATTTTCGGTCCAATCTTTGGAAGATGATGGCCACAAAGTTGAAAAAGAGTACTTCTTTTCATCCACAAACTGATGGCCAAATTGAGGTGGTGAACATAACCGTTGTGCATCTATTGAGAGGATATTGCAGCAAACATCTCAATTTGTAGGATGAACAACTACATTACATTCAACACGCTTAAAACTGGGAAAATCACTCTTCTACAAATACTTCACCTTTTGAAGCATGCTTTGGGTATTTGTCGAAATCGCCATTACACTTCATCTTTGAGAAGGATGTTGCAATTGATGGGCATAGTGATATTGATAAGGCTCAAAATTTCATTGAGAAAATTTAGATTATTCATCAACAAGTTCCAGAACAGCTGGAGAAGAGTAAAAGAAAATAAAAGGAGAGGCATGACAAACATAGAGTTGATCACAAGTTTCAAGAAGGAGATGAGGTATGGTTGCACATAATCAAAGAAAGGATGCAAGGAAAAGGTAAAAAGCTCAAGCCCATTCGCTATGGTCCATTCAAGATCATCAAGCAAGTTGGTAACAATGCATTTGAACTTGACTTGCCTTCATATATGAAAATGTATTCAGTTGTTAATGTTGAAAATTTACGTTTGTATGAGCCATATTTGATCGATGATCAAGGAAGTGATGTTCAACTGCCTTCTATTGAAGATTTCTCTCCAAAATTTCTAGATGAGCTCAAGGAGGATACCATCCTTGAAATGAGGACAAGAACATCCAAGAGGGGAAGCATTGACTACCTTCGAGTTTGGTTCAAAGGCAATAAGCCAAGCAAGGCAAAGTGGATGGAAGTTGGAAACGTGAGGGAGTTGTACCCTCATCTAATGAACATGTAATCAAAGTATTTTGGGGTCCAAAAGCTTCCCAATGGGGAGGTGTGATCAGGAGTTCATGAATTTTCCTCAAAATTGAAAAGGCTCAAAACTATACCAAACCTGAGCGATTGGGTATATCTCGTCGTTCTAATTCCGATGTCACAAACGGCTTGAGAAACCAATGCCATATGAGGGAGATGCCCAGTCAACATGCAGGTGTACAGTAAAAAAAAGTGGAATATTATGGGAATATTCCATTTTCTCTAAGCCAATGATGTTTCACCACGTGGCACATTATGGGTAGTCAGAATTGGTTGTACGTTTGATTTGATGGTCTAATGAATGGGTGACACATGTCCAGCCATGAGGCTGCCACGTGTCCCCTATATGATTTACCAAAATTATTGTTGGGGTCCAGGGGGTTCGACCCCGTGACCTCAAAACGCACCCGCAAAGGGTTTGACTAACTCCACTACAAAATGTTTCATACCCTATAGGTGCTCCGCATTATTATATTTTGTATTGAAAGGCAAGTTGGGGGTGGGGGGAGGGGGGGGGGGGGGGGGAACCGTCAGCAATCCCAACCCGCCTGGGGCGCCAAAGGTTTGTATGTTCACTTGTTATTATTACAAATGTTGTAACATCAAAGGATAACCATCCGATGTATCTGCTGCGGTTAAACATTAACATATCACATCCCACTTCACAATAAACATTATCCGACAGTTTTCACTACCACTTAGCTATAGTTGCGACAGTTCCGCTCCAGTTTTAATGGATGCGGGGTTTAAGGGGGTCTGCATGTGGCCACCCACACCCTTAACCTTTACAGTTAATGTTGCGGCTAATATTTTGGCGGGAGGTTTAGCACGCCTCCAAATTCAGAGGTTTTGCCGAATTTAACTGCAGTTAAACTGCAATCCTCCAATTTTGGTGGAGGTTTTGTAGGGGACATTGGGAAAATCTTAGCGAGGTCAATTTTTGACCAATTTGGGTGAAAAAAGAGTCTACCTAGACTATTTTGAGCATTCTGGAACCATTGGTGGAGATAAAAAAACCATTGGAGGCTTGTAAACACATTTATTTGCAAAAGTTTGAGCATAATGAAAGATGGAGATGCCATTGGGAGCTATACCAACAGATGTATCCCAAGAGGGGTGAACTGCTTCATCATGCCTGCTATGTAAATCTTATGTGTGGTTTTATTTCTCTATTATACACTGTTGTTCAGTGTTATTTAGGCTTATTTACAATTTCATCTATGTTTCATGTTTAAATTCCTCAAACCTTAAGCAAACAAATAGAGACAAACATGTACATGTTTTGTAACTGAAAAGACACTTAGCACAACAAACTAATACAGTCCTTTCAGATCATGTAATCTGTAGATGTCATAATTTTATCTTTGATAAAATTTAGAATTATATTCAAAATTATATTATATATATATATGTGTGTGTGGATTGATTATTAAAAAAGTGGATTTAATTCAATTTGGATGCTTGGTAGATTTAGAAGATAGATGTAATATCCCCACTGATAAAATTTCTCTAAAAAAGTATTTGAGAAAATATTAGAAATTTAGCATATATGTTTATAGTTCGATGTATCTATTGGATTGTTCCTGTCAAGAGTTAGTTATCATCCAGTGGTTGTAACTACCAGAGAATTACCTCACCATTCAATTATATTTCTGGTGGGGTGAAAGAGTTAAAGAAAAAGGCTTTTAGTGGCACAAAAGAAGTTTGATTATGGAAGGAGGGTTTATTTATAGGGAGGAAGTTCATTATGAGAAAGAACATAGTCCAATAAGAATGTTTCTTTAAAAAAATGGGGGTGGAATTCACCTTCCTTCACTGCGCGCCTTCCTTACTGTAACACCTAAAACAATAGGGAAACAATGTCGAGGAGTCACATTGTTACAACAGTTAGGTAGAAAATTAACATGAGGTTTTTTTTCCAACCATATGGAAACACTATCGAGGAGTGACCTTGTTACAAAATTTATTCAGAAAATTTAACGTGAGATGTTTTTCCAAGCCATAGGGATTCATGGGAATATTGTTCTATCAAAGCTACATTTGTACATAATCGACCTGCCCGAAAAAATTCTCTAAATCTTCACTAACTCTTCTTGGTTTAAAGGAAATATGGTCAAATAAAAATTGTACTCCAGATCTGTAGAAGTGATGCAGAGAGAAATATTCCATCTGTATTCCTCCTATCGAGTCATTTATGGATGGGCTAATCAACTATAACAATTTTTAAGGGAAGTAACTCATGCATTTTCTTGAATAAAAGATATATGTCTTTATTTGGTTGTCTTAGAAAAGACATATAACATATATACATGCATTCAATGAAGAATGAGGAAAAATATATATGTTCTCTGCATACAAAAAAATAGAACTATTAAGTTTGATATTTCTTGCAATGAAATAAATTATTTGCATGAAAAAATATAGCGATTAAGTTTGATATTTCTTGAACATAAATAAATTATTTGTGTGCACAAAAAAATAACAATTGTGTTTGATATTTCCTTAAAAGAAATAACTTTTTTACATGGAAAAAATATAACTATTAAGTTTGATATTTATTGAAAAAAGGTAAATTATTTTCATACACAAAAAATAGCTATTATGTTTGATATTTATTGAAAAGAAATAAGTTATTTTCATGCACAAATATAACTATTAAGTTTGATATTTCTTGAAAAGAAATAAGTTATTTGCATGCACAAAATATAACTATTAAATTTGATATTTCTTGAAAGGAAATAAGTTATTTGTGTTCACAAATATAGAACTATTATGTTTTTTATTTCTTGAAAATAAATATGTTATTTGCATTGATAAGAAATAAAAATTATATTGTGTCAAATTTCTTGAAAGAGAAAATATATGAAAAGCAAGAAAACGTTTGGTAAAAATCACATTATCAGAGTTTTGTGGACGCGTTTCGTACCATCCAATATGGTTCATCATTAGGAAAATATGAAGAACTAGATCTTGGCATCAAGTTAAATAGATGAAGAAATTTTTTTTGGGAGTTGTCTATGGAGGCCGAGGAATTTCTCGGACGGCCAAAAGTGGTCGGAATCCAAACAATTTTTTTTAAGAAATCTTGGAGCAGCAGTGTTTGAATAATGTTTTCGATGGTGGAAACCGATTCAGCACTATCCAAAACCTCCAGGGCACCCAAAATATTGAATTTTGATAGCTATAACTTGGATTTACAAAAATATGTGTTGGATTTTATTAAAATCTTGTCGGAATTTCCGTGATTTTCGGGGTAAAAAAACAGGATGGTTAGACTACGACAAATCGTTTAGCCGCTATGTGTTTCTATTGAATTTATTAATCATACATTAGAAGGTGCTTGCCATGGATTTCATGAAACCACCTATAGTTAAAATCATTGCATAAAGTGACCATGAATTCCAAGAGTAATCGGTGAGTAACAGTATATTAGTATAGAGATTTTTATTTTTATTTTTTATTTATGCAAAATTGAATAATGGATAAATGATGGAAAGTAGAAATTGCATATTTTTGCACCTATAAATGTTTGTGAATATTGATTAAACATTAATGTTTTGTTTAATGGTATTTCCTAGAAAATAAACTCCCTCCATTGGTAGACGAAGGTTTCTATTCTTATTGTTTATATTATTATATCATGAGAAAATGTTGATGAAAAACACTGAGAACTATGTTTTCTTTAAGGGTGGAGGATGTAATATCCCCACCAAGAAAACTGCGAAATTTTTTTATTTGGGAAAATATTATAAATTTGACATATTTGTTTACAATTCGACGTATTTGTTATATTTTTCCTATTAAGAGTTAGTTACAGTCTGATGGTTGTAACTACTGGAGAATTACCTCACTATTCGATTATATTCTTAAACCGTATAATATCTACCTCTGTCATGTAGAAGATCTACAAAAACTTTCCAACCAAAATACAAATATATCACTACCATTAGAAATACAAAAATATGACTGCCATAAAAAGGCCTAGAAATGTCCCCATAAAAAATATACATTGAAGCAAGAGCCAAAGTCCAGGGGAGGGTGTCTAATACAAAACCCACTTCGAAATTTGTCTAGGAGCATATATAAAAACTATTGAAATTTGCAACAGGAAACAGTGAAATTGGCATCTAGGAAGGACACAAATTGACCACATAATTGGTGTAGGATTCCAGTCACACATGAGTGAGGAATTAACTTACACAGTAGCGCTAAATGTGGGTGTCTAATTTATATATCCCTTAAATAAATTAGAAAATAAATTGTAATCTTATCTCATAACAACTTGTCTCAGTTAACTAAGTTAGAAATACTGAGTTAGCTCAAGAATTTCAAGTTGAGGGTGAAAGGTGAGGCATGTATAGTGATTCTATTATTTTGGGCGTCCAGTTGCAGTTAATGCATTAGTTTGGTGCATGTGTAATCAGTTAACTCAAATTAATTGATTTAAAATTAGTTTAACTAGTTCTAACAAAGTGATGAGCTAGTGAGAGGTCAAGTGAAATAAATTAGATTTAATTCACAAGTAGGGATATATCATATAACTGATTATTCACTATTATTATTATTATTTGTATGCATGACAATTCTGATGATGACCGAGTTGAGAGAGAGGTTAAAGGGAAGTTAACTATCAGCTGTATTATTAGTAAATTTCCTAGGTGCAATTATAAAGTTAGAGGAAGGCTCATGAAGGATTTCACAGTCAAGGAAGGTTGATTATACTATTTAATAGGGATTAATTTCCTAGGTATTGCGTGAGCAAGGCTAGGCTAAGCAGGGGCTGAGAATTGGCTAAGTGTTGGTCAATTTTTCCTATGAATTGCTAGTCAGTTTTGAGCAGGATCAGGGTGAGATGATTGGTAGAGTGCAAGATTTTCTTGGTGTGAGAAATCATTGTATTGTTTCATGATTATTTGACTATGTACAATATATGATAGAGGGGTTTTGAGCAGGTGCCTTTCCCAGATACATATCTTTTTGAGTGATTTATATTTTTCATTCTCTTACTTGCATGTAATTGAGGAATCATTTTTTATATTCCGCAAATATATTAGAAGGATTCAGTATCTTGTTTTAGTACATTACATGAGCAGATTGAATCCATTGATATAGAGTTTCTATATAATTTCTACATGGTATCAGAGTTGTGTTAGAGATTTTCTACAAAAACTGCCATTACACTGCGACTAGAGAACCACCTCACCACAGAAAGCTACTAGGACGTGGCCCTCCCAAGGTGTTGCCCACAGAAACCAACGACTGCTAGAGGGAAAAACCACCATCACCAAACTAGTTACCAACAATCCTTCCCTAAAAATCATAGTCTTCGCATAAAATCATAAACATATAACAATATATATGAAGAAAATATCCACAAACTAGAAATTAGAACCATATGCAAACCTTTGAAGAATGCGGTCATGGAAAAACTATGCCTCCATCATCTGTAGATCTAAATAAATAAAGGGGACTTTCAAAGTCAAAACCTAAATCTTGAAGAGAGACCTAGAATTCACCACCCACCACCCATGCACAATTCTCATTTTCAGACAATCAGATATTGTTTGGAACCTTAACACTGGAGCCAGGGAGATCCATTAGGTCTCCACCATCTGAATCACATGCTACGTGACTATCCACATGCACCAAACAAGCATTAATTTTATCCACACAAAACCTTAGGTTTTTTAGTATCGTTTTCACATCCTCCTAAGAGGTGAAAATATTATACTTTTCCACTTGTTTATCCCTCAAGACCAAGCCCAACAACGTCTTCATTTTCCAATGGAGTGATACTAAATTTAAATATTACTCATGCCTTCCATTGATGTGCCCAGGGTATATCACCCAAATTGATAGATCCTCCAACAAATTTTAGTATGAAAGAAACTTCCTCTCCTCTCCAATTTTTATCTGAAGCTCCTTGATTTCCTGATGATTTTTAGGCAGAATTTTGTTGAAATAAGTCACCATAGAATCATGGGAAATTTTTTTTTCCCCACGCTTATTGTGTTGGGTTCTACTATCTCCTCTGATGAGATTCAACAAGATGATGATCCTAGTGAAAATTAAGCACCTACACTAGGTGGGGCCCGCAAGATATTTTTAGGTGATATGTCTATTTTTAGAATTTGGATCAAAGTATATTTTTAGCAGTAATCTATTTATACATGGTTGATAAATTTGCATGGATGGATGGGTGTCTATTTTTGGAATGCATGTGCGAAGTTGTTTCCTGGAATGCATGTCTAAAAATAGAATGTATGTCGATTATTGTTAGCTATTAACAATAATTAGACAATAAATAATAATCTATTCTCTTGAAGCACTTGATTTCAGTTAATTGAGGTGGCAAACCAGTTAACTGAAGGAATTTAGAGTTCTAAGGTTGGTTGGTGGGACATGCTAGTGGAATTCGTTATAACTGAGTGATACAAAGTTGTAACAGAGTTGGATGTGTAGTTATGTGAGTTGTAAAGTATTTTAACTCAGTTAAGTGAGTTAAACCCAATTTTTCTAGTTGTAACTAGTTGTAACTAAAGATACACTAGTAAGAGATCAGTGAATTAAATATTAAATTAATTCACATGGAGTGATCTCACATGCAACTGAATATTTACTACTGTTAACTACATGCATGTCAGATCCAGTGGAGACCCAGTTGAGAGATAGGTGAAAGGGATAGTTTGACTATCTGTTGTGACATTAGTGGTGCATCCAATGCAACCACACACACATTGAAGATGAAAAAGAGAATTGCGTAGTCAAGGCAAGGCAAGATTGAATTCATTCAGGGATTGTGATCAACAGGGATTGCGCAGTGGAGGTAGGCTATCAGGAGGCAATAAATTGGTGCATGTATATGCAAATTTCTGCATGACAGTGTGAGACGATTGTATATTGTACTGAGAGCTCTTGGATTAGAGTTTTGTATGAGATTATTTCATGATCCATGATATATACATAATATATGATAGTGGGGTTTTAAGCTTTATGCTTTCCCGGTAAAAACATCTGTGTTATGTGTGATTGATCTTTCTTCATGTGTTTGCAATTGGCGATTAAATTTCTGCAAAGATTTAAGTAGAAGTATTCTGTATTTAACAGTGGCACAGAATTTTTAGATCAAGAGAATATGAAAATACATAACTGTATTAAAATTTCTACATGGTATCAGAGTAAAGAGGATTTCAATATTGAAGCAGTAGCTGATTTTGTTGGTGGAAACAATTCAAATTGGCTGCAAGAATTTCTTGGTGTGACAGTTGAGTAAAAATCGAAATGGATTTCAATGGTTTGCGGTTAGAGTATGCACTCGAGGGAAACTCAAACTACATTTCATGGAAGGATAGGATGGAGACGGCGCTTGAAGATAATGGCTTGAAGGAATTCATCGACAGTGATGTTCCTAAGCCCACTTCGACGGATGTTGCATTACTTGATGCTTGGAAAAAGAAAGTATCGAAGACAAGAAGGATTCTGTTGGAAGGTGTGCGAGACCATATTGTATCAAGCCTTCATGGGAAAGCCACTCCATTTTCAATGTGGAAGGCTTTGACGCATCTTTTCGAAAGTAGCACCGACCATAGAAAATTGGCGTTGAATGATAAACTCAGAAAGATCAAGATGGAGAAGGGCGACAATATTCCAAGGTATCTCACAAAGTTTTTCCAATGTCAGGATGAACTGGGCAGTCTGGGAATCATAGTTTCTGATGATTATTTAGTGAGTTTTTCTCTCTTGGGACTTCCTAAGATTTGGAACAGTTGCCAAGACTCTATCAATAGACAGGAAAAACTGTCGAATTGGGAACAACTGTGGTTAGATCTAGTGCAGGAGGAGTTTAGGTGGAACACTAGAGATGGCTCTTCATCAAAGCATGATGATGAAGAGGATTGTAATTTGGCTTCAAAAGCAAGGAAAGGGAAGGGGAAGAAATTAGACTCAAAATCTAAGGCTAAGGGCAAGAAGATGGATTTGTCCAAGGTGAATTTTTTTCACTGTCACGAACATGGGAATCTCACCACTAACTGCCCACAGAAAAATAAGAACAAGAAGGATATTGGAGCTGCAGCTAGTGAGGCCCTTACCTTGAAATTTGAACTTGATTTATCTTTGATCGCATGCTTGGTTTCAAGCACAATGGGATCGGTGCGGCATATTGATAGCGGTGATTTCTTCCACATGATGGGAGATAAGGAGCTTTTTAGTGACTTGGAGGAGAAAGATCTCCAAATGCATATTGAGATGGGAAACGATGGATGATATAGTGCGACTAGCATTGGTACCATTACCTTTGAGAGGGAGTCAGGTAAACCATTTTATGTTGAAATGCCTTATGCATGTTCCAAGTCTAAAGAATAACTTGGTCTCAGTTGCAATGTTGGAGGACAGAGGTTACGACGTTGTTTTCAATGATGGAAAAATTTTCCTTCGACATAAAACAATGGGTCAAACCATGAGGATAAAGATTCGATTCAAGAATCTCTACAAGCTGGAGGTAGATGGCTGCACTACAATGGTGGGCAAAGAAGAAGAAGTGGTGAGCCGGGATGAGGGCGAATTATGGCACAGGCGATTAGGCCATCTTCACCATGGCACCCTAAATATTTTGCAGCAAATTTCTATTGGACTTCCCAAGGGTACACTTGCACAGTTAGATCAATTCAAGGGATGTATTATGGGTAATTTTTTGAAGACCACCTTTCATGAAAAGGAGAACCATGCTTCGGTGATCCTGGAGAGAGTTCATATAAACGTGTGTGGACCATTATCGGTTGCTTCAATAACAAAACATAGGTATTATGTTATTTTCGTTGATGAATATTCTCGTAGATGCTAGATCTTCTTCATGCAAAAGACAGATCAAACATTCTCAAAGTTCTGTGAGTTTAAAGAATTGGTGGAGAAAGAGTCGAGGAAGCAAGTGAAGGCTCTGCGGAGAGATAATGGTGGTGAATATATCTTGAATGAATTCAAAGACTTCTATAGAAAATAAAGAACTTGAAGAGAACTTATAGCGCCTCATAACCCACAGAAAAATGGGGTCGCAGAGAGGATAAAAAGAATGATCATGTGTGCTTCACGAGCTATGCTGCATGATCAGGGCATACCAATGCACTTGTGGGTGGAAGCATGCAACACTACGGTTTATCTGCAAAATTGTTGTCCTCATAGAGTAATTGGCATGAGTACACTTGAAGAAGCTTTTACTAGTAATAAATAGGATGTTTCTCACTTAAATATTTTTGGCTCATCTGTTTATGTGCATGTGACCAAGAACGCCAGGAAGAAGCTGTAGCCGACTTCTGAAGTTGGGATATTTGTGGGGCACACAGAAACACCCCATAATTATCGTGTGTATTTGTCAAACAGTTGAATGACTGTGGTGCGATGGGATATTAAATTCAATGAGGAGAAATCCATGAAGTTGTCGCTTGAGAGGGAGCTAGACTTGCATGCAAAGGAGGAACTTTTGGTTCCCAAAGATGAGTCTCTAGATGTGGATAAGCCACAAGAGGAGGCTCATGGAGTGGAGGAGTCCACTCCCACAGAGACAAAAATCAAAATAGGAAAAAGGCATACCATAGAAGTTGAGAGGCTGAAGATTGATGCGACACAGAATGTAGGAGTCCTTACTTCACAGTGCAGATAGAGACAGTCTCCTGAACAATTCACTGGATACATGGCTCTCATGAGAAAATGTATTGTGACAGAGCCATCTTCCTTTCAGGAAGTAGTGTAGGAGCCCACATGGTTATATGCAATGGTAGATGAGTATGAGTCCATTGTTAGAAATAGTGCTTGGGAAATTGTTCCAAGGCCGGTTGATAAATCAGTCATAGGTTCAAGATGGATCTACAAGGTAAAGCAAGCTGCTAATAGGAGTGTTGAGAAGTATAAGGTAAGATTTTTGGCCCGAGGCTTCTCACAGATAAAGGGGATTGATTATGAAGAAACCTTTGCACCTGCCACACAGTATTATTCCATAAGGACCATTCTTTCTCTCTCAGTGCAGATGGGTTGTCACATTCATCAAATGGATGTGAAGACTACATTCCTTAATGGTATCATTGAGGAAGAAGTGTACATTGAGCAGCCTGAAGGATTTGAGATCTTCAACAGCGAGTCGCATGTGTGCAGACTCAAAAGAGCATTGTATGGGCTGAAGCAAGCATATCGTGCTTGGTACATTCAGATCGATAGCTATTTCACTGGACTTGGCTTCACCAAGAGTGAGGTGGATGCAAACCTATACCAGATTGTGGTGGAGGGTAAGATTTTAATCATTGTTCTTTATGTTGATGATTTAATACTAACTGGTGATGAGCAGCTAATACACTCATGCAAGGAGGACCTTGCAAAGGAGTTTGAGATGAAGGATATGAGCCTCCTTCACTATTTCCTTGGACGTGAAATATGGCAGCGAGATGGTGAAATTTTTGTGTCTCAAGGCAAGTATGCAAGGGAGATACTCAATAAGTTTCACATGGAGGGCTGCAAACCCATGGATACTCCTCTTCCAGGAAACTAGAGGAAAGAGGATGCTACATTGGGAGAGGTAGTGGATGCCTGTCTATCAACAGTTGGTGGATTCACTCATGTATTTAATTAATACAAGACCGGACATATGCTATGCGGTGAACCAACTTAGTCAAGCAATGGTTAAACCTACCAAGCTCTTTTGGAAGGCGTGCAAGCATGTCCTGAGATATCTCAGGGGCACATCTGAGTATGGATTATGGTACAGACAGACATATGAGGTGAAGTTGCATGGCTTCACAGATGCACTTTGGACAGACAGCCCAACGGACAAAAAGAGCACATTAGGAGGGGTTTTTAGTATCAGATCTACAATTGTTTCTTGGTACAGCAGGAAATAGAGATCTGTGGAAATCAGTTCAATGGAAGTGGAATACATGGCAGTAGGTCAAGTTTCATGTGAGGCTATCTGGATGAGGAAGATCCTGGTCAGTTTTTTTGGTTCTCATTTAGATCCTACAATGATTCATTGTGATAATCAGAGTTGCATTAAACTCTCGATTAATCTTGTGTTTCATGATAGATCTAGGCATATAGATATCTAGTATCATCATACCAGAGATTGTGTGCAGTGGAAGATCATGTTGCTTCAGTACATTCCTACGAAAGATTAGGATGCATATATTCTGATGAAGGCACTCACCAAGAGCAAATTTGAATATCATAGAGGCGGGATCGGGGTGAAGGATAATCCCTTTCTTGTTGAGAGGGAGTGTTGAGATTCAACAAGATGATGATCCTAGTGAAAATTAAGCACTTACACTAAGTGGGGCCTGCAGGATAGTTTTAGATGATATGTCTATTTTTAGAATTTGGATCAAAGTATATTTTTAGCAGTAATCTATTTATACATGGTTGAGAAAATTGCATTGATGGATGGGCATCTATTTTTGGAATGCATGTGCGAAGTTGTTTCGTGGAATGCATGTCTAAAAATAGAATGCATGCCGATTATTGTTAACCCTTAACAATAATTAGACAATAAATAATAATCTATTATCTTGAAGCACTTGATTTCAATTCATTGATGTGGCAAACTAGTTAACTGAAGGAATTTCGAGTTCTAAGGTTGGTTGGTGGGACATGCTAGTGGACTTTGTTGTAACTGAGTGATACAAAGTTGTAACAGAGTTGGATGTGTAGTTATGTGAGTTGTAAAGTAGTTTAACTCAGTTAAGTGAGTTAAACTCAATTTTGCTAGTTGTAACTAGTTGTAACTAAAGATACACTAGTAAGAGACCAGTGAATGAAATATTAAATTAATTCACATAGAGTGATCTCACATGCAACTGAAGATTTACTATTGTTAACTACATGCATGTCAGATCCAGTGGAGACCCAGTTGAGAGATAGGTGAAAGGGACAATTTAACTATCTATTGTGACATTAGTGGTGCATCCAATGCAACGACACACACATTGGAGATGCCAATGAGGATTGCACAGTTAAGGTAAGGCAATATCGAATTCATTCAGGGATTGTGATCAGCCAGGATTACGCAGTGGAGGCAGGCTATCAAGAAGCAGTAAATTGGTGGATGTATATGCAAATTTCTGCATGACAGTGTGAGATGATTGTATATTGTACTGAGAGCTCTTGGATTAGAGTTTTGTATGATATTGTTTCATGATCCATGATATATACATAATATATCATAGTGTGGTTTTTAGCTTTATGCTTTCTTGGTAAAAACATCTGTGTTATGTGTGATTGATATTTATTCATGTGTTTGCAATTGGCGATTAAATTTCCACAAAGATTTAAGTAGAAGGATTCTGTATTTAATAGTGGCATATAATTGTTAGATCAGGAGAATCCTAAAATACAGAATTGAATTAAAATTTCTACATCCTCCTAATCCGTATCTTCAGGGGAGGCCCCCAATATCTAAAAAATTGAAATGGATCTTGGGGGGAGGCCCCCAAAATCTAAAAAATTGAAATGCCAGCAAAATTAAAGAACACACAGTAAATAAAAAAGCAAATACTTTTTTTTTATTAAAATAGAGAATAACTGTAAAAGCTATATTGTGCTGGACAACCTGTCCTTTTACAATATGTGACTTGTTAATTATATAATTTTTTAGTTACAATACCAGAGATAAATTCCATGGGTGGGTAAATACCATGGATGAATGAATACCATGGCTCGATATCACTTACAATACCATGGGTGGATGAATACCATAAGTGGATGCCACTTATAATACCATGGGTAAATACCATGGATGAATGAATACCATGGGTGGATAAATAAAATGGGTGGATGAATAACATGGGTGGATGCCACTTTCCATTGAGATCATTCCTCCCTCCTAAAGAAGAAATGATCCCCATTGTATGAAGTTCCCTCATGAGATCCTTTGTTGAATATGAAGAGTCACTAAGAGAAGGTTTTTTTTGTGGTTAACCCATAACCATGATGAACGAAGATCTGAGGATACAAATACCCTGTAATTCTTGTGACCAACTATGATACTGACAATGTGTGGCATATCAAATGGACTTCGATGAAGCGTGGGTTTGTGGATAACCCATAACCATGAAAAACGAATATCCGAGGAGAGAGATAGCATGTAATTTTTGTGACCACACATGATACTAATAGTGTGCGGCCTAGAAAATGGACTTCAATGACAAGGATTTTGTGTGGTTGACCCATAACCGTGATGCTGACTATTAGGGAGGTAGCAGGTGCCTACATAGCTTGGGGTTGTATGGAAAGTCTCCAAATAACCCAAGTTGGATGCTGCTATGATAAAACTAATGAATGTGAAGCAGGTGCCTACTAAAGTGGGGTGGGAGGGCACGTCTTCAAAGGGAACCCACTCTGAATGCTACTCCAGATTTAAAATGGACATAAATCAGTCAATATAACTCAAAATATTTATTACAACATGTTTCTAGAAATAGAATGACCATTATATATCTTCCCATATGATTCAAATCCCCATTTGGACACTCTCGAAACTCATATTCATGCTGCAACTATCCCGCCATCACAAAAATTTAAAAAATAAATAAATTAAAAAATTAAAAATAAATAAATAAATAAAATATATAAAAATATATAAATAAAATTAAAATTAATTGATTTTAAATCAACAATATCTCCCTCATCCGAACTCTAATTCGACCAAATGTTTTTTTAATTTGGGTGAATTTTCAAGAGGAGCTTAGATATGCAATAATTTTTCTAAAATTATGCACAAAAACTGCAAAAAAGGATAGAAGATCTATCATCCATGAATTACTGTCAGAAAAATTCTGGAACATAGTTGATTTTAGATCAGAGATATCTCCCTCATCTGTACTATGATTCAGTCTATTTGTTTTTGAATTTGTGTATTTTTTCGCAAGGAATGTAGATTTTTTATTTGTTTTTGTAAATTGTGTACCAAAAGTTTTAGATCTTATCTGCAAACTTTCTGCCCTAAAAATTCTTGCAAAAATAAAAAAAAATAAAAAATTCTTCTCACTTTTCCCAAGAAAATGCTTTGTGGAGGTCGTGGAACTTGTAAGGAGTTTGCTGAATATTGTTGCAAATAATTGAAACTAAAATATGCTTCAAACCCTCATTCTCATGGATTTGTAACCTGAATCTGATACCACTAATTTAGATCTTGGGGGGAGGCTCCCAGGATCTAAAAATTTGAAATGGATCTTGGGGAGGGGGGGGGAGGGGAACCCCAAGATCTGAAAATTTGAAATGCCAGCAAAAGGATAGAACACACAGTAAATAAAACCACAAAGATTTTTTTTTATTAAAATAGAGAATAGTTATAAAATATACATTGTAGTGGAGAACCCGTCCTTTTACAAGATGCGACTTGTTACTTATAGCATTTTTTAGTTACAATACCACAGTTAAATTCCATGGGTGCATAAATACCATGGGTGAATGAATACCATGGGTGGATGTCACTTACAATACCATGGGAAAATTCAATGGGTGGATACGACTTACAGTACCATGGGAAAATACCATGGGTGGATGCCACTTACAATACCATGGGTAAATTCCAAGGGTGGATGAATAAATTGGGTGGATGCCACTTTCCATTCGAGTCACCTCCCCTCGTACTCATCCTTTTCCTTGGCGACATCGTTATGTTATAGGATGTCACTTCAAAATAATTGTAGAGGCTTCTTCTATCTACAAAAGGAAACAAACACTGAGTAGACCCCCCAATAAATCTAGGATATTGTTAGCTTTAGGGGCCTTGACCCAGGTTCACACGTTAAGTTTTGCCAACAAACCCCTATACTTCTGGCCCTTTCAGTAGTGAGCTGCTTGCACAGGTCAACGTCTCACCCAAAGAAGTATGGGAGGGTGCTAGAATCAGGTTTCTACACCCAAAAAGAGAGCAGGTAAGCCAAGCCACACACACTGCACAGATCTATGGAAACAGGGCTAGTTCGCAGGCTTAAATAGATAACTGGTGTACACAGTATTACAGATCTAGAGCTTAGGTCCACATCCATGTGCGTTCGACCAGCAAAGATATAAATTACAGTACACGCAATAGACTAGATAGCATATATTATTAATAAACACAACAGATAACACAGATCATTCATACCTTATCACAGATTTAACACAGAATGAAGATCCATATAACAAATAGATCTAGAACCAAATACCAGCAATACTTCTCATATATTATCAGCAGATTATTACATAACCCCAAATCCCACCTGTGCACACAGCCAACAGGGTCCGCACACAGCAGGACAAAGGATCTCCGTGCACATAGCCAGCAGGAATCCGACCCAATTACCCGAGACCCAGAACTAACAATCCACACTTAGCATTAACTTCTATTCATCTTCTACCTATCGACTCAAAAAGTCTTACTATTTATACCGATTTAGACTAGACTTACCGTGGTCCACAAACCATGATTTGCGAACTCATGGTTTTACCTATTTACCCACTTACAATGTATTAAGGCTTTTATCCACCCTATCACCCCTGCGCTAGACTAAATATAAGCAAAATAATACAAAATTGGACCAGCTTTCATTAGTGTGGGAGACCCTGCTCCAACAGTCCCCCAACACAATCTTGTGACTCGTCCCAAGTCACAGTGGTCTTAGGTCTGCCTTCCTCTTCCGTGCAGCGTCTCTATTCCGGGAAAGAGGTACCTTCAGTGTCTACACAATCGTTATCCTCTGTTGTAGAAGGGTTGTGCTATGAAGTAGAGTTCCAGATATTTCTTCAACCGACTCTTGCGTTCGAAGTCCTTGATGATACTGTCGCGGCCTGGCCGACAGAGTGCAGCTACTACAACCATGTAATCATTTGCTATGATATGGTTTGAGTCTACAACCATTAAAATATCCTGGAAGCATATCACTCTGTATGGTGGCCAACCAGATAGCTCCTCCATCCGTGATTTCCTTGACTAGATAGGGACCCAACCAATGTTGTCGAAACTTACCCGGGTGCTTCGTAAAATGGCTGTCATATAAGAGTACCAGGTCATCTTCCGCAAATTCCATCTGGCGGATATGACAGTCATGCATGCCTTATCATGCATTTTCTAGACTTGCTGATGAAAGTTGGCCATAAACTGGTCTTCCTCTAGTGCGGTGAGCTGCATTAGGCGTTCTTCAAGGACATCTGGGTCATCCATGTTTGTAAAGGCTACAATACGGAGACTAGGAACAATATATTCCATAGGCATGATGGCCTCCTTGCCATAAGTCAAGCGAAAAGGGATTTGTCCTATTAACTTCTTGCAAGTGGTTCGATAGGCCCAGATAACTGATGGGATTCGCACGTCCCAATCACTGCGATCGGCATTGCAGACCTTTTTTAGCGCCTGTTCCAATATTTTATTGAATGCTTCAATAGCCCCATTGGCCTGTGGATGATAAGGAGTGCTTTTTACATGATGGATCTAGAATTATTCATTCAAGGCTAGGATGGTTTAATTAACAAAGTGTGTGCCCCGATCACTCATGAGGATCTTAGGGCACCCAAAGCGGGTTAGAATCTTCTCAAAAATGAAGCACACAACAGTCTCCGTAGTACAATATCTTACTGCTTGCGCTTCTACCCATGGAGTCACATAATCTGTGGCAGTGATTATATAATGGGCGCCTATTTTCTTTCCTGGCAGGTTAATAGGTCCAACAAAGTCTATGGCCCATTTATCGAAGGCTTGCAGGGCCATTTGTGGTTGTAAGGGCATCTCATCACGCCTTGATGGCCGTCCCGTTTGTTGACATGTATCACAGGCTCTGCAATGAAGTGAATGCTAATTGCAGATTGTTAGTTCTGGGTCTCGGGTAATTGGGTCGAACTCCTGCTGGCTGTGTGTGCGGACATCCTTTGTCCTACTGTGTGCGGACCCTGCTGGTTGTGTGCATAGGTGGGATTTGGGGTTATGTAAGAATATGCTGATAATATATGAGAAGTATTGCTGGTATTTGGTTCTGGACCTATCTGTTATATGGATTTGCATTATGTAAGTTTGGTGACTAGAATTCCAATCCTCTACTTGAGTCCCCTTCCCTCCAGATCATGCCATTCGTTCCATCCTTCGTAGTTAGCTGGTATGGCCGAAATCTATCTGTATGTCGTGCTTCGTCTATAGGGTCTAGTGGAATTGATACTTGTGTTCCTCTTTTCTCAAATGTCATACTACGATCCTTTAGATTAATGATACCACCTACAGTCATGGCCGAGTCTAGGCCTAGGAGTGCTGGATAGGGATCCGTATCTCCCACGGTGGGGATAAATTCAAAATCAGCCCGTACCTTGACTCCAACATTGTTTACAATAACATGTGGTAATTTCCCCAAAGGTGTTATCATTTTTTGATTAGCCATTCCCAGCTGGGTGGTGGTTCGCTCGAGTGTGGGTTCGCCCATTTGCTACCAATTCTGGTTAGGGATTATGTTCGCCTCAAATCCTAAGTCGAGAATGACTTGATCCATCTTAAAATCCCCAATCTGTGTAGTCAATCACATCTCCCAACCTGTGCATTGTTGTTTATGCAATTTTCATACCTGTGTAGCTGGGTAGGCCTAGCCATCGCACCCCTTGAGTAGAGTTTGAAAATTCTCCGTGGTATGTTGGTGGCGTAGCAGCTACATACATACTTGTAGGAATGGTTTGATTTGTTTCCCACGTTCCTCATTAGGTGCGAGTAATGGGCCACAATCATCCTCCCTTTTAGGCACGAATTTGATTTCCTGTGGGGGCTACGCTCTTACTTGCGTTGCTGGGCCAGTGGCTGCTTGTGTCTTTCCTTTACTAGGTGACCCTGTCTCTCGCAGCTCTACCTTTATTTGTTGCACATTTTGTGTGTTAGTCTGTTGTTTTTCTTGAACCTTAGCTATTAGAACCGGGCAATCTTCGATCGAGTGGTCCAACTATCTACAGTACCGGTAAGTCTGTATATTTGGATTGATGCAGTCTCTTGCAAAGTGACCAATTTCCTCACAGTTGTAACAGATGAGTTGGCCCCACCCTCGACCGGCACTTCCTCCTCGGCCTCCTCCCCTACCCAGGCCTGGGGATCCCCTTACTCCTATGGAGGATCTGGGTGATGTTAGGTCGGACTGAACCCAGAATAGGCTCCCTCGCTCCGTCAGCAGCTCATATGTGTGGCAAGTTTGTTCATCATGGCCAACCGATCTACAGAACCAACACCACTGCTGCACTCCACTTGACCCCATAGCCTCCCTAGGTCATAAGGGACTAGGTGCTCCAGTTGGCATATATTTAGTTAGTAGTGGGTAGTTATCCTTGGTATGACCACTTACTCGGCACCGAATGCACCATCTATCCGGGTTGACCGCCTGTCCGCATTCCTTGCGTAGGTTCTGAATATCGAGATGCATTACTTCTATCTGACCTTGAATCTGATGTACTCCCAACTGAGTGTCATCTCTCGGGCCAGCTTCTAAATTCATAGCCACCTCCAATGCTTTTTCTTGTGTTTCGATAGACTGCTGCCCCATAGGTATCCGTAAGTGAGGTAGCAGCATAGCAATGAACCATTTTGTGTGTTGTCTATCATCATACTGGAATCCACCTTCTCTGATTGCTTTCTTTAATCGTTGATCTGCTTCTCATAAAAACTCGGACGACCCTTGCTTGATATCTTTT
The DNA here is from genome assembly GCA_034641835.2 of Pinus albicaulis. Lineage (NCBI taxonomy): Eukaryota > Viridiplantae > Streptophyta > Pinopsida > Pinales > Pinaceae > Pinus > Pinus albicaulis. Next base: position 1,042,885,643 of record CM076584.1, on the reverse strand, counting down.
AGTTCATTTACTGTCTGCGAGTAGGATTTAGGTCTCTTGAATTTTTTCTTTAGTGCAGCCTTAATTTCATCAGTAGTTGCATTTTCCTTCTGCCCAATGTACCCCATATACCAATCCAGAGCCCTTTCCTCGAAGGCAAGGGATAACTAAACCTGTCTCATTGTATCACTTAGTATGTTCTGCGCAGCCTATACTAACTCTACAACAAACCAAAACCGATCCATATCCTCATCACCCGCACCTTTAAAGGTTGGGAGCTTTAAGAGCACGACCATGTCACCCGTTGGTGGGGGTGGTGGGGAGTTTTTTCCTCAATTAGAGCTTGATGGAGGAGTTGATGGAGGGTTGAATGTGGCAAAATCCCTTACCGGGCTATACGTAGCCCGATCTCCTTCCTGATTGGTTCTATAGTACTTCCCACTACGCGTAGTACCTTCGTTCTGGACGGAATTCATTCACGGCATATGGCTACACAGGATACTTTTCTCGCATAACAAGATCTTAATTAATAGCAGTAACGTTTTCAAGAACTTACCGCGGAACCCTTTAAAGAATTTCCTTTCTGCTTCAGAATAGGATATTGACTGATAAATCGAGAATTTTGTCACAAATCCTCCTAGTACGCTATCCACCCAGTGATCTACCATCCGGGTGATAGTATTGTCAGTCTTCTCTAGCTGCAAAATTTGTTCTGGGGTCCACTACATAACTTGCTTGTCCTTCCAACATGTTTGGAATTCAACTAAGTTGGCCAACCACTCCTGAAGTACGATCACAATTGTTACAAATAATATTTCTAGCTCTCTATGAAAATATATTTGCTCTTCCACTCTTCAGTAGTTATCTTTGTACTACGATTCTCTTTTATCGTGAATTCCTGAACTTGTGTTTCAAACCATTCATCAATCTCTTTCTTTTCAAGTTTGCAATATGGCCTTAGCATTCCCTGATCTTTCAAAATGCTCCTAGTCCTAGCAACGGAACCATTTGTTGGCTTTAGGGGCCCTGACCTAGGTTCGCATGTTAAGGTTTGCAAAAAAACCCCTATACTACTAGCCCTTTTAGTAGTGACCTGCTTGCGTAGGTCAAAGTCTCACCCGAAGCAGTATGGGAGGGTGCTGGAACCAGGTTTCCACACCCAGAAAGTGAGTAGGTAAGCCAAGCCAAGCACAATGCACAGATCTATGGAAATAACGCTAGTTCGCAGGCCTAAATAGATAACCGGTGTACACAGTATTACAGATATAGAGCTTAGGTCTTCATCCACATGCGTTCGACCAAAAAATATATAAATTACAGTACGTGCAGCAGACCAGATATCATATATTATAAATAAACATAGCAGATAACACAGATCATTCGTACCTTATCACAGATTTAACACAAAACACAGATCCATATAACAGATAGATCCAGAACCAAATACCAGCAATAATTCTCATATATTATCAGCAGATTCTTACATAACCCCAAATCCCACCTGCGCACATAGCCAGCAGGGTCCACACACAACAGGACAAAGGATCTCCGCGCACATAGCCAGCAGGAGTCCAACCCAATTACCCGAGACCCAGAACTAACAATCCGCACTTAGCATTCACTTCTATTCATCTTCTACCTATCGACTCAAAAAGACTTACTATTTATACCGATTTAGCCTAGACTTACCGTGGTTCGCAAACCGTGGTTTGCAGACTCCTGGTTTTACCTATTTACCCACTTACAATGCATTGGGGCTTTTATTTGCCCTATCACCCCTACGCTAGACTAAATATAATCAAAATAATACAAAATTGGACCAGTTTTCATTAGTGTGGGAGACCCTACTCCAACAGATACCAATAAACTATCTCGGTCGCAAAAGCACAAAATATATGACTTAGACTTATACGAGTACCCACTAGAGAGGGAAGTGGAAAATACTTCCTCAATGAGAGAAACTTTCCTCTTGACCATTGACTAAAAATGGGGTCACCCAAGGACCAAGAGGCTTCTGTGTTGAAAATACCATAGATAAAAATCCAAACCCACCCCACTGCAATTGCCTTGACACCTAACTAGACCCACCCAGACCAACCCTCATAGAGAATTCCAACTACCTAAACCAAAGAAAAGAGGTTGACCCAAAACCTGATATTGATTAGACACCCTCACAAACCTACCAATTTCCTTAGAGAATAAGAAATAAACAACCCCCAGAGACTGAGACTCTAGAACAAGAAGACCAAAACTACCTAAGAAACTAAACAAGGAACCCTAATATAACGAAGACGAAACCACAATAAGCATAGATATCTTACAAATTGAAAACACCAACATGACTTTGGAGTTGACGTCCTCCATCTTCCAATGAGACCATGCTAAGTAGACAACCAAATCAACCAAACTCCAAATGGGTGAAAAACCATGAATGTTTTCACTCTCATTATAAACTAGCACTACCCACTGCACCAAAGCCTCGACATATGTAAATATTACATCCAACTTACTACCAGACATCGAGGACCTCACCTCGGTCCATTCCCTTCTAATGAAAATGATTTTGTTGGTCATCCACACACTTACTTATCTGAAATTATTTGCTAGTTAATGTTGTGCTAGTTTCATTTCAGATATAAACATTTCTTTGCATTGTTTTACTTATCCTTCATGAGTTTGTTTAAGAGCATGTGATTCGCAAACAATGTACTTAGTGAAATTATGAGTTTTTCATAAGATTAAAAAGCATAATTTCAAACAACAAAATTGAAGTAATAGTAAACTCAAAAAGCACATATAACAGAGATTAACAAAAAGAATTTTGATAAAGGAGTTCACCCCTCCTGGGCTACATCTCCTTGGTCCAGCTTCATAGTGTGACCTTTGTATTAGCTTCAAGTGTGCTCAAATTTCCGTTACAAGCTTCAGAACCTCTTGGAACTTGTTCTAATGAGTTTATAACATCATAATCTCCCAAAAATGACTATTTGTTTACTGTATTTGGACTCTAGATGCTTTGGCAATGACCCCAACACCTACTGGCCCTAGCCTTCAGAAATCTTCAAATGTACTAAAATACCTGTAGATCACCTTTTCTGCCTCTGTAACCTACTCCATTGAGTTCCTAGCATGCCAATTAGCCTAGAATGACTATTTCTGAGCTCATTTTGGTCAAAAATTGAGTGAGTTATGACCAAAACTATTTTTTCCCCAATTTCTCCTTCAAAACTGGAGAAATTGCTAGTTAAGTTTATGAAATTGGCATTCCTGCCAAGTTTGGCACTGCCTCCAAATTCTTCACTAGTTTAAGCACTAAGATAGATTAGTACTAATGTGGGTTTTACTGGTAGATAAACTTGTATTAATGTTTAAGCATGGTTTACAGGTTAATGACGTTTTAATGTCATAACCCCACGTATTAACCTTAATTAAGCATGATTAAACTCCACCGGTTTTGTTTGCTTTGGCGCATATTATTTGGATTCATGGCCACATGGGGATGGGGTTGGTCCCTTCCAACCCAAAAATTATCGTCCATGTGAATTCAAATGGATGTATAAGACCATAGGGGTAAGAACTACCCAGTGGACGAGGCAGTATGGCGGTTGGTTTGCAAGAGGGAGGTCAGGGGTTCGAGCCCTGACTCCACCTCATAATTTTACACGGTGCCATAATAGTAACTCCTCCACCATATTTGTCAACGCTGCCAAGTTTAACTCTGCTTCGGACTTGTGTAGCGGCTCCTCCAAAGATCGTTAGGTCCACCAATGAGTGGGTTTGAAACTTTAGTATATATATATAGATATATATATATATTAACATACCACCATTATTACCCAATGCCCAAAAATTATTGTAATCAAATAATTCGACCCCCACAAGTTAGGAGGTGGCCCACCAGAGAGGACACGTGGCACCCTCTGGTTAGGTTTCACTCCAACCCTTAAAAAAAAAATCAAATTCCAACTTAGGAAGAATTGAAGGTCATTGGGAAATTTTTCTCTTCACTTAACCCATCCGGCAAATCTAAAAACAACACTTCTCACAGTGTCACTGGCTGCAATTTGGAGAAAATTCTTGTAATGCTGACTGTACCTGCCACATCATCACTGCACCTGTTCTGCTCCTTTTTTGCATGTTTTGGAAAATGAACAATAGACGATAACTCAGTCATAAAAACTCGGATTTTGATGAAATGAGTTGCGTTGGAATCCTGGCGATGAACTCTATCTGATCGTTTAGGTTTGAAGAAATTTTAAGCACTTTCAATTTTTAGCTAAAACTTGAGCTTTAGATCATTCCTTCCCACTAGAAGCCTTTTGGACCCCAAAAGATATTATCGATTGTTCAAAAACTGAGGGTACAGTTCCCTCAGTTTTCCAATCTCCAACCATTTTTCTTTTGAAGAATTTTTACCTTTGAGTCCAACTCTAAGGTATTCAACATTCCCTCTTCTTGAAGTTCTGATTCTTCTGTCAAGTATGATATCTTGTTGAATTTCATCAAGATTTCTCATGATAAATCATCTATTGATGGCAGCTTAACATGCTCTCCTTGATCATCAATAAAAGGAGGCTCAAAAAATCTCAAATTCTCAACATTAGCGACATAATAAATTTTCATATAAGGAGGAAAATCTAGCTTGAATGCATTTGTACCAATATTTTCCAGAATTTTAAATGGACCATAACAGATTGGTTTGAGCTTTTTACCTTCTCCTTGCAATCTTTCTTTGCTTATGTACAACCAAACTTCATCTCCAAATTGGAATTTGTGATCAACCCCAAGTTTTCCATGCCTTGCCTTGTCGCTGTTTTGACTGTTCTCAAGTTGCTCTTGCACTGTGTGATGTGCCAACTGAATTTTCTCAATGAACTTTCTTGATTTATCTATGTCAATATGTCCATCAATAGCAACATCTTTCTCAAAGATAAAGTCCAATGGTGATCTTGGCAAGTAACCAAAACATGCCTCAAATGGTGATGTATTTGTGGAAGAATGTTTTTCCCGATTGTATGCATGTTGTATGTAGTGTAATTGTTCATCCCACAACTTGGGATGCTTGCTGTAATAGCCTCTTAGAAGATGAATGACAGTCCTATTTACCACCTCTGTTTGACCATATGTTTGTGGATGAGATGTTGTACTATTCTTCAACTTTGTATCCATCATGTCCCATAATTTTGACCAAAAATTCCCAACAAATCGAGAATCTCGATCACTTACAATAGAAGTAGGAAGACCAAAATGGATCCATGCATTTTGAAAGAAAAGATTAGTGGTTTTTTTCAGCTGTAATAGTTTTCTTACATGGCATCAAAAGACACATTTTTCTGAATCCATCTACCACAACATACAAATAATCATGACCTTTTCTTGACATAGGAAGACCTCCTACAAGATCCATTGAGATGCTCTCCCAAGGATGAGAAGGAACTGGAAGTGGTGTGTACAAACCAAGCTTCCTATTTCTAGGCTTACTTGTTGCACATAAAAAACATCCTCTAATAAAATGAGAAACACTTTCATTCATGTGTGGCCAATAAAAATACCTTTTGCAGATGCGCTACTATCTTGCCTACACCAAAATGTCCTGTAATCAATGTTGTGTGCGCCTCCCTTATGATATTGTTTCTTTCTCCCTGTGGTATACATGACTTGCCCAAGTGATACAACAAAATTTTATGCATATGATAATATAAATCTTCACTTTGGTTTCCCTTACTTGAGTTCTCATACACATCTTGAAAATCATTATCATTCACATACTGTTCAATGTAACTTTCATGCATAATATAATTCTTCTTGAGAATAATAGTTGAATTTACAATAGGCCTAGAGAGCATATAAACTACCTTATTGTAGATTCCTTTCTTGTACCTGATAACCAAGTGAAATTGTTGTAGAAAATCCATCCACCTGAAATGTCTTGATTGCTGCAATTTGGACTGTGATTGTAAATACTGCAATGGTTGATGTTTGGTATGGATAATGGTCTCTTTTCCCATCAAGTAATGCTTCCATTTCTTTACACTTTGTACCAATTCTTATAACTCTTTATCATATGTAGGATATTTAGTCACAACTCCATTAAAAGTTTCAGAATTAAATGAGATAGGCTTACCATGTTGCATAAGCACTGATCCCATAGCATAATAACTTGCATCTATTTGGATCTCAAATGGTTGTCTTAGATCTGGAATTGCTAGTACCAGTGTCGAACGAATATTTTTTTTTAAAGCATAAAATTATTTCTTCTGCAAATATCCCCAATGGAAGACTTTCTTTATGCTTTTCAATGCATGTAACAGTGCTGCAATGGAAGAAAAATTAGTAATAAATTTCCCCCAATACTGTGTTGCCCCTAAAAAGCTTCTTACCTCAGTAACTGTATTGGGCTTGGGACAGTTCACAATGACCTCAACTTTGGAAGGATCAATCTTCAATTCACCTCCTCCAACTATGTGTCCCAAATATACCAATGAAGTCTTACCAAACTCGCACTTTGACATCTTAAGAAACAATTGCTCTTTTCTCAAAACATCAAGTACCTTGTTCACATGCATGACATGTTCTTCTCTTGATTTGCTGAATATTAGTATGTCATATAATCAAACAATGACAAAGACATTTATAAATGGTCTAAGTACATCATTCATTACTCTCATTAAAGTAGCTGGTGCATTTTTTAAGCCAAATGGCATAACTAACCACTCATACAATCCTTGTCTAGTCTTGAAAGCATTTTTCCAAATGTCTTCATTAACTATCCTAACTTGATGATAACCACTTATTAAATCTAACTTAGTGAAATAATTTGCATGCTTTAATTAATCAAGAAAATCGTCAATGTGTGGAAGTGGGTAGAGATTCTTTACTGTGATTTTGTTTAGTGCGCAAAAATCGATACACATCTGCCAAGTCCCGTCCTGCTTTGGAACCAAAACTATTGGATAACCACATGGTGAAGTAGATGGATGCATGATACCTTTGTTCAGAAATTCTTGGAGTTGCTTCTTGATTTCAAAATTTTCCATGATTTACATGCGATATATACCAATATTCGGAAGTGGAACATTTCGCTATAGGTGAATCTCATGTTGAATTCCCCTCTTGAGTGGCAACCCATTTCATTCTTGGAACATCTTGCCATGCTGACTTACCACATCGAACAAATCAGATTTAAATTTGTCATCACATCCTTGAAAATATTCATAGTCAACATCTTCCTTTTTCTTGATCATAGGAAGCACAAAGTTTTTACTTGCATTTACTAGCCTCTTCATTTGCCCTACATTAACTAAAGAGATATTCAGTTTCTTGTGATGAGCTCTCACAATATACTCCAATCCATCTTTGATCAAATGATATTTGTTCTCATGAAGGTAGACGACCGCTTTCTTGTCATAAAAATATGGAATACCCAAGATAATCCCTGAAATATCAAGTGGTACAACATCTAACTCAACTTCATCAACAAAGTTTGTAGTAATAGAAAATCTGAAAATACATTTCCTTGTCACCTATAAATTTGCATTGTTAACTATCCAAACTAGAGGGTATGGCTTATGATGAGGTACAATTTCAGGGTTCAATTTTTTAACTAAGTCTTAAAAAATCATGTTTTCTTGTGACCTATATCAAATAAGGCATAAATCTTTGTATAATTAGAAATTACTCTAACATGGAATAATTATATCCTTGTATCCTCATTTGAAGTGTTATTGTGATTGTTTGAGGTACTAGAACTTGCAATTGCTTCCTTTCCTTTGTTAACCATGGCAACTATCTTGGTTTCATCTCCTAAATCATATCCAAGATCTTTTCGTGTGGTGGCAATCGTCTTTTATTTCCTTTTGTTATTTGGTTTCTTTGGTCTTAGTTCGGGATGTAGTTTCCAACAATGGGCTTCATCATACCCCTCTTTGGAACAATGTTTGCATGTAATTTTATCCCCTTCTTTCTTCACAATTGCATTCTTATTTCCCTTCCATTTTCCTCCTTTCTCTTTTCCCTTACCCTTGAATGGATTTTTCTTACTACCCTCTTCCAAAATTCTTTTACCCCTTGCTTCAAGATGCGTGGCTTGCACATGTACTTCATCTAATTTATTTGGGTTAAGCATGAGAATAGTATGTTTTATGTAGGAATGTAGACCTCCTATATACTTCAAGGGTGTATCTTGTGAATTTACATCTACTCCAAGTAACAAAGCCCTTTTCCTAAACTCTTGTGTATACTCTTGGACACTTTGACCTTTAAGCTGTCTAAAGTTTTTCCAACTCATTATTTTTTTCTGCATATAGGCTAATGGATAGAATTGTATTTTAATGGAAGAGATGAATTCAGCCCAAGAAATGGAAATGTTACCATGGATGTGCATTTCCTCTTGTGCCTTTGCCTCCCACCAAACTAATGTTGCTCCTTCTAGCCTTAATGAAGCCAATTTGATTTCAATATCGTCTTCTTGAAGATTTTGAATTCTACAATAATATTCTAATTGACGAATCCAATTATTTATTTTTTCAGCATTAACTTCTCCATTATATGTAGGAAGTTCAAATTTGATGTCCAACTTGAGTAACGAAGTATTACCTTTTGGGATCTTGGAATGAGTATGGGTATGATTTTTCATAGTGGATTTGGAAGATGAAGATGTGGATGAGGATGATGGTGGTGGTGGTGGTGGTGGTGGAGAAGGATGTGGTTGTCCACCACTGGCTTTTGAGCTCCTCTCTTCCTCCTTTTTATTGTTTGAAGATTCTTCTTTATGAGGGTGCTTTGAACCTTAAACTTCCCTTGCCATAAAATCCTCAAAAATAATTTTCACCATCCTTTGCATTTCTTTGAACTCCTTCTTGACATCCTCTTCCTCAGAATGTTCATGAGCTCCACCATGGCCTGATGTTTTGGTTGTTGATTCAAGCTCTATCTATGCATCTTGTATCTCTTCAACCACTTCAGCCTCTTGTGCAATTAATTCCTCTTGTGCTTCAAGTTTTTACTTGGGAGGTCCTTTGGGTAAGGATGATGCTTTCTCAACCTTCTTCCTTCTTGTCCTAACTTCTAGACTAGATATCAGTAGCTTCCCTTCTCCTCTCTGCAATCTCAAGCTTGTAAGCATCAGTAAATTTGCACTATTAAAAACTCTTCAAGTAAAACAAGAAAGAAACCTTGTGCTCTGATACCAACTTGATATGAAATTACTTGCTAGTTAAAGTTGTGCTAGTTTCATTTTAGATATAGAAATTTCTTTGCATTGTTTTACTTATCCTTCATGAATTTTTTTAAGAGCATGCGATTGGAAAACAATGCACTTAGTGAAATTATGAGTTTGTCATAAGCTTTAAAAGCATAATTTAAATGACAGAACCTAAGAAATAATAAACACAGAAAGCACATATAACAGAGTTTAACACAAAGAATTTTGATAAAGGAGTTCACCCTTCCTGGGCTACATCTCCTTGGTCCAGCTTCATAGTGTGACCTTTGTATTAGCTTCAAGTGTGCTCAAATTGATGTTACAAGCTTCAAAATCTCTTGGAACCTATTCCAATGGTTTATAACGTCATAATATCCCAAAAATGACTATTTTTTGTTGTATTTGGACTCTGGATGCTCTAGAAATGACCACAACACCTATTGGCCCTGGCCTTCAAAAATATTCAAATGTATTAAAACACCTGTAGATGTCCTTTTCTGCCTCTGCAACCTGCACCATTGAGTTCCTAGCATGCCAATCATCTTTTAATGACTCTTTTTGAGCTCAGTTTGGTTGAAAATTGAGTGAGTTATGACCAAAACTATTTTTGCCCCGTTTTCTCCTCCAAAACTGGAGAAACTGCCAGTTAAGTTTATGAAATTGGCATTCCCACCAAGTTTGGCACTGCCTCCAAATTCTCCTCTAGTTTAAGCATTGAGATTAATTAGCGCTAACCTAGGTTTTACGGGCGGATAAACCTGTATTAATGTTTAACCGTGGTTTACGGGTTAATGAAAATTTAACATCATAACCCCACGTACTAAGCTTAATTAAGCACAATTAAACTCTGTCGGTTTTGTTTGATTTGGTGCCTAGTCTTCAGATTCGTGGCCACATGGGGAGGGGGTTGGACCCCTCCAAACCCAAAACTGTTAGAAATGTGAATTCAAATGGATGCAGAAGACAATAGGGGTAAGAACTACCTGGTGGACGAGGTGGTATGGCGATCGGTTTGTAGGTGGGAGATCAGGGGTTCGAGCCCCAAATCCGCCTCATAATTTTACACAACGCCATAATAGTAACTCCTCCACCATAGTTGTCAATGCTTCCAAGTTTAACTCTGCTCCAGACTTGTGTAACGGCTCCTCCAAAGACAGTTAGGTCTGCCAATGAGTGGCTTTGAAACTTTAGTATATAAATATATATATCGAAATATATATATGTATTAACATACCACCATTGTTACCCAATGCCCAAACATTATTGTAATCAAATAATTTCACCCCCATAGGTTAGGAGGTGGCCCACTAGAGAGGACACGTGGCACCCTCTGGTTGGGTTTCACTCCAACCCTTAAAAAAAAATTCACATTCCAACTTAGGAAGAATTGAGGGTCATTGGGAAATTTTTCTCTTAATCCATCTCGCGAATCTGAAGATGACACTTGTCACAGTGTCACTGGCTTCAATCTGGAGAAAATTCCTGTAATGTTGACTGTACCTGCCACATCAACACGGTACCTGTTCTGCTCCTTTTTTTCCTGTTTTGGAAAAAGAACAACAGAATGATAACTCAGTCATACGAACTCGGATTTTGATAAAACGAGTTGTGTCAGAATCCTAACGACAAAATCTATTGGGTCATTCAAGTTTGAAGCAATTTTGATCACTTTCAATTTTTAGCTAAAACTTAAGCTTTAGATCACTTACATAAGAATTCGCCAACTGGAGGATTGCATGCTCATACACGCCAGATTCCACCTGCATCATTCCATCTTAAATATGTAATGATAAAATCAAAGATAGTGAGCATAATAACCGAAACCCTAACTCATTATTCATAACACTCCATCAGAGTATTTTAATTTTTTTAATATTGATAAACACTTTTGAAAAACATAAACTAATATCCAATCATTATTATTATTTTTAAATTCTTAACAATAAAAAAATAATATATCTTCTTTTAAGATTTTTACAATACTATAATTGTTATTAAAATAATTATATTATTTAATCTATAATTTTTAGAATTTATACAATATTAAGTTAATTATTATAATAGTTTTGTTGTTTAACTTATATTTTTCTAAATATAACCTATTTAGTTAATTTCACTTTTACTTTATTGTCGAAATTGGCAAGAGTGATCCCCTCGTAAAGTTGTGTCAAACTGGTCCCCTCTTCATGATAGATAAAAGCAAAGGCATATTAGAAGTAGTTGTGTGTGACGACAATGAAGATATGTTCTAACTTGGTACGCCAAAGGATTGGTAGGGCAAACCCCGTGTGGGTTGTATTTGCTTTTATCATTACTTTTTCTTTTTTATCAATTAGTTTTACAGAGTATAATATAATATTATTATTTTTTAAAATAATAATAATATTTATTATTTTTATATTTATTAATATAAATAAAATTACATTTATATTTAAATATTTAAAATTATTTATTATGTATAATTTTATTATTATATAATAAAAAATCATTTTGTACATATTTAAATTTGTATTAATTATATATGCATCGACATTTGGAATTGTAATATTGTTATTAGAAGGAAATTCACTATAATTTTGTGAATAATATAAAGATTTAATATCACTTTTAATAATTTAAAATTTATGTATTTTGAGAAATTTACAAAAGAGTGAGGTGAATAAGAAGATTTTAGAGAGCCAAGAATAAGAAGAGTATATTTTTAAAGAAATTTACAAAAAAGTGAGATGAATAAGAAGAGTTACAAAATGAGATGAATAAGAAGAGTCCAGAGAGTTAGATGAAGAAGAGGAGTTTGTATTTGTGTTTTTAGCAAAATGTAAAATGACAAAAATTGCATCTTCACGAGCATGATTTAAAATAACAACTTTCGTGAAAATCTCATGCCTCTTTGGCGAGAAATAAATGATAAAATCAAAGGTGTATAATGATACCATCCATTCCTCGTATGATGGAAAAAATCATTACACACCACTACAAGAAATGTGGGTTGTCTGACCAACAAAATATACATTTTACTAAGCTTTCAATGGTGAAGAGTACGTGTTTTCCTATAAGATGTTACAGGTTCAAAACCAGAGCGGTAGATTATGTATGCCTTCATAAATTTAGCAGTCAAATAGTTACGTGGAGGTGGGTCCCTTGTCCCACAAACAAGGAGGTCTCATACACCAATTTGGTGTCTAGCTTGGCTATGACCTTAAAATTGGATAATAATAATAAAGAGAAAATGTTAATATTACCCACTAAATCACAGGAAAACCACCACAACTCATATATATCCTTATCATCTATATTCTAATGTCTAATATTATTGTTTCCACCTTATCATTTCTTTTTAAATTTAAATAAAATTTCTAATTATTTTTATATTTATTATTTAAAATATAAATATTCTTTAATTTTATTTTTTTAATTATATTATATACATTTTTCTTTTCAAACATTTACCTTCTTTTATTTTCAAATATTTATTATTATTTATATAACTCAAAAATCTAAGTAGAATTTTTTTTAATGCTTTAATTTTCTTCCCTCCATAACATTCGAACATTGCAAAAATCTCTCTAGCTGACCGACACTCGGCACCCATTGCCACAAAAAAGATAAAAGCCAAGGCATATAATGATATCTTTCACTCTCCTTGAATGGATATTTTTTTTACACGTCACTGTGATATCGACAGAATCTAAACTGTGGTAAGCTTTGATTAATGAAAATGGTCTCTAAATTACATGCAAACTACCACAACACATTTGTATCATTATCATCACAAAGGACGTGAGAAATGCCTTATGCTTATTCTACCATAAAATTTTAATTTAGCTCTCACATTCACATTAACTCTTTGTTTTTTATCTTTAGGTCTGTTGTTCCTCCCAAGTTGCTATTTTTCACCTTTAGATTCGTATAAACTTTATTTTTCTCTATGGTCACACCATCGCCATAAGCCTATATCAAATTTCTTTCAATTTTCTTGACAGTTCTGTTCATTCTCCCAAATTTATCTATTTACTTTAGAATCACATCAGCTATATTTTTCTTTTAGGTTCCCACATTCACCATAAGCCTATCTATTTGAGCTTGCTATTTACCATATCATCCACTCCCCAATCCACATCTCTTGCTTTCTATATGCAACTTCCATGTCATAGATATAACACCCTCCCCCAATATTCTCTCATTGTTTTTTCCTATGCTGCAAATCACTTTTCTCGTTTTCTATAACACCCCTCTTCAACAACCTTGCAAGCTCCCTACATTCTCTCAATGTTTTTCTCTTTGACACTTTTCCAATAATAACTAAAAAGTCATGGCAAACGTGATCTGGATTTATGCAGGAACACAATAAAATAAAGAAATATACGTAAACTCAGAGATGAAACAGAAATAAAAATTCATTTCATTAATATCAAATAACTAAAATATGCTTACAGATAGAATGGACATAAAATAGCTAGGGCGATGGTAGCTTATCTCTGAGAAGAGATGCATCAACTACATGCCTCCAAACTACATTACAATGAGCCTCAACTGCCTTTTTATTATTGAAAAACATGAGAAAACCATAAATATCCAAAAACCTAACCCTAGGAGATGAAACGCCAAAACTATGGGCCCCATTTGGGTAAATTGGTACATCAACTTCTCGGGGACGTAACTTTGGCATACAATCTTCGTTTGACGTGAAAAATACCTAGTTAGAAATATCTATCAGAGGACTACAAATTTCAAGTGAAAAACATTGGATAGAAACCCACAATGGTCTCGATTTTCCCAAAAAAACATCATTTAGCGCCTCAAAATGACTTCGGAAGTTCAGGACCCTAAACACTGCCAAAAATAGTAAATTGTGCTACAATTAAGGAAACTGAAAACCTCAAAGAAACAATGGTGGGGGTCCAAGTGGAATATGAGGGTGGACACCAATATCCATCTCGATAATTCCTCCCCCCTTAGGAAGCAATGGTCCCCATTGCGTTGAGTTCCTCCATGAGATCTGTAATGTCGAATCTATCTAGTGATGGTGGAAATTATGGCCAAAGGCAATCCACATTGAACACTGGTTGTCGGCCAAGGAATGGGGGAATGCTGAGCTCAAATTCATTGTCTACCACAACCTTGATAATTGCGTAAGGCCTATATCGGAGTGGTATGAGATTATGATTAGCTTCGGTTAAGCATTCTTTCTGCAAATGCAACCAAACTTTGTCGCCCACCTAGAAATTGTGTGGCACGTGATGTTGGTCATGTCACTGCTTGTACTTGGCATTGGATTTCTCCAAGATGTCTTGGACCTGCTGGCGGACCTATTGGATGCATTCAATAAATATGGTTTCTTTATCAGCCTCAGAAAATACATGTGAGGATCTTGGCCTGATATGCCCTTTCTGTAATAGCTCTTGTATCCGCCTCTTGATTTCATCACTCTCGAGAACATAATGTCGATAGATCGTCCCATTAGGCAATGAAAAATTTGGGATTAGAGAAATGGAGTGCCTGACCTCACAGTGTATAGGAACACATGTGGGGGAGGAGAAAATTTCCGTATATTCCTCCACGACTTTTTCCATCTGTTGTTGCTGCGCAGGGGAGCCTTTTTTGGAGCTTGTGACCACAATCTTCTTCTTTCCTTGTGGCTGAATCATAATGAAAAAAAAATTCTTGGTTTGGGAGATAATCTTACTACATGCTTTGTACTACTCAAAGAGATGGAAAAATGAGGTACTACCTTTGGTATCCTATACAAATTATTTCCCAAAGTAATAATAATAGAACAAGGCTTAGACTCATACATAAGATGTCGCTTCTACAAGTATAGTTGGCCTAATAATACATCAGAAATGTCAAGACGATAAACATCACACAGTACCTCATCCATGAAGGGCTTGATGTTATATAGAAGGTGGAAATGTTGGATGGCGCGGAGATCTCTTCCTTGGTGAACCCACCCTATGTTATGTGACTGCGAGTGTGTGTGGTAATTAGGCCGAGCCTCTTCACGCCTCTACTGCAATAAGGTTCTTTTGGCTTCCTCTATCGACAAGGAATTGTAGTGGAGAGCCCTTCACCCACATCTAGGAATGGAAGAGGCACTCCCCCTCCTCTAGATCCTCGAGCTCCTCCATCTGGAGCTTGGTGGTGGAAATGGTGGCACTGTGTTCCGCATCAATGACCTACTTCCCTTTGTCATTCCTCTTGTCTGGTTCTAACTCAAAATCAGAACATGCATCTGATTCTGATGCCTTCAGTTTGACCACCAGCAACTGTTTTGCCCGACACTTGCTTGTGTTGTGAGTGGAGATGTTATGAAATTCACACCACTTCCACGTGTCCTTATTTGGCTTTGTGGTGTTTTTTGGAGTCACCCTGCTTTGGCTTTTCCCCTTGTTCTATGATTCAGGGGGAGCCTTTCCCTAGCTTCAGATTTGTGGGTCCGAATTTGCACTTCTTCTACTTAGATTTCTGCTCGATCATGAAGGCATATCGACATGTCATGCCAAGCAAGGTAATGTCAAGGAAATACATTTCCTGTTGAATGTATCTGTGCAAAAAGTTTTTTTACTTTAGCACCAAATGTTACTCTGAACCTTTAATACCAAAGTTTGTGTGCAAGTTATGGAACAAATTTGTCAGCTTGTGCACATCTTGATCCATTTGTTGCCGCAATGTGGTCCATTGGATGTACTTGTCCTCATAGCTCCCCACGAGGTAATATTGTTCTATGATGTCATCTCAGAATGAATTCCAAGTGGGTGTGGCCGAGAACCAAGACGATTCCCTCTCGTACTTTTGGTCACAGTAGGTTTCCCACCAGTATTTGACATGTGGGGCAACTTTGAGGAGTGAAATAGTAATATTTTCTCAGTTTGGAGAAATCATGGACCGAGAAATACTTTTCTAGCAAATTCAACCATCTATCTACATCGTTTGCATCTATCTTTCCTTAAAATACAAGAATTTCAAAGTTGACTTGTACCTTGAAAGGAGTGGTACCTCTAGAGTGGCTGCTGGATGCAGATGTGTCGTCGGTGAGCAGCCGTTGAAGGATCTGGGAAAATTTATCCATCATCGCGTTCCTTTGTTTCTCGAGGGCCTCCTCAAGCAATATTTGTATAGGATATCCTGCTCCCTCATCTTTCTTTTCTTCCCCTATGGGCGGACATTAGGGTTTGCGAGGCTAATCTTGCAAAGCTTCAACCAGATTGAGCCTTAACTCCTCATACCCCAACCTCGTTGGGGACATGCAAATAAGGATCAAGAAAAAATAGACCGCTCTAATACAAATGATCCAAATTTATGTAGGAAAGTAATAAAATATAGAAATAAATGTAAAATTAGAGATGCAGCAGAAATAAAACTTCATTTCATTAATATCAAATAACTGAAATATGCTTACAGACATAATGGACATAAAATATCTAGGGCGATGGTAGTTTTTCTATGAGAATATATGTGGCTGATACATGCCTATGAAATGTGTTAAAATGAATCTCAAGGGCATTTTTATTATTTTACGACATGCTAAAACCCTAAATATACAAAAATCTAGCCCTAGGAGATGAAGCACCAAAACTATGGTCCCTGTTTGGGTAAATTGGTACATCAACTTCTTAAGGACGTAACTTTGGCATACGATCTCTGTTTGACGTGCACAATACCTCGTTAGAAATATGCATCCTAGGAATATAACTTTTGAGTGACAAAAATTGGTTAAATACCCTCGTTGTTCCTAGTTTTCCAAAAAAACGTCGTTTAGGGCCTCAAAACGGCTCTGAAAGTTCAAGACCTAAAAAATTGCAAAAAAAAAGTAAATTGTGCTACAATTAAGGAAATTGAAAAACTGAAAGAAACAATGTTGGTGCTCTAAGTGTAGGAAGGAATAGGCGAGTGGCCACCAATATCCACCTGGGTCATTCCTCACCCCTTAGGAAGTAATGGTCCCCATTGCATTGAGTTCCTCCATGAGATCTGTAATGTCGGATGCGTCCAATAATGGTGGAAAGTATGGCCGAAGGGGATCCACATTGAACACTGGTTTTCAGCCAAGTAATGGGGGAACGTTGAGCTCAAATGCATTGTCTCCCCATTGATGCCCCGAAAATTGGTGCACCAACATTGGAGAAAACCACCTAGTCAGGGACTTAAATATCGTCCCTTTTCCATTTGGAATGGTGGCTCCAACTGGATTTATGGGACCAATTTCCTAGTGAAATATAATTGGGTGAATGGATGGATTCATAACTGTCTATAACTTGGTAGAGGGTAGTAATATCAAGCTTGAAGTAAATAATATATCTATCTTTATATATCCCGGGATGAAATATATATTCTTTGTGCGATTTATAAAGACGATCTTTCAGCAGATGAAAATAAAGATTATAGAGACACTTAGAGATATGAAAACTATTTGAAATAATTTATTTAATTAAATAGTTAATTAAATCAATTGGATAAGGCTTATATCACAACTATTAAATGCCTATATTGAATATGTACCAAAATATAAAAATATAACATGTTCAAAAGTGAGTTAATGCCTGATTGTTTTCAAATAGATACATGAAGCAAATCATCGTAAAAATTGACCATTTCTCATTTGGAACAAAAATATAACATATATGATAAAAGTACCATGTATATGCTCACTCTGCTAATTTGAGAAAAAAAATTTGGTCTAGACCTTTCTATTAAGAAAACTTCAAGAGTACAAAAGTGTGACTTCTGTAAAGTATTCCTTTCAAAATTTCAGGACCCCTTCTTAAAAGACATGAAGGGGTTTATATAATAAAATAAAAATTCTTCAAATAATTATTACAATAAAAGCTAAGGAGGTTTAAACACCTCTCCCTAAACTAAGTGAAAATTAAACAGAAACAAAATTTAAAGGGGTGACTTTCTTGATGTTTGTCCTGCTGTCTCATCAACCATTCGTTCCTTTAGCTGAAGGATGTTAAACATAGGCTTAACCTCAGGAGGTTGGCCTGGC
This sequence comes from Pinus albicaulis, assembly GCA_034641835.2. Taxonomy (NCBI): domain Eukaryota; kingdom Viridiplantae; phylum Streptophyta; class Pinopsida; order Pinales; family Pinaceae; genus Pinus; species Pinus albicaulis. Next base: position 1,042,867,473 of record CM076584.1, on the reverse strand, counting down.
ATGATGCACAATTGTCTAGTGAAAACCACATCAGAAAGTTGAGGCAACATGTGGGAGGATGTATGTGTAAGACAACGCAGCATAAGCCATTGGCTATGTGGCTTTACCAAGTATCTCCAATACTTATCCCAACGTAGTTTCTCCAACTTTCTAATGTTTTCCTCTTTGACCTTTGAAACTTCTTTTCATTGTCTTATCAAGTCTTTCATAATAGGAAGAAAACTAGGAGAACATCTATCAATAATATTTGTAGCGATGAGATTTTGACTGAAAATTTCCACAATGTTAGTAGCCACATATTTTGCTCTGTAAATGGCTCTTTCAACATGTTTTAACTGTATGTCCCAGTCAATAAACAATATTTCCTTTTTAGATTCCTCAATCTTGGGAAAGTTGGCCTTTCGTCCATCAACAAAATCCTGCCAAGTAACATACTGTGAAACCTTATCATCAATAGACTCATCGAAATTGATCCTCTGGTCTGATATTTGATTATCAGTGAATCTCTTTTCTCACATAATCAAGGATATTTGATAAATTTTGACAAAAATAACTTGCTGTTGTGCTAGTAGGGTATTTAGTTCCAAGGCTTCTTTTCTAAATTTATCTATATTTGGATTATCTTTAAATTTCTCTACAGAAAACTACAATTGATTAATTTAAGTGTCCTTTGACTGATTTCATTTTGGTGTTGAATATTCAACTGATCCATGCTCTCTTGGAGCTGCATTACCTATACCTATAACTGCTGGTTGAAGTTTTTCTTCTCTACTTGTAGCTCATGTTATAATTGGATGATTATTTCATATTCTTATTTCATCAATTGTTGAACCTTAGACAATTTATCTATATTTTTAGATGCATAAGCTCATGCGAACTGGGACAAACGAGTTAAATCATGTGAAGGATCCGCATGTGAATCTTTCCATACAACATCCATTGAGACATCTCCCGAGACAAGGAGTTGAGATTTCTCTGTTCTACTTCTTTTATTTTATATTCTCATAGATGCTTTATGTTTAGGACTGTAGAATATATCCAGAGGAGGGATTTCCTCAATCTTAAGTACAATTTATGTAGTGGGGAAGGCCAAGATGAATTCCACTAGCTGTGTGCTAATTGATTTGTCAGAGGCCCCAATAGAGAATGAGTCTTGAATTGTAGTTTGAGGAGTTTGCACAATCTTTTGATGATAAGTAATTATCGCTTCTTGGTCTCTTTGGATTTTTTGGTTAAAATCCTTCCAGAAATAATTCAAATTACTTGCGAAATATAATTCCATGGTTTGAACTTCAACATATTTATTTAGTAAGGACTTCAGTATCCCTAGGTGCCAGTTATTTTTCCTTCTACTTCTGTGTTAATGGTTGGGAAACTTCTTCCTTCTAATCTCTTGTTCATGTACTGTTTAAAATTTGGGAATTGTTGTGGATGGAGGCATAGGGTTGCCAACTTCTAAAATGCAGAGTAATTATCGACTGACTCAAATAAGTCATTGAACTCATCATATTCATGTACAAATGGTCTGATATTAACTTGGCTGGTAAAATCATTGGAAACTTTAATTGGGTCGTATTGTCTATTTGAAATTGTAAAAAATTTCAAACATTCAATTAGGATGATTTCTAAAACTGCATGCGTGTAATTTTCCAACCTATAAACACCACAAATAATTGGAAATGAGGGCCATGATGCTTTCTTATTTTCCATAAGAAACCGGGTTAATCCATTGCCAACAGTTTGATAAGCTACTTCTCTTGCGAGAAGCTTATTAGGAACATACAAGGGTAAAACCTGCGGCTGAGATAGGCTCCCAAATACTCTGACATAAGTAAACAGTTCTTCTCCAAACCATTTTCCAATGGAGGAGAAATCATCTTGAGCTTCTTTTGAAAATCTAGGGGCTTTCTCGTTAAAGATGGCTTGAAAGAAAGGAAGGATAACTCCATGGCAGATTTTATAAAAATGGTTTTCAAATTTTGACTCCCATAACATGCTATGATATACATGAATGGGGCAAGGGTCCTAGGTAGTCCATTTCCACCCCATGGCTAGAAAATATGAAGTGAAACATACAATGCCCATGATATAAGCACTCATATAAAATGGGGGAAAATTTTTGGAGGAAATAGAACGATTTTTCCTATATTCCAAAATTTGAGTAGCAATATTATTAGACAAAATGTTTCCCCAATCCATAATATAAGAGTTTGTGACTACTTCCATTAGGGTAACCCATTCTACTAAAAATTTGGTAGTGTCAGGCTGACCAAAGAGCTTAGACATCATTGCAGAAACATACAAGTAGGGACTAGCAAGGGAGTCAGTTGAATACATACCCTTGTCGTCATTCTCATGTTTATTCGGGTTGCTTCTCCATTTCTTGATTGGATTTGACTTCAGCTCGTACTCGCTGGCGAATTGCGCAAGAAATTCCTTGTCATAGAATTTTTCTGGGTCTGGTATGTGGTACATCAGATTCAAGTCTTTGGCTTTAAAGGAACCTATCATCGTTCCTCTACTAGCTAGAAATTCCCGTCCCCAATGTTGAGGTTATCAATTATCCATCTTACCATATCAATGTATGGTAAGATTTTAGGGAATGAAACAATTCGATGCAGAAAAGAATTGGACAGTTCTTCTATAGTAGCTTCTGAGGAATCAGAAGCATTGGCAGTAAATTTCCTTTGAACCTTGTGGGGTTTCTCATCCTAAAACAACTTGTAGATGGCTTCCCAGGAGGAAGATCCACTTTGTGGTCCGCATGTCGTGTTTGTAAACAGAGAAAGAATATATGTTTTTTTGCTTGCAGTGGGTGCAAGATTCACAAGGACCATCAGTTTCTTAGCTTTCTTAATGGATTTCAATATCTCCAAATAATTTTGTTTATTTGGGCTCGCTTGTGAATAATGAGAAATGATAAGTAGAAAGAGGAAACTTTGATTTTACAAATGCACAAGTACTGTAATAATGGAAACAATTAAAAAGGTGAAACTTGGCACATTGATTAATACATGAATTCAATTCTTCTTGAAGTCAAATAATTTTGGCGGCATGGGATAAAAAACTATTAATTTATGGCATTAATGGTTGACATGGGTTGATGTGCCCATGTAATCATTCCAGCATCAAAACCAGATGTGTTGTATCACAGTGTTGCTTATGTGCGAATATTTATAAAATGTCATTCAGATTCTGATCTAGGTGGATATTGGTGACCACCCACCTATTCCACTTGGACACCAAGCATCATTTCTTTTAGTTTTTTAGTTTGAGCACAACTTACTATTTTTAGCAGTTTTTCGGGTCCTAAACTTTTGGAGCCTTTTTTAGGCCCTAAACGACATTTTTTGGGAAAAATAGGAGCAACATGGAAGTCCCTTTAATGTTGCTCACATCAAAAGTTGTAGTCCTTGGATAGATATTTCTAACAAGGTATTGAGCGCATCAAGCATAAATCATATGCCAAAGTTACATCCCTAAGAAGTTGATGTACTAATTTACCCAAATGGGGCCCATAGTTTTGGCACTTCATTTCCTAGGGTTAGGTTTTTGGATGTTTAGGGTTTTCCATTATTTATCATTAATAAATAGGACTTCGAGCCTCATTGTAACGCAGTTTAGAGGCCTGTAGCCTCCACATCTCTTCTCTAAGATAAGCCTACCATCGCCCTAGCTATTTTATTTCCATTATGTCTATAAGCATATTTCTATTATTTGATATTAGTTAAATAAAGTTTTATTTCCATTGTATCTCTGTGTTTATGTTTATTTTGGTATATTATTGTGTTCCTGCATAAATCTGGATCAGTGGTATTAGAGCGGTCTGCTCTTTCTTTGTTTTTATTTGCATATCCCCAACTAGGTCAGGGTATAAGGAGTTAGGGCTCGATCTGGTTGAACCTTTGCAAGATTAGCCTTGCAAACCCCAATGACCTCCCATGGCAGAAGAAAATAAATATGAGGGAGCAGGAGCTTATCAAATTATTTCTCAAGGAGGCCCCTAAGAAACAAAGGAACGCGATGATGGATAACTTTTCCCACATCTTTCAAGGACTTGCCACCGACAGCGCATCTACATCCAGCAGCCACTTTGGAGGCACCTCTCCTTTAAAGGTACAGGTCAAATTCGAAATTCCTGTATTTGAAGGCCAGATAGATGCAGACGTCATAGATAGATGGTTGAATTTTCTGGAAGGATATTTCTCGGTCCACGATTTCTCCGACCGAGAAAAGATTAATTTTTCACTCCTAAAAGATGCCCCCCATGTCAAAAACTGGTGGGAAACCTATTGGGAGTAGAAGGATGAGAGGGAAACCTTTCTATTCTTTACCGCACCCACTTGGAATTCATTCTGAGATGGCATCAAGGAACGATATTACCCTGTTGGGAGCTATGAGGATAAGTACAACCAATGGGCCATGCTGCGAGAGCAAAGGGATCAAGATGTGCACGGAATGACGAATTTGTTCCATACCCTATGCACAAAGTTGGGTATTAAATATGTAGAGATACATTTGGTGCTCAAGTACCGCAACTGTTTAAATAGATAAATTCAGGAGGAAATAAAGTTCCTCAAAATTACCTTGCATGGCACAACATATTGCTATGCCACCAATATCAAGCAGAAATTTAAGAAAAATAAGTGAGAGTTTGGATCCGCGAATCTGAATCCAGGAAAAGGTGCCCCTGAACAGTAGAACAAGGGGCGAAGCCAAAGCAGGGCAACTCAAAAAAACACCACAAATCCAAAGAAGGACACAGGGAAGTGGTGTGAATTTCATAAAATCCCTTCTTACAACACAAAAGAGTGTCGGGCCAAATAGTCATTTTTGGCTGAAATGAAGGCACTCGAATCAGATGTATGTTCTGATCCTAAGTCAGAACCAAACAAGGGCAATGAAAAAGGGAAGAAAATCATTGATGTGGATCCCAATGCAATTTTTACCACCACCAAGCTCTAAAGGGAGGATCGCAAGGATCTAAAGGAGGGGGAGTTCCTCTTCCATTTGCAGATGTGGGTGAAGGGTTATCCACTACAATTCCTTGTCGATAGTAGAAACCAAAAGAACCTCATTTCAGCAGAGGTCGTGAAGTATCTCAGCCTACCGACCATAGCACAACCACAATCATATACCATTGAGTGGCTTCACCAAGGAAGATATCTTCACATCCGCCAATAGTGATTCTTTCCATACAACATCAAGCCAGTCACAAATGAGGTACTGTGTGATGTTTCTCCTCTTGATGTTCTAGATGTATTATTGGGCCAACCATACTTGTGGAAGTGACATGATGTGTATGAGTCTAGGCCTCGTTCTGTTGCTATTAATTTGGGAAATAAATTGTACAAGATACCAGAGGTAGTACTGCCTACTATCATCTCTTTGAATACTGCAAAACAACGCAGTAGTATTGCTTCCCAAACCATGAAATTTATTTTCATTACTATTCACCCACAAGAAAATAAGAATATTCTGTACATAGCCTCGAAACATGGCTCCCTTGCATGGCAGCAGTAGATGGAAAAAGTCATGGAGGAATACGAGGACATTTTATCCTCAGGCACAAAGGTTCCTCTATACTGTCAGGTAAAGCACTCCATTGATCTGACCCTAGATGCATTACCGCCTGATATTTCCATACCTCATGCGACCAAATAGAAATAATCCACACATGTATTTTGTGAGGCTGATAAAGTAACCAAATTTATTGAACGCATCCAGCACATCTGCCAGTAGGTCCACACCATCTTGGAAAAATGCAATGCAAAGTAAAAGCAACGCCATGATCAACCTCGGGTGCCATACAAATTCCAGGTGGGTGAAAAAGTGTGGCTAAATTTGCAAAATTAGCACCGCATTGGATCCCACCACAAGCTTCACTTCTCCAATATGGTCAATACACCATCACCAAGGGAAGTGGCTCACTGGGGACCAAGTTCAACAAAATTTTCCTAATCTCATAGAGGAACTCAACGCAATGGGGACCATTACTTCCTAAAAGGGGAGGAATGATACAGGTGTATATTGGTGAACACCCACCTATTCCACTTGGACCCCCACCATCATTTCTTTTAGTTTTTCAGTTTCAACACAGTTACTATTTTTAACAGTTTTTCGGGTCCTAAACTTCCAGAGCCGTTTTGAGGCCCTAAATGATGTTTTTGGCAAAAATAAGAGAAAAATGGAAGTTCCTTCGATGTTTATCACATAAAAACTTGTATTCCTCAGATAGATCTTTCTAACGAGGTATTGAGCACATCAAACAAAGATCATATGCCAAACTTACGTCCCCGGGAAGTTGATGCACCAATTTATGCAAACGAGGCCCATAGTTTTGGCGCTTCATCTCCTAGGGTTAGGTTTTTGGATGTTTAGGGTTTTCCATTGTTTCTCAACAATAAATAGGCCTTCAAGCCTCATTGTAACATAGTTCAGAGGCCTGTAGCCACCACATGTCTTCTCAGAGATAAGCTTACCAACTCCCTCGCTAGTTTATTTTCATTATGTATGTAAGCATATTTCTGTTAGTTGATATTAATGAAATGAAGTTTTATTTCCACTGCATCTATCTTTTTATGTTTATTTTGGTATATTATTGTGTTCCTACATAAATCCGGATCAAATTATTATTATTTATTTATTTTTATTTTTATTTTTATTTTTTATTTTTATGTTTTTTTTCATTTTTCATTTTATTTTTTATTTTTATTTTATTTATTGTGATATTGCAATGAAAATATCGCCAAAAATGGATGAAGGGCAAGAGTGTCACATTTCAAAAGTGTGATGCGATATAGTATACCGCATTGGTGAATATGGTTGATAGGAAAGAATAGTTATGGTTGCAAAAATGCGATGCGATAGAGTGTATCACATCGGAAAAATGTGGAGGGTGAAATTAAGACCATCGAGGTAGAGTTTCGAAATGCGATTCGTGATCTAGATTTTCCTACGTGGCAGAAGTGGGTCCCATAATATTTTTCTTATATAATTTATTTGAAAAAAAATCCTTTTCTCGCTATAAAAGCGCTATATTGCATCATAATATGCTTCGAGTGGATTTTAGTAGCCATATGTGTTACATTGCAATATTGCGATTATGATATTGCAATCTTTATCCTCTTGAATTCTTTTTGTTATCCTCCTGTGTTTTACAGATTTCACTAGGTGACTGTGGATGTTTTACAAGAACCTAAAGATAGCATTATTGTTCTATCATCTATCTTTAGAAATCTCACTGCCTTCATTATCCTAAATCAACCTTTTTCACTATAAGTCATCTTTTCCTTCTCATTTTACCTTGCTACTCTGAAAAGACTCTACATGGGCTAGTTTCTCTCATTTACCCCTTCCCCCCCCCCCCTCTAAAAAACCCATTTTCCCCTTTAAAACTCTTCAAAACCCTTTTTCTTATGACCTTTTCCTCTATTTTTCAAAACAATGTAAAAGACCCTCTTTTATATTGTTCTAATTAAAAATATTCAAAGTTGTTGGGACCCCACCTTTTATATATAAAACCCTGTTTTATATGAAGAACCTAACTCTTTAGGTTTTAAACACCGAGCCCCTTTTCTTTAGCCCTACACTCCCTCGCACCCATATGGCCCTAACCCCGCTTATCATATAAGCCCCTTGGTATAAATATTTCACCTTTGCCTTTTGTTATATAAACCCCCTTAAAAACCTTATAAAATCACCGCATTCGTTGATTTATTTGAAACCTGGGCCCGCTCCCTTTTTGGACTTCGCACTCCATTAATATTGCGCCACTTGGATCCGAGCTCCACCTTTAAATTTTCCCACCGCTCCTACACAGTGCGATCACCGTCGATCTCTGCCTCCGAGATCCGACGATCCATATGACGTATTGAAAATTAAATTACGTGGGAATTAAAAATTTCCCAACCATGTGAAATGGGTGGTTTAGCCCTGCCACGCATCGCCCTTTGCATCGTATCACATCATCGCCCCGAAAACCGTTACCACTTCCTCTACCATGCGAAAACCACCTCTCGATTTTCCGAAACCACCTTCCCTCCGTGCCAAAAATCAAACACTCTTGCTTCCATTCAAAATTCTTACAAGTTCAGCCCATGGAACCAAGACCCTAATTCACCATTTTTTCCCTCTGATAGCCCAAAAACCCCAAAAAATACAGTAAACCCTCCCCGCAGATTTTAAGAACTAATTTTTTGTTTTTGTGTGTAGGTTTAATGGCGGAAATGCAAGAAAATGCATTATGATGGCTCCACAATGATTGGATAAGTACCTGGGTGAAAAATGCAGCAAACCCTCCCTGCAAGTTTTAAGAACTAATTTTTTGTTTTAGTGTGTAGATTTAATGGCGGAAATGCAAGAAAATGCATTCTAATGGCTCCACAACGATTGGATAATTACCTGGGTGACGAGCCAGGAATTTAAATCAAATTTAAAGGGACCAGAGGCCCTGTATCGACATCGACCATCAATGAAACATGATCATCGATGATTCCTTAAAACCCTCCAACACAGAATAAATGCGTACCGGCGTAGACAGACAAAGACACAATAAGAAGAAAATACAGTTGAAGGACTGTAACAAAGCGAAAGACAAAGTTAAAAAAGGCTAATCACCGATCAAAGACAAATCATGAAGATTAGCCACAAAGCAGAGTTGAAGGTCATAAACGCAGACAACAAAGACAAAATATCAAAAGGTTAAATTAAAGGATTAAATAAACAAATAGAGATAAAGTAGAATAAAAAGAAAAGACAGTGAAACAAAGAGTTAACAGGCAGATCCAAAGTTTAAGGCCTAAAACAGAGATTAAAGACAAAAAAGAGGAAAATTAACACAGGAACACATTCGAGGGATCAAATCCACATAGACAGTTACTTCTACAAATATATTTTGCCACCTACAGCATTGTTTCCTTCAATAAAGCATCAAACAGTTATTACACACAACCAGAGATATTTTCCATCTACCAGCAATTATTGTAAAGTTATGAAAAAGCCTTAAAGTCAAACATTTCACATAAATCAGTTCATAAGTTAATATAGGAGTTATTATTTTAGAGAAACACCTTCAGATATTCTCGCCCTGGGCCTTGCATGGTCTCAAAGGTCAAAAACAAATTAACTCCATGTAATATTCCTGTTTGCCAAAGCTAAGGGGAGATATTCAATTTTGTTTGCTTTGTTTTGTTTTTCATGTTTATGAATAAATGACTAATGGAGGACATTTAAAACTTCTTATATCAGTGAATAAATCAATGCTCAATGTAAACAAAGCTATATCTAAACCATTTACATAAAATCCACTTGCAAGTGTGAAAGGGGTTAAGCTGTGAGACTAGGTCAACCTTGACCAAATCTACAGCGTTGTCTAGATTCAGTGTATCTCATAAAGGGACATCACAGTTCTAGAAGGAGGACCTCATGTGAAAGGGGTTAAGTGATTCAAGGTGGTTTAGGGTTTTGCACATCCTCATCCTATAAAAGGAAGGAGAAGGCTCAAGAGAAAGGTTATTGAATGTATTATGATTTTGCAGAATTTTTTTGCTTAGACAAATTCTAGTTCTCTGGGCTGTTTAGCAAGAGACTAGTGAGGATCTCCTATTGGGGGTTCTCCATCCTTCCATTGAGTAGCTCTAGGAGGGTTTTGTACTTCTTCTCCACTATCTGGCATATGGCCAAGCACCATCTCTCTTTGGTAGGATAAATCTAGTGAGGGTTTCATTTTCTAAGTGAGCTACTGCAAGTGGAAGCTAGATCTATTCAGATCTATGCAAATCTAGTGCCTCTTCTCAGTGAGTGTGTCTTTTAACCTCTTGGAAGAGTGTATTAGATCATTGGTTCTACATTTTAAAATCTAGGCATCAGGCCTATTTAGTATTGGAGAAAACAATGCATTTTCTCTCCCTGATCTATGTAATTTCTGAAGAGCAAAGTTGCAGGTGTTTGGAGTTCTCCTGGAGGAGAGATCTCTAGTGATAAGGATTCCTACCTTTCACTATGGTGATCCATGGATTGGAAAACCAATCCATGTAAAATTCAGATCTGATCTATTACTATTGTATTTATTGAAATTTTTTTGAATACTTCTGCATAACTTTGACTTAGATCTCAGATCTACTCATTGTTGTCCATCATTTGCTGAGATCCCCAAGGGGAGTGTAATAAAGAGCATCTTTGGCTTCTAGATATGTTGTAGATCTTTGTTTTCATGCAAGGATATTTTTTAGATCTGATTTATAAGAAAATGAAGCTTCAACCCCCTAAAAATTACTCTAAAGATTTTTCTGGTTAATCTCATGTGTTGCAGCACCTCAAACTGAGGGTTTATTCATGGAAATCTCCTGCCTTTTTCATATATTTTGTAGAAGCCATGAAAATAAGCTGATTTACTGATTTTTATACCATATTACACATTTCATCTTTAGAAATCCACATTGCATAAGCTTCAGAAATTTCTGCATTCATTAAGTCATGGGAAATCGAGGTTTTTAAGCCTAGTCGAGAATGGAGGAACTGTTTAATATAGATAGGATCATTTTTTTTACCTTAAATTTGATATGGGATTCCCTCGTGGCCTAAGATAAATTAATCTCTCACCATTTTCCTTATTTTTACGCGGATTTCTGTATAAACTCATTTTAGGACAAAAATCACCGCTTTTCCCCCATCCTTTGTCGATAGAGTTAATCTTCTTCTTGCTACTATACATGAAATTGATGTTGAGGTGTTTCTAAATAAATTTCAGATTTATTAGCTTTCTTGTACTCTATTATTGTGTTTTATACTACTGTAGCCCTTCATTGGTCAACTTTCTAAAGACAACTAGGTGTGGGGGACCTGTTTAACCCACCTAGAGTGATTTATTTTGAGCCTCCTCTTGGATTTCGGTCTTAGATACTTTGATATAAGGGATACAAGGGCTGTTCCTAGTTTCTGAAGGACACATCCCTGAAAAATGCATTTTTCAGGCCTGTTTTGCTGAGTAGTCCAGATTGGGAACATTACAGTGGTATCAGAGCATAGTCTTGGCTCAGCCTATGAGTCTAAGCCCAAGAGATCAGAATGATGAAGAATATGAGATTAATCTCATCAGAATTTAGATCTAGAGAGAACCTCTCCAAGGAGTTTAAGAAGACTGCAATGAGGATTAAGGAGGAAGATGCACCAAAGGAGGAGACTTTGAGTGATTATCTTCAGGAGTATGAATCCAAATCTTGGGAAATCAAGGAGCACTTGAGCTTCCAAGAGTTCTGCCAGATCAAGGAGGAGAGAAGAGCCAGCAATAGAAGAAGAAGAGGTATATTATTTCTACCTAACTTTGATGGATCCTCCACATGCACAGCTAAAGAATGGATAGATCAGCTAGAATCATATCTGGATCTACATCAAGTTTAAGAAGAAGAAGCCCTTAAGGTAGCAACACTACATCTTAAAGGTAAAGCTTATGCTTGGTGGTTATTTGAAACTTTTTCTTTGAAGAATTAAAATATTTCCACTTATGCTAAGTTCATTAGGAGAATGGTGAAGAAATTTTATGAAAGGCAAGCTAAAACATCTATGAAAGAGCTAGCAAAGCATGAGCATGAAAAACCCTTGCATGAGTTGGAAATACCTACTATGAAAAATCCACTTTAGATTTTTGTTGGAGGGGATGAAAAATTGTGTGATACCTTGCCAAGGGAAAGATCCCCATTGCACGAAGAGATTTCTTCTCAAAAATAAGTCATGGAGATTCCTCTTTCAAAAGAAGACCAAGATCCAATGTCTCTTGTTGATAGTGAGGTGTTCTCAAATATTAATGAGGAAGAACATGGAGGCATTCCACTAGGGAGACCCCCTGATGAGAAGTTGAATAAAGTGTTCTCTCAACTTTGTGCATCAATGATAAATCTAGCTAAGGATGGAGCCTTAAGGGGAGCTACCACAACACTAAGAGCTATTGCTAGATTCCAAGGAGAGTTGAACAATTTCCTAAAATTTATTTTGCTATTTCTCACTCATATATTTGCGCTGATAAAGAAGAAGTCAGAGATCTATGATGACATTAACAAGATGTCAAAAGTCCACTCCATATATTTGGGGCAACAAATGATATCCCTCCATACAAAAAAGATTTCTAAAGAAGGGAAGAGGGTACCAACACTCTTGTGTGCATGGGCTAAACTATGGAAATTTTGGAAGAGAGATATCTTTCCAAAGAAGATTGATCTTCCTATTCTTCAATTTTTTCTTGCACAAGATCAACATTATCAAAGATGAATGTATCACATGAAGATGGAGCAGCAATATAACTCTATGAAAGAGTTAGTTCAACCCTCTCTTTCTCCTCTTGAGGAAAGAGATAGATCTGTGCACCTCTCCACTTGTTGGAGGAGGACTATTGGTGAAGATCATACTTATGCAAATAATGTTATATTTTCTGATTGTATGCATTCTTTTACATTATATATGTAGGCCATGACTGCAAGGAGGAGTGTCATATCTTATAAACTTCATGGCCAACTTTGGGCCAAAACTATTTCTGAACATGGCCACTCCCTTGATGGACTAAGGGAGATTTTGTAGCATGATGTGTGCTTTCCTAAGGCACCAAATATATCTTCCACTTTCAGCCATGAAGATATGTTATGGGCAGCAAGTAAATTGTGGGGAAACCACTTACCACATCTAAATTTTATGCAAGTAGGAGATGTCCTATGCTGGTTGCTATTGGGTGAGTATGGGTACTACCCAAGGTTTGATATTTTCTTGTCTCATGCCTTGTATCTCAATGAGAGGATGCACAAGAAGAAGAAGGCATGGTTGCTTTGGTTGACAAGAATATAGTTTGGATATCCCATGTCAATTTTCATGCCCATTTATTTGCTTGTGATTGAGATGAGTCTCATGTATGTACATGTATTTCTTTTGGAATGTATCTCATGATCATGTATGTACTTGGGGTTGGGAGAAATTGTAACTCTCTCATGGGGTGGCATAAGAGAGCTTGTTTATATTATAATGATGATCATGCTCTAATAATTGTTGAAAACATGAGAGGAAGGATGACACATTGGGTGAGTATGTCCTTTGGGAATGAAATCTACCATATTCATTCATGCTTCAAGAGGATGGTAGAACAATGTATGGCTGCTACATTATATCATTTGTTTCCTTATGCAAGGAGCCATATGTTGGGATTATGTCATTGGAAGGAGTCTATCACTTGGGAGAATTTGCAGCAAGACATGTATTGCTTGAATCATATTCATCCAACACCTATAATCCTCTACTATTTCCAAGCTTTGAAGAAGCTTTTTGCAGCAATAAGGTGGTGGGATGGCCACTTATTGTACTATGATTTGAGGCAGCAAGATGAAGGACAATGCTGGTCTCAAGGGAGGGACTATTGTCACCATCCAATATGTCATATGACACTTATTCCATGTTTCTTTTGGAGCACACATGGTGAAGATCCTCTAGTCACTATATGCATGGAAGATTGGGCAAGGAGGCTCACTAGAATCCATGAAGGGAATCATGAAGTTCCAAGTCTATTTTGGCTTCATGAGGACTATATTAATGCAGCCCAGGATCACCAGCTCCATATTTATCATAAATGGAGGGAGAGACAGCGTGAGTTGAGCATTCTTATCTCTCATTTCCAGCCATGGAGCCCCTACACATTGCATATGGTGGGGATTGGGGACTATTTATTTTAGCTACCAAGGATGGCTCACTTTGTTTGGATGATAGCATGGAGATTGAAGTTTCTCATGAGGGTTGAAGCACCCACTATTCAGCATCTCCCATGCCTTGAGAAGACCAATGGACAACACATGATTCTTTCTATGTATCTCCCACTTTTTCATAGTGACAGTTATTTGGGTTATTCACCAAAAGCATACTTATATTCTTGGGAGGAGACAATTCCATTGGAGATTTTGCAAAAGTCCTTGTGAGTTGTTTGAGGACAAGCAACATTTTGGAGGGGAGGACTGTAATATTCTCACTTAGCCCAAGCTAAGGGGAGATATTCAATTTTTCTTTGCTTTGTTTTGTTTTTCATGTTTATGAATAAATGACTAATGGAGGACATGTAAAACTCCTTAGATCAGTGAATAAATCAATGCTCAATGTAAAAAAAGCTATGTCTGAGCCATTTACATAAAATCCACTTGCAGGTGTGAAAGGGGTTAAGCTATGAGACTGGTTCAACCTTCACCAAATCTACAACGTTGTCTAGATTCAGTGTATCTCATAAAGGGACAGCGCAATTCTAGAAGGAGGACCTCATGTGAAAGGGGTTAAGTGATTCAAGGTGGTTTAGGGCTTTTCCCATCCTCATATTATAAAAGGAAGGAGAAGGCTCAAGAGAAAGTTTGTTGAATGTATTATGATTTTGGAGAATTTTTTTTCTTAGACTAATTCTAGTTCTCTGGGTTGTTTAGCAAGAGACTAGTGAGGATCTCCTGTTGGGGGTTCTCCATCCTTCCATTGAGTAGCTCTTGGAGCGTTTTGTGCTTCTTATCCACTATCTGGAATATGGCCAAGCTCCATCTCTCTTTGGAAACATAAATCTAGTGAGGTTTTCATTGTCTAAGTGAGCTGCAGCAAGTGGAAGCTAGATCTATTTAGATCTAGGAAAATCTAGTGCCTCTTCTCAGTGAGTGTGTCTTTTAACCTCCTGGAAGAGTGTATTGGATCATTGGTGTTGCATTTTAAAATCTAGGCATCAGGCCTATTTATTATTGAAGCAAACAGTGTAGTTTCTCTCCCTAATCTGTGTAATTTCTGAAGAGCAGAGTTGCAGGTGTTTTTTAGTTCTCCTGGAGGAGAGATCTCTAGTGGAAAGGATTCCTACCTTTCACTATGGTGATCCATGGATTGGCCAACCAATCCATGTAACCTTCAGATATGATCTATTACTACTGTATGTACTACATAATTTCTGAATACTGCTACATAACTGTGACTTAGATCTCAGATCTACTCACTGTTGTCCATCATTTGCTGAGATCCCCAAGGGGAGTGTAATAAAGAGCCTCTTTGGCTTCCATATCCGTTGCAGATCTCTTTTTTCATGAAATTATATATTTTAGATATGGTTCATAATAAAATGAAGCTTCAGCCTCCTGAAAATTACGCTGAATAATTTTTCTGGTTAATCGCATGTGTTGCTGCACCTCAATCTTGAGGGTTTATCCATGTAAAATATTTGTTTTCATCTTGTAAATGCATAATTATTTCCCTAGATCTTATTTACTGAAGACCATATTACACATTTCATATTCATAAATCCACGCTACATAAGCTTCAAAAACTTTCGCATACATTAAGTCATGGGAAATCGTGGCTTTTAAGCCTAGTCGAGAATGAGAACTATTTAATATAGCTAGGATCATGTGTTTGACATGAAATTTGATATGGGAGTCCCTCACGGCCTAATATAAAATAAAAATTTTGCCATTTTCCTTACTTACGCGTATTTTCGCATACATTCATTTTAGGCCAGTAATCACCACTTTTCCCCCCATCCTTTGCCTGTAGAGTTAATCCTCTTCTTGATGCTGTACATGAAATTTATGCTGAGGTGTTTCTAAATAAATTTCTCAGAGTTATTATCTCGGTGATACTCCATTATTTCTTTTTACATCAAATAGCCCTTGATTGGGCAACTTTCTCAAGACAACTAGGTGTGGGAGACCTGTTTAACCCACCTAGAGGTATTTATTTTGTGCCTCCTCTTGGATTTCCGTCTTAGGTACATTAATATAAGGGATCCATGTCTTGGTTTCAAATCCTATAGATCCATTCCTAAAAAATGTGTTTTTTAGGCCCGTTTTGCCGAGTAGTCCGATTGGGAACATTACAAAGACGGGTTTCTCACACTTTGGTATGTATCGAGGTTTATTATTTAAAACTAAGTGTGAGTATATTTAGCATTATGTTGCATACATGGCTACATTAGAACTATGCCTACACTTAAAAGCGATCTTCCTCTCTTTAAAATAGGGTAGGGTAATGAATAAAGATGCCATCTAAAATAAAATTGTATAATAGCACTCTTGAAATTGTGATTCCCTAAAGTACAACTTGTAAAATTTCTATTATTATGCACTCTCATGGTAAGACTTGTCAAAAGAAATTCACTCCTCATGCCTCATATTTTATAAAGTGACTTTGATTATTGACCAATAACTATCATCCAAATTTTTTTGAAGACCCTCTTTGAAGGTATTGATGAGAATCTTCCTATGGTGGACCATGCCTACAAGGCTATAACAGGGTTTCACAAGAACCCTGACATGATCAATTTGAGGAATTTTTTAGTCATTATCTAAGATGTTTTATTTAAAATGAGTCCTCAGGGTAGAAGGACCAACTAGTAAATATTAGTAATTAAGAACTTTTCATGTCATCCCGTACTCTTAAGGAGCGGAATCGCCTCTCCAACTATTAAGTAACCTATTTAAGGTTGATTTTAATCAGAGTTTTTATATAAGATAGATTAATTGATGGATAGGAGGTCTCATTAGGAGTCGGCCTACCATGATCATGGGTCCTAATGAGAATGACATTACCGCACTGGCACAAAGCCAGGGTAGTGGCTTTTAGTTGCAAATCTAGAAGACAAGAGGTCTCATCATGAGTCAACATGTTATTTCTTGTTAGTTCTTGTGAATGGAACTGTCGTTAGCTGGTTACCAAGTCGGGACAATGGCTTTCAATTAATTTCAAAACAAATGTAAATTCTTTGAAACGAATCTGAATCTATATCTAACAGTTGGGACACATGCGTTTCGTGGGTTAAAAGACATCCCTGTCGAGGCTATTGACGACTGCTGGTAGCAGGGCCATGCCTATGGTATTAAAGTTAACTTTAAACTATGATTTACTTGGTTGTTTTTGTCTTTCTCAATTCATTATCATATCTCTTTGAGAATGGCTTTAATATCCTTCTAATGTTATGCCTTGGAGTTCTATCTGAATAATTTTTTTATGGATGTGGGACCCTTAGTGCAGATACCTCACCTTGCCTAGAAAATAGAAGCTTCAACTAAATGTGGATAAAGGTAAGATGGTCACTATGGGAAAGTATTATTATGACTACTTTTATCACCATGGATTTCAAATCATGTCACTCATATTTACAATGAGGATATTAAAGTAAAAGTTTTGATCGAGGATGCCCCAGAAATTTTTATGGAAATTTTAATAAGTTGGTTATTTTATTCAATAATAACACCATCCTTGCAATTTGGTATTCTTATGGTATCTTTTGTGTTATATTTTCTTGATATCGGTCTAAATAAACAAAGAGTCCAACAGACACTCTATTTTTGGAACAAGCTCTATCTAATGAAGGAAATATTGGTCACACAAAATTGTAGGAACATTATTACGAGCACCCATAAATGTTTTAATCTTGTTTTTTGCAATGGTTGACAATACAAAAATTGATTTCCTTGCATGAGGACATGCAAGAAGGTCATCATGGGGAGATGTTGGGCCTCTATTTTGCCAAGCTTTATATCACCTCTTACTCGAAATCCCTCATGCTTTTGTTTAGCTTGAATAGTTATTGTCGTAGTTTTGTTAATTATCGGCGATAATAAGTAAGTATTTGCTATTCCCTTGTTTTAACGGTATTTAAACATTAAAAGAATATTTAATAATAGTTTTCATGTTTCCAGGTTTACAAAGTTGATAATATGCCTATTCTAATAGAAGTCAAGTTCCTGCACTACACATTCTTGCACTAGTACTGGTAGGATTCCTGCACCACACATTCTTGCACCAATTCAGATTTTACAACTTCAATCCGAGTTCGCAGCAGTTTCCAGATAGCCATTTTCCTCCTCGTTTTCCACGTCGATCGTTGTGAATCTCAAAATTTCGAAACATGGGTTTTTTTCCCAGCATAGGAAATTGAGTAAGGCACATGTATTTTTCCAAGAGTTGTAATGGTTGAGGAGATACGAAGGGAACTTTGTAGGTAGTTTGTTAAAAATACCAATTTTTCGAGAATTCTAGCCAGCAGTTTCCAGACTGCCTATTTCCTCCTCGATTTCCATGCGAATCGTAGTGAACCTTAAAATTCTGAAACATGGATTTTTTTCCCAGCACAGGAAATTGAGTAATACATGGGTCATTTTCAAGAATGCATAATGGTTAAGGAGATACGAAGAGGTATTTGGAGGTAGTTTGTTAAAAATAACAAATTTTCCAGAATTCTAGGAAATGCCCAGATTTGGGAAATTCATGGTAAATCTTCATTCCTTCAATAGGGAAACAATTCTACTGATATTATATTGATAATTATTGGTTAGGATTCAATCCCCACGTGTTTGCAAAGGATTGTCTTGTTTAATGAGAATTTTTCAATGTAAAAGGTTATAAAAGAAGAGTTATGACTCCAAGTGAAGGAGGAAGGGTGGTGGAGGAGAATCCATTTTCATTGTACCTTGATGCTGCTGAGCTGAGTGTTGGGTGTTTTACCCCCTTCACCCTCATTCTGGGCTGCAATCAAATTTATAATGTACATTTGCTAATTCGAAATTAATACAAAGGAGCTACGCCATGTTGTTTTCATTATGCATTTTAATATATTACTGATGCGTCTTTGAGTGTTGAAGCTTCAAGTTTCCTAAAATGGAGAAAGAGCTGGTTTGCTAGGGCCCATCCAACCAAACTCGTTTTCCCTCTCGTTCTTTGATTCAGTTAAAGGTGTGTGTTGATTTTATTCATGCAAAGTGTGGATTGAGTTTATGATTTATCTCTTCATAAGAATTCTGGTTTTATTTCATTGACAGTCAAGTGTGACAGATCCATGGCATGTTTATTAATTAATTTCAATTTATTTTCAGTCATTTCCTTTTATGAATCTTAGTTATCTCCACCTGGAATCGTGAAAGCACATTCTTGCACTAGTGCGGTTATAATTTATGCAACATGGGTTTTCAGTTCATTATAGCAAGATTGTTTCATTCATTTCCTTTATAAGAATTTGATGAATTTCTGTAAGTGAATGTTCATTAGAAAATAGAAGTATTTTTAATACCAAAGAGTTAAAATCCTAGGAATTAAATATGCCTTGTTAAAGGATGAACGAATGTTGTTACGACACATCGATCTCTGCCTGCACTTCATATTTTTAAAAGGAAAGAATTAAAACGTAAATCTAAATAGTTGAAGTGAACCTTTCTAAGTTAACAAATATTTAAGGAAGATATGGGTTATGTGAGTAACTATCACAGGGATAAAAGCCTACTGTAATGCTTGAGTTATTTCTTTTACTACATTTAAGAAAGTGTGACTTGAATTTTGAATTTTGTTTTATTTTAAAGCTTATTTTCATTATGAGATTCAGTGTGGTTGAAGCATTCTTTTGCGTGTGCAAGTTATTTCAAAATTCTAATTCGTCTTTGAAAATTATTTTCATAGTTAGCGCACTCTTTAATTTTTCCTGGAAGTAGTTGGAAAAATTGATGCAGGAACCTCTGTTTCGGTACAGGAACGAATATCCTGATACAGGAACAGAGTTCTCTAGTCCCAAGGCTGAGAGCCCCTTCATAAAGACATAAATATCCAGTATAAATGTAAAAGATACTTCCAACACATAATCCTTGTGCCTGTACTAGTGCAAGTATATTGCAGGTGTACAGGAATAATAACTTAGTGCAGGAAGGAAAATCCTTAAAAAGGTAGATCTCTTCAAAGGCCCAATTGTTAATTTGTCAACAACTACACCAAAGATAAACATATAATTTTATTTCAGTAATTGGGATTGTTTGCAGCAGCGTGAGAGTTCTTTTTATTTTTTGAAAAGTACTTTTTTTTTTTTTTTTTTCTAGTTTCTAGAATGGTGTGGTGTCATTGTATTAACTACTGTAGGTTGTTGAATTCCTTCTCTAGCATTTCAAGTGTCCCGCCTCTAAGTTTACAAACTCTCAGATTGAAAATTAAATGTTAGGTTGTTTATTACACCCGACACTCTGTGTGCAAGAAACTGCATTTTCTGAGCTTAGAATACAACTGATGCTCTCTCAACAACCTCAACACTGCTTCCAAATGCTCTGCATGATCTTCCTCATTTTTATAATATACCATTATGTCATCAATAAACATAATCACAAAATTGTCGAAATAAGGACACAACACATTTTTTATCAAACACATAAATGTAGATGGGGCATTAGTCAAACTGAATGGAACTACAAAAAACTCATAATTCTTGTACTTGGTCCTAAATGCGGTCTTGTAGATGTCTTGCTCTTCGATGTGTACCTGGTGATAACCTGATCTCACATTGATATTATAGAACGTCGCTTCTCCCTTCAGTTGATCGAACAAATCATCAATCCTCGGTAATGGATACTTGTTCTTGATGGTCACTTTGTTCAGCTTCGTGTAGTCAATGCATAGTCTAAGAGTTCCATCTTTCTTCTCCACGAACAACATCAGTGAACCCCATGGCGATAGACTTGGCCTAATGTACCCTTTGTCCAACATTTCCTTCAACTACAATTTCAACTATACCAACTCTGGCGTACTCATCCTGTAAGGTTCCTTTGATGCTTGAGCTTCCCCTAGTACCAACTCAATAGAAAATTCTACTTCCTTGTCTGGTGGAAACTCTGAAATATCTGCTAGAAGCACATCCTAAAACTGCTGCAAAACTAGAGACATGTTCAACACATTTGCTTCTTCAAAATCTTTACCTTTTTCACTAGAGATATGAACTGCAAATAACACACATCCTTTCCTATGCCTACATGGTTGTCACCATCCTAACTAATGGGGGTTTCTTCTTTACTTGTAGAACTCTTGGTTCCCCATTTTCATCTAAGCATTCAATAGCTTTGTCATAGTAATCTACCTCGGTCCTGTGAAGATACAACCAATCCATACCCAATAGCATACTTTAGGAACCCAATGGAAATATGTTCAAGTCCCTTGTTGTAGGCATATCGTTTAACTCAAATGCACAAGGTCTTACGCAATGGTGAACTATTTCCTTCGTACCTACGACCAACTACACTAACCAAGACTCTGAATGCATTTCCTTACACAAACCACACTTATTCACCCAAGTCAAGACTAACATAGATATAATTAGATTCAAGATTAGTCAAAATAGAAACAACTTGATGACAAATATTACTCACCCAT
This sequence comes from Pinus albicaulis, assembly GCA_034641835.2. Taxonomy (NCBI): domain Eukaryota; kingdom Viridiplantae; phylum Streptophyta; class Pinopsida; order Pinales; family Pinaceae; genus Pinus; species Pinus albicaulis. Next base: position 1,042,846,314 of record CM076584.1, on the reverse strand, counting down.
CTCAATGATAGAAGCCCGGTGGTCTTCCCTACTTGTTTTCCACTCATGTATAGATGTAGAGTAATGCCTTTCCCAACATCCCCAAATAGTTTCATGCCTCCTGCACATCTTAAGAGAGATTAACGACCTCCTTGATTCCGTGGACATTAATCTCTCTTAAGATGCTCCTCACTGCATGTCCAACACTCCAAACGTCCCATAACATTACCTCCATGTTGTGGTTGTGATCTATGTTGATGTTGTTGTGATCTATGCTTTGTCACAGCTCTATGTCCCTTTCCGGCCTCCATTAAACTTCTTTGTGGTGCCACATTCTCTTCTCATTTGCATTCCGAGGCCCTTTCTCTTAGGCTACCATTTACCTTTACCTTTCTCTTTCCCTTTTCATCATTGTTTGAGTCTCATTCTTGCGCTTTGAATATTCATAGTAAATGCTTCAAATTCCCAATGACTTCCTCAAGTGACCGAGGCTCATCATACTCAGTATATCTTTGAATGCTAATGGAAAACTACTAAACAATCGTTGAAATTTAGCCTTCTCACCGGTTAGATATGTCACATACCTTAATAGATCTAAGAACTTGGTCATGTACTCTTCATATGTCATAGATCCCATTCTTAGCTCATAGAACTATTTTGCTTGTTGTCATAATACCTCTCTAACAAGTACTTCTTCCTAGAAAATCTTCTTGAACTCATGCCAACTTAAGTACTATGTTCTAATGTCTTTGACAGATTCACATCATCCCACCATGATGTCTGCATTACCTTTCAAACTAAAGATAGAAATTTTGGCCTTTCATGTTATGCCAGTACTCATGCAACTCAAAGAATTTTGTTCATTCCAAGTATCCAAGCCTCTACATCTTTTGGTTTCTTCATGTCTCCATCAAAAGTAGGTGGTTTTTTCTCTTTCTTAAATTGATCTAGAAAGTATCCCCTATCACTCCTCCTATAAGATGATGCCGATGAAGATCATGATGTTCACTTAATCTAGAATGATACCGGTACTCCTCACCCCACTTATCCGGAGTGTCCAACAACTTTCCATCTCTCATTGAATCTGCTCTATTTGCTGACTTTGTATCTAGGGGAGACCCACTGCCATATGCCCCATTAGTTCTATCCTCATGTGCATAGTTCATCCTATGTGGCCCTTGTTTATGCAAATATGACGAAAGATCCGAAGAAGTATTACATTCACTCTTGTTTCTCTCGTGCCTATATGATCCTATCATTATCCGCCTTACAACACCTTATTTCTTCCTTTAGGCTTCTCAATGTGTCTACCAAATTAGAAGAGCGCCAACCATGTCGCTCTCATATGACTCATAGGGAGTCCTTGTAGTCTACCACCTTTCTATTCATGTTGATCATTCTCCTACGAAGCATAATATGTCGGATAAACCAAATAATAATAAACCAATGTACCTTAGTGTAGTTTGGGGAGGATACTTTCCCGCAAGATAAATCAATCAATGTAATAAATGTATAAATATAATAATGACAACATATAAAAACATATAATGTCTTGTCATAGAAACATATAAATGTCATTCTAGTTGGAGGCCAAATCATCCATGCATGACCATACCAAATGCACACCAATGCAAGCTTCACCACACACAACCATAAGCATGAACCACAGATGTGCATAAGCAACATGTAACCTAGCATGAGCGACCAAAGAAAATGAAACATATAACATTACACAAGCAAGTATAAAAAACCAACACACAAGCATGACCCAAATGTGACCTATCATAACCAAGCAATGTATACAACATGTAGCCATATGTAAGCAAGAGTGCACGCACAATACATAAACAAGAAAAACACACAACTAGTCAAACATTCATGACATCATGTCGAAAAATAACATCATCAACACTTCCATAGCAAAACCCAATGCCACCATGGCCAACATAAATTGGATGCATCAACCACATACAACGTAGGTATGAAAACACATAATCAATCAACATAAAATGATGACTAACACACCACCCATTGGTCTAAGTGTTGAACTTCGGCTTTGATACCACTTTGTAACACCCTCTTCACATCTACCCAGTAATCGATCGACCGGGGTAAACATATGATGAGAGGCTACTAATATGAGATTCAACCTCCTAGTATGACCTTAAGCAAGTGGAGCCAATGGAAACACGACAAACATTCCTACACTCGCATCATTGACATCCCTAGGAGGTAACCCAAACTTCCAAAGGCCCCTGCACTCTTAAGGGGGAACTGATTACCCCTTTAAGGCTTAATCATTGGCATGTAAGAGAAAGTGAGTGGATATGTCCTCTAGCCATGCGCTTTCCTTGTTATGGTAGGGCATATGTCCCCCAAAAATTAGTTTTGGGCCTCGTAGCTCGAGATTTGTGCCACATTTTAGCTCAAGCCAAGGTGTTGGGAAAAATACCGAGAGGGGGGGTGAATCAATATTTAGGACTTTATCAAACTCTTACTTTTTCCACTTTCTAAAACCCACACGCTACTTTTTCTTGCTTAACTAGCATATACACGTTTGTCCTTCATAAAATCCTCGTATACACAGACATCTAATTATGCTATTATCCTTCATCATTCATTCATTAGATGTTCATCAGCAAACATGTACAGAAGAACAGAACAAATCATCACAAGTTACAAGAAACACACATGAACACCAAAGATTTTGCAGAACCTGTCGGGAGAAAACCACCGTTGTTGTCTCACCCTTCATTATTTTATTACAGAGAAAACATTCATACCCTATAACAAGGCAGACTCCACAAAGACGCAGTACCCACCGCGCTTGCTATCACCAGAAGGGGAGCTACAACCCCTCGACCTATTTACCACTGAAGGGGAGCTGATGCACTGACTCGTTGACCAGCCTCACTCGGAAGGAGCCACGACCGTTTCGCTACCAGCCTCCCCCACCGCGGGAACTACAACTTCGACCGAAGGCTACAACCCCGCACCTCAATGACCACGTTTCACTGTATCTTTTCACACTCGGATTCCAACAACTTCATTAGAGCACAACTTGTAGGCCATGCCATCATATTTTCGCATCGGACTCACTCCACACATTTAAGGCTCAATCATACATCATCATCAGATAGCAGTAACACAGTAGAACAGATCAGACATTTGATACTTCATACTACAGCAAACCCTAATCTTCATACGCGCTTTCCTTTCACTAATCCTGCGTATATACGCGCCTTCTACCATACAAACACACGTATACTTACGCACATATGCAGAGCTAATTACGCATACACGCCTTCTCTTGACAAACCCGCGTCTATACGCGCCTACTATGGCCGAACTGGCATAAGGTTCTTGGACATTTAAGGTATTACCATTCTTGAACGAGATACATATGATTTTTGCCTTCTTCAGACGGATGTTCGCCTCATCTCAGATCTAATCATTCCATAAACAGATCTAGCAAATACAAATACATTCCAGATCTAGATTCCCTTCTTCATCATTTCTTCATTGGTGCATCATACATTCAGATATTTCATTCAACTGTAACCCTTTCCATTCAGATATGCTTCAGAGAGAAGTATTCATTCAAGCTCAGACTTCTTGCACACATTTGCATAATGAATTTATTCTCCTTATATAGGTTTACCCTTTATCAATACCATGAGCCAAAACCACATTACTTTCGATGGTATTCCTGGACGGGGTCACATAGACGAATCATTACTCAATACAATGGGTCAATACCATGGTGGTTACCCCTAGTTTTACATATTTAGAGTGCTTTTTCCCATACGCGACTTGGCACGTTATTTCCCGCGTGCATACGCTACTTTGTCTAGACAAATCCGCGTATTCTTTGAGACATACTCTTTTCATCATGTTCTAGCACATACTGACATTCCTTCCATCATTACCTTCTGTACTCATTGTATATACATCAAATTTACATCATTTAACAAGTTCATCAAGACATATTCCATCAGGGACAACTTCATCAAGTAGGTTGCCATCATCTTCATCAAGTGGGTTGCCATCAAGGACAACACTCAGCATCATATTGCCAACAATCTCCCCCTTTGGACTTGATGGCAACCACGATGGTGTTTGATCACCACAACAGATAGATGCATTAAGAATACAATGACACCATGTCACTCTTGACACCATTCTTTCTCTTTATTCAAACACCATGTCACTCTCCCCCTTTGACATCAAGGGCAAAGGGCGGACCAAAACCAACACAAGGTTTTTTCTCCTCTTGTAGAAGGAAGCTTTCTGCAGATTTGATGTACACTGAAGTGACCATGCTCCCCCTGAGTTCATGCTAAACCTACAAACATATTTTTCAATGAAGTACATGACTCTATGACCTTCCTATTACCAATGACTCATACTTACATCAAAGATCCATCCAAGTGGATTTACATATGAGACTCAAATACCCAACCAAGTGGGTTTACACATCTCAACTCAACTACCCAACCAAGTAGGTTTACAAATTTGACTCAGCTACCCAACCAAGTGGGTTTAAAAATTTTGACAAGTCCTTACATGACTGAATATTAAAATTTTACATCATGGGTCTCAACAAGACCTTTTTATCAAATTACAAGTATGACTTTTTATGACCAATACCAGAAAGACCTCAAGAGAGAGATCATATTTCAGAATCATCATAATGCCAAAAATGCATTATAATCAGCAAGACTAGTGCTCCCCCTGAAAATGTGCATCCAAACATCCTTTCCATATGTCCAAGGCTCCTCCTTAGCTTGTGCAATCTGAATACTTTTAACAGAAAGTCATCAGCAACAATCTCTGCATGATCTGTCCGGATCTCCGAATCATAAGACTTCCATCATATCCAAAAGATATTCTTCATCAAATAAGCAATCCGAGCTCATCCATAATCTTCAACATAAGAAACCATGTATCATTTCATTAGCATGAGTATAACCAGAATAATGCTAACAGTACAATCATTAGCAGTCAGACTGATGCTCCCCCTGAACCTCTGCTCTTGATCTTCAGCTGTCATCCCAATTCTCTTATCATCAATGCATACACGACTGTGTCTGCTGGAACTCGCGTGTATACGCGGCTTTAGTTCACTGAACCTGCGTATGGAAAGTGAATTATAGAAAATTTCACATTCCTCCATCTCCCCCTGAATTTGTCCTTCCTGTACCTGTCTTCTTCATGTCAGATGCTCTGTCAGCAATAATCATAACCAAATTTTCCAAATCAACCATGAGAATCATCATACATCGCTCCCCCTGTGACGATACATTACTAAGCTCCATAATGTATCTCACATCACTTCTGCAGTCATTAAGAGAAGTAAGCTTCAGAAGCTGATGACTGCAGTAGGGTCAATATTCCCTACGTTTTTGACCGGTCCTCCTTCTTTTTCCAAATTTGCTTGAACTTTCTAATTGTGTGTTGAAAATTGTCCACTTTCTCAGATCTGTTCAACCTGCATTCTTTTTCTACATGTCCATACTTGTTACAAGAATAACATCTCATGTGTCCAGAGAAATAAGCATAAGAATCATAATGAGTATTTCTAATCTTCCTTCTTTTACAATCAGCTGCTTTATGTCCATACTTGTTACATGAAAAAATAATATATGAAAACAGGTATAACTGCTACTTCTTGAGATCTGTTTGTTTTGTGGGTGAAACAATGGCAAATTGTTGCAACATATCTATAATTCTGTGTTTAAAAGCCATTCAACAATATTAGACAATTTTATTTTAAAGAAGTCCATGATTTAATGGGATTGACCTTTTGTTTCTTTCAACACTTCAGGTTTTGCATTGATATCCTTTGAATCTTTAGCACTTTCTTGTGAACTAGATTCTCCTTTAATAGTTTCATGAAAACCAGGACCAAATTTAACAGAAGGAGACCTTTGACTACTAAGAATATTATAAATCCTTGGTATCTGTAGGTATCAAAGTTGTCTTTTCTTCTGTTTACCTTTGAAATGTTTACCTCAACCTCCAATCTTTGGCATTGCTTCTTCATACTTTCATCGACCCTTTTTCCTTCTTCTACTTGATCATTCAGATTTAGAATCTCTTCTTTCAACCCATTTTCTTGATCTTCAAAATTTTGTAAGAGTTATTCCTTTTTCTTATTTTATGATTCGAGATTTGCTTTCAGAGAGATGATTTCTGCTTCAAGTTCTTCATTCTTCTTAATTGATTTTTCCAGATATGCTTTTAGAGAGATGTTTTCTACTTCAAGTTCTTCCGGATCTTCTTTGAGAGAGATGATTTCAGCTTCAAGTCTTGCATTCTTCTTGTTTGAGATCTGCATTTAGATCGTTGACTTCTGCTTCTAGTTTTTTAATTCGATTGGATGCATAAGCATGAAACCTTTGATACTTGTCTGTCTGTCCATTCAGTATTTCTATCTGTTCTTTCATCCCTTTGTACATAGCTTCGCTTTTATTAATTGATCTTCGTTGATCTTCAATTTTCTTGATAGCTTCCTCTAGATTCAAAACTTTACTTTCACTATCTTCACCATTGCATGCACAGGAAAGTGAATCACAAGAACAACAATCAATACCTGTTTCATCTTCTTCATTTTCTGCTGCACATGTTTTCTGAGATATCTCCTTTCCTTGAGTTGCCTTCTTCTTTTTCTTCTTTCCCATTGTGACGGATCTCTTTCAAGCGATCAAGCTTCTGCAGAAGTACCTGCTCTAATACCAATTGTTGGGAAAAATACTGAGAGGGGGGGTGAATCAGTATTTAGGGAATACTCAAAAATTTTTACTTTTTCATGCTCTAAAACCCATACACTACTTTACTTCATCAGACTCGTGTATATACGCGGATACCCTTTACTAAACTCGCGTATGTACATAGATCTTAATATGCAATTAGTTCTTTACTTATATCCTTGCATTTATTCATTCATCAGATGTTTATATAGCAACAGATATGTGCAGTAATAACAGAATAAATCATCACACATAAGCATCACACATGAACACCAGGATTTTAGGTGGAAACCCAAGTCGGGAGAAAACCACCGCTGCTGTTGCTCAGCCTTCAATATTTTATTATAAAGAAAACATCTTACAACTTATGTACTGGCGCAGACTCATACCAGTACGCAGGCACTCACCTGCGCTCGTTTACCAGCCTCTCCTGGAAGGGAGCTACGACCCCCTGCTCTCGTTTACCAGCCTCTCCTGGAAGGGAGCTACGACCCCCTGATCTCATTTACCAGCCTCACCTAGAAGGGAGCTACAACCCCCTCACTGAAGGCTATAACCCTCAGCACTACCATGGACCACGTTTCATCAATTTTCACACTGGATCCAAAGCTTCCTTTAGAACACAACTTGCAAGCCACGTTTCATCATATTTTCAGACTGGGACCACTCCATACATTTGAGCTCAATCATACATCATCAACAGATAGTAGTAACACAACAGAACAGATCAGATATTTGATACTTCATACTTCAAAAAACCCTAATCTTAATACGTTCTTTCCTTTCACTGATCCTACATATATACGCTCCTTCGACCATACAAACCCGCGTATACTTCTGTACATATTACAAAGCTAATTTTACTACCCATATGTGCTTTCTCTTCAGCAAACCCGTGTATATACGCGCTTACTCTGCGGCGAACTAGCGTATAGTTCTTCAGACATTTAGATCATTGCAATTCTTCAGAATAGATACATCACTCAGATTTTACCCTTTTCTTGAGATAGATGTTCGCCTCATCTCAGATCTAATCATTCCATAAATAGATCTAGCAAATACAAATACATTCCAGATCTAGATTCCCTTCTTCACCATTTCTTCATTGGTGCATCATGCATTCGCATCTTTCATGCAACTCGCAACTTTTCCATTTAGATATGCTTCAGAGAGAAGTATTCATTCAAGCTCAGACTTCTTACACACATTTGCATAATTAATTTCTTCTCCTTATATAGGTTTACCCTTTATCAATACCATGAGCCAAAACCACATTACTTTCGATGGTATTCCTGGACGGGGTCACATAGACGAATCATTACTCAATACAATGGGTCAATACCATGGTGGTTACCCCTGGTTTACATATTTAGAGCGCTTTTTCCCATACGCGACTTGGCACGTTATTTCCACGTGCAACGCTACTTTGTCTAGACCAAATGCGTATGCCCAGCAAGTTTATACTCTTTTCATCATGTTCTAGCACATCTTGACATTCCTTCCATCATTACCTTCTATACTCATTCTTCATATACATCATATTTACATCATTTAACAAGTTTTCATCCAAGACATATTCCATCAGAGGACAACTTCATGGTAAGGTGCCATCATCTTTATCAAGTGGGTTTCCATCAAGGACAACACTCGACATCATATTTCAACACTGCGGAAGCTCACATTCAAGAAGAAGAATGTCGAGTAACTTGTCCAAAAGCCAAGTCCAAAATCCATTCAAGAAAGGCCTCATTGGCCAAAGAAAAAATTTTGCAAGGAAAAATTTCCCTTGTTCATCTTTACGCAAAAAATGATCGAGATGGTCAACGGTTTAACGAGAGGTAACATGGTGAAATCCATCCACCCAAGAATACATCCACATCAAGAAGACGGCAAGCCTATGTTTTAAAGAAAGATAGGGGTTTTTGATTGATTGAAAAGATATTTTTACTTGTACGAAGAAACATCACGAGACCAAAAGGACAAAGACACCTCAACACGGTCACAAATGTTTGAAGATATTCATAAATCATGAATGAATAAGGAAAAAAGGTGAGGTGAACTAAGCATAAATGAATGAAGTTGAAGGGCTATAGAGAACCTAAAGACAACAGCACTTATTTTCTCTAACAGCCTAAAACCTAAGATTTTGGAAATATGGATAGAACAGTCAGAATAAAGATAATTCTCCTTCATAAATAGAAGAAGAATTCAAGGAATATCAAGTGCCCTCTAGGGTTTCTCAAATAGCACTACTTCACTACACGAAGGAGAGATGGTAAAGAAAATTAGTATGAGGAGCCCTAGCTTTCAAAATTATAGTCGGAAGGTGTTAAAATAGTCAATACAAAGAAAACGCAGGGTAAAATTGCCAAAGGAGAAAATGTTGAGCATAAGTTCAGCATGGAGAAAATGAGGTGTCAAAAATCCAAAAGGGACTAAGAAGAACAAAGGCAAATGTGTTTGTAGGCACCTGTAATCGGGAAGTGGCCAAGGTAGCATGGCATGATATGGTTGCTTAAAACTCTTTTTCAAAACAAATATGTTATTGAAATCGGTAAGGAGGTAAAGGGACATGTTTCATGTCTGCAATCAAAAATGCCAAAAGGGATAAGAATATTTTTAGTTTGTCGAATGCATGCCAAAACGGTTTGAATAAGTGCCCGGACTTTGAAGGTAAATAAGGATGAAAAGGACATATATATTCCCTCATTATTTCATCGACACAAAGAAAGATGCCTTGAGAAAGCTTTCAAAAACTAGGCAAAAGATAAAAGATATGGATCAATAATAAAAATAATGAAGAAACATGGTAAAGTGGGTTATGAGTTTAATTTATCTCTCTCGAGGGGTATAAAAGGTATTTTTAATTTGTTTTAAACTCATTTTTGCACTTGGTGTAGAAAAGAAAGTTTCATGAGAAAAAAAATTGTTTGACCGTTTTAAACGCTTAGTTGTTATTTATAACAAATACGCGCCCAGTGAAAAATGCGGAGTCAATGTGCGCTAACCATCCTCGCCCATTCCAAATTGCAACGTGCTACTAATCGGCCACGACGCTATGCAAATTTCGGGCGGCTAGCAACCCGCGGGCCGACTCGCCGGAGACTAGAAAAAATTCTATGCGCCTATGCTTGTGCTAACATCGGGCGAGGCTTGCGTGACTGGTAATGGGAGCAAAGACAGCAGAGGCAGAGTCTTGTGCACCGTCTGAGAGCCCCCCAAAACGAAAAAAACTTGCCTCAACTCAATTTTATCACTCCATTTGATTCTTGAAAAGTTTGCAAAGAATCAAAGAATTGGTAACCCTCCTTTACTTGTCCCCAAAGAAATTTTCCATAAATTTTAAATGTTTGTGGCTTTAAGTGTTCAAACCACAAGTGAGTTAAACCTAAGTCTTGCATGCAAATGAGCCTTTGTTTTTGAACCTCCTTGAAATCGGTTGTTGTCATATGAGGGTGAGTGAGTTAGGGTCGTGCAATCCACTTTTGAGAAGGCCAGGCTAAAAGATACAGCTACTCAATCCTAAGAAACCTAGCCTCCCTTTCCTCCCTCACATAAATTATCCTCTCTCCATTTTCATTTTTACTCCTCTTGCCAGTACGCACACCATTAGCCACGATCACCATGTCGGGAATGAAAGATAATATCGATGGTGAAGAGGGCAAGGGGTACTATGATGCTGCACGACACAAAAAGAGAAAATGAAGTGGAAGTGAGGAGGTGTTGTGACAGAAACAACAACCCCCTTTTATTTAATAGTAAGTATACTAAATAAATGGGGACCCTCAGATAAATCAAAAAATCGATGGGATTTGTTTCCTTTTGAATAAAACTTTATATCATAAACTTAGGGAAATTCCTTGAAAAACCTTAAGAAACATAATTTTATGATAGATTACAATAAAAATTTTCTTTAAATGAAATAGCGCATCCATCGCAAATGGTAGATATCTTTTGTAAAAGCTGAATCTTTTAAACTACGGAGATTTTGCGATAACGATCCCAAAAAGGCCTATACCAAGCAAATGGGGTCGCGGATCGCAAGCTGAGGAAAAGAAATGTTAAACAAATACTTTGCGCTATTTTACAATTTCGCCTTTTGCGCTATTTGCGATTTCTTTTTTACTATTGCAATTTTGCGATGGTTACGCTTTGTGAAATGCGATATTGCGATATTGTGATATTGCGATATTGCATAATCGCGAATCACAATATCGCAAATTCTTAAAAGCTCGTTGTCCAATAAAAATCTTTTCATATATCAATATCGTTTTGTGCTTTAATGATTGGATTAAATGAATGGATTGTCAATTAATGTTAAATGGGATTTTGCTTTGATTGAAAGGTCGTTTCACGTTAAAATAATATATTTCATCCGCCTTTGCATTTAAAACTATCTCATCACCTTTCTCATGCCACGTTACTCTCATTTAGCTCGTAAAACCGCGAGCGCGAAGAACGAGAAACGACTATACAAAGCATTCCTGAGAACATTGTAAGGTAGAAGAGAAGACTTCAAATCCGAAAACGAGAGAAATGGCTTCAGCATGCATGGAACCGTTTGCTTGCAATAAGGATGTCGATATAACCCTGGAAGGAATGTATAATTTGATTGAAGAAGAAAAAACACATTGGTGATGCGGTGCGGCTACGGCGAGCTCCAATAATTCATCTAAGGCAACCCTTAAAGAGCGGCTTGTTCATTGCGCATAGGGTGTGTAGAAAGACCAAGAATTCTTCAGGTATACGGACATGGTGAAATGGGTGCTGGACATCACCAATATTTGGTGTGAGGGCAATTTAGAACTCTAGATCAAGAGCTCATGGGGTCGTTCACTACGGAAGATTTGGTGATGTATCATTTGCCGAAACTCGGAAACTTATAATAAACAATTTATGGAGGATTTTGCCAAAAGAACATGCAAATTTGGCGAGAATGCATGGGAGATGGACCAAAAGAGATGAACCATTGAAGAAAAAAAAACACGGTATGTACGATCTTGGTTCACTTACCTCTCCATATTGTTTTACTGCTTTGCCATGTTATGCGGGCTTTTTAGGAAACGACATAAATATGATCTTACACGAATGGCTCCTTTGTTGAATCTTCTTTTATTAATTCTACGATTGTAGGCTGAGCCAAAATCTTTTACGATAATTTGTACTGCTATTTTTGTTACGGTCTAAACGAAGTGTTTCACGAGAGGATTTATCCTCCTTTTTATTTATGCGCTATGTCATGGATGCTATGTTTGTTTTGTTTCTAAATTCCCTTTGATGGGTTGGTAATGGACGATTCAAGATCCTTTGCCTTTTTATTCTGTGTGTATCACAAGGAACTATGGGAATCTAAGTTTGTCCCCATTTTTACAAAATTTTCCATGGTATAATGCGCCATTGTAAGAACATTGCATAATAAGGATGCCCCAAGGTTATCCCCGAGAAGCCGAGAGGTCGACATTCTCCCCTGTCGCGAGATGGTTGGAGAAGATTTGTTCACTTATGTTAGGGTTTTTGGAAGTTATAACTTCCACCTCATGTTTACCCTTATATGTTTACGATAAACATAGCTCGGGAAATTGCTTATCAAACTTGTGGTCAAGGAGGCTTGACAAAGGAATTAAAAGAAGAAGAAGAAAAGGTATTTGGCCACAATTTCCCATAAAAAGAGCGCGGAACATTTTCACTATTCCCCAGTGTTGACTTTAGCATTCAAAGAATTAAGCAACATTACATGCTTACAATTGTTCAGTTTTCGAGAAGGTTATTTGACCAAATAATGTTGTTAAAAAATTTTACCAATGCGATCGAGTAAAGGGAATTTTCCGGAGAACGAGGATCTTTTTGATGATATGTTCCGAACCACAAAAGGTTCATTTAAAGAAGTTTTGAATTCGGCTCAAATACGGTTATCTCCGGAAGGAATTCCAAGAATTTAAAATTTACGGAGAGAAGAATAACTACTATTCCTTTGGAAAATCTCGCTTGGAACCCGCCGGGGAACAAACTCCTAAGCGTTAGTCTTAACGAAAGTTTGAGTATAGATAAATCTAAGTCAAAATCTGAAAAAGAGACTTCGAATGTTCTAATAAGTCTAATTAAGAGGAAGATAAAATTGAAGAATCGGTGAAAGATTGTTCAATCGAAAGAGCTTCCCTCCAAAACTGGAAATTTGACTTCTCGGCGGATAAATCCTCCTCCTTTACCAATGTACGGCAACAATCAATCACGATTGAATTAAACAAATAATGGGAAAGCTTTAATCAATTGATTAATGTAGGGACGGAGTATCTGATTTTGTATAGACAACCAAAGTTTTGAGCACGGAATAAGTAGCACGATCCACGAGCGAGCACATACCTATTACACCCTCCTCTAAAATTGTACTTAATGTAGACGATATTCCTCCTCTAGATGTATTTTATAGCCCAAAATACAAAGCGATAGTGAAGAAACAAAGGAAGAAGAAAGTTATAAGGTACGGTACTCTTTTGAGGCGGAACAACTAGATGTCTTGTGGAAGGATCCTACCACAAAGCCTACGATAATCTTGCTAAAGTTATCTCAAATTACGGGGGCTTATGTACACGACTATTGACAAAGCATTTGAGATACAACTTTTATTAAATGAAAAAGAAGAACGAGATAAAAGGACACGCAACGACCATTACAACAGTACGGGCCAATAATGAAGCACGGAGATGAAACTTGAAAAGTTACTGACAACAACTTAAGAAATGCAAATTGGACATCAAAAGATGCAGGTGATAAAGAGAAACAAATACGAATTATCAAGATTGGCGCAAAGATTATCCTAAGCTTCGAGTTTGTTTCGAAATATATAAATAATCAACTACATAGCAAAGAGAAGTATTATGCCAAAAAATCTTGCAATGGAAATTCTTTTTGCCCGAGAGAGTGATAAGATCACTAATCATGTCATAGATTTATGAAATGATTATGATTTAATTAATGAAAATATTATTGATTATTTGGTATGGCAAAAAACGGAGGAAGGAAGAAAAGATGGTGCACCAATTATTAATGAAAACCATAAAGAAATATATTTAATGCGCGGGATGCACAAATCGAAAGGAAATGAGAGAAAGCGACGAGAGGAGCGACTACGACGACAAAAGCAGTCTTACTAATTGTGTAAATGATAATTTGCACAAAGCTGGTGATTTATTTGTATGACATATCTCCACGAGGCACATCAGCGCAAACGAGATAGGCAAAGGCGGAAAGAAAAGATTAAAATCAATCAGGGTTGACAAGATTAAACTAGGACTCTTCTTGGACATACCCAGGCGAAACCACATAGTCAACACGGTGCGCTTAGTGTATCATCAGCCCAGATATTTGAGAATATTGCGCCTACACTTGCCGATTAAATGTCACAGACAGTTGAAATCTGAAGTGAGGTCGACCACATATTCTCAAAACAATAGATGCACCGCAAGTTTAAAGATCAAGTTCATAAGTAGTTAGTTAATAGTCTTTATTTTTAGATTTAGTTTTAGTTTTCATGTATTTTTGCCTAGGAAAAGGATGGTCATTAAAGGCGAATCCTTAATTTTTATATTAGACTATTTTTAAGATTTAGCTAAGTAGTATTTAAACCCTTCTCATGCATTTAGAGAAGGGTCTTGGATTATTATATTTTTGACTTGGAGATTACATTTACGCCTCCACTTTGACTTTTATATTTTATAAAGGATCACATACGGTGATTTTATGCGGAGATTATCTTTAAGTGTTGCATTTTTGTACCTTGGATTTGATTTCGTGTCAAATTCTTGGATTAGAGTATAGATTTCATTTGAAAGCTTTCAAGATGAATAAGGTATTTCTATCATTCCCTTTATTGATTTCTTTGTCTTATGATATTCACTTTAAAATTTGCTATCATTTATATATGTTTGGTTTTTCACAACATTTTCTTTATATATCATTTTTTAGTATAATTGAAATGTTATCTTTCATAAGTATATGTAGATGATATATTATGATGAATGCAATATGCTAATACAACTCTGTTTAATTTCTTAAACGGAGTTATCTATTTGTTTACGCACATTTCGATTTAAATGATAATACATTTTTATAGTTGTTGTTCAAACGGAATAATGCGAAGTGTATTCACATATGATTACTGAGTTAGTGTTAAATTTCTTTATCGATGCTTTAGTTTAAATTAGATAGTTTTATTTCGGTCGATTTAGTCCCATTTCACTCATCCAAAATCAACCCATCACGACCCATTAGTTATAAGAGCGGGTCCTTTCAATCTAGTCGGAGTCGGCATACCAAACGGATAAGGAGTTGTCCTAAGGTCTGTGGGGTGGTTTTCCCAATGTTTGAAGCGAGAGATTTTCTAGGCTTCAACATTTTTAGTGCTAGAAGGAGGGCATGAGCTATGATTGGGAAAATGAAATCTTTACCTACAAAGCCATTAAAGAGCAAAACACCCTCATCGACTTCTTCAATTTCTTCTGAAATACAAAATCCTATAGAAGGAATTGAGAAGAATGTTCGAACACCCACTACCAAAATCTCAAAACAATCAAACAACCAAATCCGAGTCTCCTGAAGTTCAATATTTAATCCATAAATTGAAAGGATTCTCATTATCTCTAGATAAGGTACGAAATATGCGAAGGTAGTACCAACTTCCAAAATTGTTCCTTCGAAACCTCTTCTTTTAGGCTTCAAAGTGAAAAACTTGGCATTTCTGCGAAAGAATTCCCTTTACCTAATAGAGTCAAGACAAGAAAACTCAATCGGAATCGGTAAGTGATATAAGTTTTTCATCTCATATTCGATTACTTGTTTCGAAACCCCAACTCAACAAAGTACGGTCGTTTCCACATCATACGCTCAATCATCATCAATCTCATCTATTCCAACAACCTTTATTAAGACACCACCAACCTCTACTACTCCTCAATAGTTATTCTGATAATAGCTAGACCATGGGCTACTCCGAAATTTTGTCAACATCTTCTACACCTTTACATGATTTACTTGACAATCCTGGAAAATGGCTTCCAAAATTTAAGTCCGGAGAGCTTAATATTCAAGGTTGAAGAACACATCGATAACTTTATGTTGGTGTAAATTTGAATGGAGTCATAGAAGAAGATGTTGTAGTCGGACTATTCCCTTATACTCTTCAAGGGGTAGCGAGGATCACGGTACTTTTCATTACCTTCGGGATCCATAACAAGTTGGGCCATTTTTGCGGATCATTTTTTAACCAAATTTGGAGATGACATATCGATAGCTACTTTAATTAGTGATCTCAAATTTGAAGGCGAATTTCAAAGGAGCCCATTAAAGATTTCAATGCTAGATTCAAAAAAACTCTTGAACAAAAAATCCACACGATTCAAGGCCTAGTGAACGAATTCGAAGTGAATGGTACATCGCCTTTGCCCTCAAACATAGCAATTTTGTAGATAAGTACGTAAAACCTACATTAGGCGAGAATATGAAAGAGGCTATTGCGATGAAGAGAAACTAATTATTTCTCTAGAAAAGAAAAAATGCTATTGAGAAAAGGAAATCCAAGAAGGTCGGCTTCAAAGATGATTCGAAAAGAAAAGGCCAAAGACCCATACGACATGGAAGGTTCTGGAGAAGAAGTTCTTAAAACCATGTCAAATGAAATGGTTGAAATAAAAAAACAAGTAAGTGAAACTTCTACCAAAAAGCCATTCAAAATTTCAAAAGAAATCAAAGTTGAATCTAAACCTCTAATTCAATCTCTAATGCGAATCAAAAGAGGAAGAAGAAGAAGATACATCTTTAGTATCGGATGAAGAAGAAGAGAATGAAGAAATAGCCGAATTGCATGGAATGTGGGATTTTATTCTCCCTAATTACGATAGTGAGGTAGAACAAGAAGCTATGCACAACAAGTACTAGGAGTAAATCTACATCGGAACACAGTACAAAGCAGGTTCACAAAAGAAAACCACAACTCCAAGTACCAAAGACAAATCTTTGCAAAGAAAACTTCTCCATTACCTACTCAAGAATGACCATCTTCTTCTAATCCTCCTACATCGACAACAAAAACTTTAGTAGTGTCAGATCTATGGAGTATAACATTGTTGAAGACATGAAAAGATTAAAGCCAACATTTCCTTACATGAACTCGGCAAACTAAAACACCGATAGAAGTTGCTATTAAAAAGAATTAAATGCTACACCAATTCTCCTTTACGAGTGGTGTAGTTGCAAAACGACAAAAGGAGGTGGTAAGCCACCAAATAAAGTATAGATGCTACGATACGCTCATTGGAGAAAGATCAAATTCTCGGACTCCTCCTTTTCTTTTGACTTATGAAATGTACAATAAGAATATGCATAATTGTTTAATTGATTCCACGGGCATCCTCCTAATATCATACCTACTTGTTTGTGCCAAATTGAATATTGAACCACGGAAATCGGTAGTTCATATTGTTCGATTGGATCGCTCTAAAGTTCAAGTTGTAGGAGAAATCAATTCGATTACTATTAGAATAGCTTCCAATCCTAGGTTGTCAAAATTGATATTTTGATTCTTGATACCGAATTCTATGGATTAGTTTTAAGCGGTGATGCCAGCGAAACTTAATGGTTATATCATGACGATTATTCACATATGTGGCTTCCTACAAAGGGAAACCAAATCAAATCAAAGTTGAATGAAAAAAACATATGACACACATCTTGAATTTGAACAACCTAATGAGCTTGTGGCATTCAGCTTAGCTTAATATTCTTGGAGGTTGATATAACAGTCAATTTCTTAGAAACTTCAAAGCACCTCAATCACCTTTTCTGTAAATACTTTTGTTTCTCAAATAGAAATTTTTCACAATGCGATTCTTCTAGAATTGTAAATATTTACGATGTAATTGTAGATAAACCAATAGATAAATCTTTATTTTTGTCATTATATTTTGATGGATCAAAATCTAGTGATGGAAGTAGGCAGTGCATCTTAATTCAGATGGAGAGAAAACCATGCTATCATGTAGGTTATAATTTGAGTGTACTAACAATACTTTAACGAGAATATGAAGCTTTGTGATTCAAGGACTTTATAAAGCTATAGGGTTAGATGTTAAATACTTGAAAGTATTTGGTGATTCGAAATTGTCATAAAAAAGAAGTTAGAGATAATTAAATTTTAGCAACTTCCAGGACATCTTAAACACAATCAAACCCTAGTGCAAGATCTTACCACTCATTTTTTAGCATTCAATATTTCTTCTATTCTAGGAATCAAAATGCACATCAAGTCGACTTGTTAGCTAATGTTGCATATAAACTCCTTCTGTTGAAGATTACCGATGCGATAGGTTTTTTCGTAGAATTGATTTTCGCCCATGTTTGTCCCAAATAATGTCACAAATTGGAGAGTATTCCATCATGATCAAGATATTTTAATTTCATGACTTCGGAAGAAAATCATATGATAGAGAAAATTATTAAGTGAATGATCATGATTTACAAATTGCCTCAAAAGGTAATGAAAATCCCATTCAAATCTGTTGTTAAATTAGAGGATTTATATGATATTAAAGACGAGATTCAAAGAAAGTCACTAATGCTAAACTTCAAAGTTCCACTTTGAAGTTTGGATGTAAATCTTGGTTCTAATTCTAAACCTCAAAACGTTAATTTGGACTCAATTTAACACACGGAGAAAGGAATGCTTTAATTAAACTTGAGCCAGTATAAACGTTTTTGCTTGGAATTATGATGATTTAAAAACGTATGATACTTCGGTTATTCAACACACAATTCCAATGCTTTACGATATTAAACTTTGTTCAACAAAAGTTAAGGAAAGGTTCATCCAAATCTCGAAGGACAAATCAAATCGAACTTAATAAACTTTTAAAAGCCAAAATCATTTTTCTCGTAAGGCACTCCAATTGGGTTTCCAATATTGTATGGTACACGTAAGGAAGAAAAATGGTGATATAAGAATACGTAGTGATTTTAGAAATTTAAACAAGGCATGTTTAAAAAGACAATTTCCCATTTCCAACCATGGAACAAATACTTCAAAAGGTAGTACATTACCGGAACTTTATGTCCTTTCTTGATGGATTTTCAAGATATAATCGAGTTTTGGTTCATCCAGTTGACATATTGAAAACAACTTTCAGAACCAAATGGGGAACCTACGCTTATCAAAAAATGTCTTTTGGTCTAATAAATGCGAGCAACTTTCCAAAAAGCCATGGACATAGAATTTAAAGGTCGATCAATAAATCGAGTTGTTGTTTATCTTGATGACATAGCAAGTCTTTTCAAAAAGAGAACCAATCATCTACATGATTTAAAGCAAATATTTGAAAGATGTAGAAGGTTTGGTATTTCCTTAAATCCAAGAAATCTTTCTTTGCTTTGGATGAAGGAAAACTCTTAAGAATTTTGTGTCAAAGATGGTATATATATTGATCCGGATAAGTGAAATAAATTTGCGATATTTCTTTACCTCATAACGAAAAATCCATGCAATCATTTCTTGGGCAAATCAATTTTGTAAAAAGATTCATTCACGATTTTTCTCAAATTGTTTTACCTATGCAAAATATGATCGAAAGAATTCGGTATTCAAATGGGGGCATAAAGAGAAAGAAGCCTTTGCAACAATCAAACAAGTGATCATTAATGCACCCATTGAATACACGGTCCCTAAAGATTTTTATTTTGTATACTTTAACCAGAAACATCCTATACGTTTGTTTTAACACGACTCAATGATCAGAAAATTGAAGCACCAATTTATTTCTTTAGCTCAAATGCACAAAGGAGAATTTGAGCTTAATTATTAGATGTTGAAAAACAAGCCTTTTAGTGTTTAAATCAATCGAACATTTCGAGACCTTTTTCCTTGAAAACACATACAAAAATCATTATCCCATTCTGCGGTGAGGCAATTATTAATTGAAAAAAGAAATAGGAGAAAAGAGAGCTAAGTAGATATGACCTTGCAAGAATATGATATTGATATTAAACCGGCTAAGATTGTTAGAGGACAAGGTTTACGGATTGAGAATATAACATACCGAGAAAGTCAAGATTCAAATCGAGATATTCAAGTAAGTCGGGTAAGTGTTATGAATTTTTGAATCTCGATATGTTGATCTCATCTATTACTTGAAAAAATGGGTATGCTCCTTCTAATCTGATTATAAGAGAAAACGTGCTTTAAGATTAAGGCTATTAAAAATGAGATCATTGATAATGTGTTATTCGAAAGGAGTATGATTCCAATCTTATTAAGATGTCTTGAAAACAACGGAAAATTTGAAAGGTTTTAGGGAATTGCATGATGGACCGAGCGGGAGGTCATTTTGGGTGATACCCATGACTCACAAAATAATTCATGTTGATTATTCTTACAACCTACCCTTTTTAAAGATACGCATGATTATGTAAGGAAGTGCGAAATTTGTCAAAGCGCAAGTGGAAGACAAAGGAAACCGACTTTTCCTTTGTAACCGGTGAGTATTGAGCAACCATTCGAACAATGGGGGCTTGACATTATTGGTGGATAGTACCTCATTCTTGGCTTGACACAAATACATCCTTACTGGCCCGGTGCTAAAAAAAATGGGTAGAAGCGATCATAGATTGAAGGTAGCCAATTCGGTACAGTTATTGATTTCATAGATCAATTCATCATAACCCGGTATGGTGTACCTAACGCTCTTGTCTTTGATAATGCATCTTACTTTTCGGAAATAGTTTAATAGAATTTGCGTTAAAAGAGGTTTTAAATTGATATTGACCAAATTATTATCCACGAGGTAATGGTTTGCATTTGAATCCACTAACAAAAATCTTATCAAAATCTTAAAAGGACCATCGATCAAAATCAAGAGAATTGGCACGGAAGTCTTTAATCTTTGCATTATGGAGGTGATCGTATCAACGAAAAAGCTTGATAGGAACTTCACCTTTCAATTTAGTTTATGGAAAAGAAGCTATGATACCATCAAATTTAACTCTTCCATCATTAGCTAGTGCAATTTATTGAAAGAAAATCCTTCTTCATCCATTCAATTGAGATATGATCAAATCCTTAAACTAGAAGAAGATAGAGATAAAGCAAAATTTATTCATGAAAAACATCAACAACTTGTAAAATCTTCTTTTGATGCAAGTTCTACAGAGCTCAAAAATTTTGTCAATTGGTGATCTTGTTAAATGGGATAAAGCACACAAAGAAAAGGTAAACATACGAAGTTTCTAAGAGAAAATGTGGCTTGGTGTTTCGGATCGTTGAAAAGATAGGCTCAAATACATTCATACTCCAAGATCTAACAGTGAGAGAATCCTATTCCTGTAAATGGGCTTATCTTGAAGGAAATTCTTTTCATGAGGTAACCCTTCTTAAATTGTACATATTCCTTTTCTGCAAAGTTTTTTGTTGTTTTTTGCAAATAAAGGTTGTTAATAAGTCTCTAATTATTTGTTTTACTATTTAGAAAAATTTCTTAGGAAAAATATTATAAATATTTATTTGTGTAAATAAGAATTTTAAAGAGATGATCACGGTTTTTGGATAGTTTAAAATAAGATGTTAAACTTTGAAGATTATTAATAATTGTGATCTTTTGAGAACTTGAGAATGTAAATCATTATAATTTTATTGAACGGAGAAAGGTTATCTATAAAAGTAAATATTTTTTGAGAGATCTTGGTACTCAAAAAAACTGCGAAAATTGTCATCCATTGATTCTTAAGGATAAAACTATTTCACACATCCATTTAAGTTGTGATTTTAGAATGTAATTCTAAGAATTATATGAAAATTTAAGAGATAAGAGGTCTCATTATGGCGTAGGCTTACCATGTTCATAAGAAGTAATGGCCTGACATTACCAATCACATACCAAAGCAGGGGTAGTAACCCATAAATATAAGACAAGGGTCTCATCACAATCCAGCTTGTTCAATTTTATTATAACTGGTGAATGGAATTGTTATTAACTTGGCTCCCAAACGAATAATGGCTCTTAAAATAAAAAATAAGTAAAGACAAAAGCATGAGATAATAGGTCTTATGAATTTATCTTTAAAAGTCATAATTTTAGTTGGATGGAATGATGAATGGTTAATGGTTTAAAAAGGTAACCTGTCGAGACTGAACGTTTCTTTGGCAGTGAGAGGCAATACCTATGGAAATAGAGTATATTGCGAAATAAACTTGGAGAAATCCACTTACTTCATTATTAACAGAGTGAAAACTTGATTAGCTTAAAAGTGTTTTCATTCTTAAAGAATTAGAAAGAAAGTGTGAATGATTTTATTTCTTTTTCATAGTTAGATTTTATTTAAATATCCTAAGATAGTTTTTCATTATCTTTAAAAAAATTTACTTCTTTTAGAAATATAGTGTTCATTTTATTTTTCGGGAATATTGTTTTCTTTCGTTAGATAAACGGTGTTGTGACCCGACCTTAGCCCCCCTTTATTTGTATTGGTAATAATGCTAAATAAATGGGGACCCTTAGTTAAAAAATCCAAAAATCAATTGGGATTTGTTTTCCTTTTCGAATAAAACTTTATATCATAAACTTGAAATTCCTTAGAAAAACCTTAAGAAACACTTAAGTTTATGATAGATTACAATAATTTGTTTCTTTAAATGAAATAGCGCATCCATGTAAAATGGTAGATATCTTTTTTGTAAAACTAAATCTTTTATTGCGGTTTTGCGATAACGATCCCAAAAGGCCTATACAATAAAATATTGGTCGCCGAATCGCATAGCACGAAAAAAAATATTAAACAAATACTTTTGCGCTATTTTACAATTTCATAGCTTTAACTATTGCGTTAAGCTTTTGCACAACTTGCAATTTTGCGATAGTTACGCTTTGTGGAAAATGCGATATTGCGATATTGCGATATTACATAAATACGGATATAAAATATATAAATTCTTAAAAGCTCGTTATCAATAAAGCTATTTTCATATATAAATATCGTTTTGCGCTTTAATGATTGGATTAAATGAATGGATTGTCAATTAATGGTAGTGGGATTTTGTTTTGATTGAAAGGTCGTTTTCACGTTAAAATATTATATTTCATCCGCCTTTGCATTTTAAAACTATCTCATCACCTTTCTCATGCCATTACTCTCATTTAACTCGCTCTAAAACCACGGGCGCGAAGGAGAAAACGACTATACAAAGTGTTCACAGAACATTATGGGTAAGAAAGAGAAGACTTCAAATCTGAAAACGAGAGAAATGGCTTCACTGTATACGGACACTACTTGCAATAAGGATCTTAGGAATAACCACGGGAAGGTATGTAATTTTCTTGAAGAGAAGAAGAGAAAATTCGTGGCGATAGAGATTCTCGCAGCTACGGCCAGGCTCAAGTAATTCATTTGAGGCAACCTTGAAATTGGCTTGTTCATTTTACGCATAGGGTAGTGACAAGACCAAAAATTTATTTCGTATACGGACATGGTGAAATGGAGTGTGGACAACAGGTATTTCGGACGGTAATTTAGAACTCTAGATCAGAGCTCATGGTGTTCACTCAGGAAGATTTGAGGCGTGTATCATTTTCAGAGCCTCGGGAAACTTATAATAAACAATTTATGGAGGATTTTGCCAAAGAACATGGTTGGCGAGAATGCAGGAATGGACCAAAGAGATAGACAAGCAAATAAACACACAGTATATGTGATCTTTGGTTCACTTACTCTCATATTGTTTTGTTTGCTTCATGTTATGCGGGCTTTTGGAAATCCTGACATAAATATGAGTCTTACTTTGAATGGCTCCCTTTGTTGAATGTTGTTGTTAATTCTACAATTGTAAATTTGAGCCAAAATCTTGTACGTTAATTTGGCCATTGCTATTTTCATTACCGGTCTAAACGAAGTGTTTCTCGGAAGGATTTATCCTCCTTTTTATTCTCTGCCTATGTCATGGATGCTATCTGTTTTGTTTCTAAAATTCCCTTTGATGGGTTGGCAATGGAAGACCAAAGATCCTTTATATATTCATGTGTATCTGAGACGCCAGGAATCTAAGTTTGTCCCCCATTTTTACAAAATTTGCCATGGTATAATCTTGCCATTGTACGAACATTGCATAATAAGGATGCCCGAGTTATCCCAGAAACGAGTCGACATTCTCTCCCCACATCGCGAGATGGTTTTGGAGAAGAGTTGTTCACTTATGTTAAGTTTTTGATGCCTTCCACCTCATGGCTACCCTTATATGTTACGATAAGCTTATGGCTCAAGAAATTGCTTATCAGGCTTGTGGTCAAGGAGGCTTGAAAAAGAAGGTAAAAGAGAAGAAGAGCATTTGGCCACAATTTCCCATAATTTGTGGAACATTTCCTTGTTTGATGTTGGTCACGCATTCAAAAAGTAAGCAACATTACATGCTTACAATTGTTCAAGTTTTCAAGAGGTTATTTGACCCAAATAATGTTGTTAAAATTTTTACCAATGCAATCGAGGTAAGGGAATTTTCGGGGAACGGGATCTTTTTGATGATATGTTCCAAACAAAAGGTTTCATTTAAAGTTTTGAATTGAGCTCAAATACGGTTATCTCAGGAGAATTCCCGGGAATTTAAACACGAGAGAGAAGACTAACTACTATTCCTTTGGAAAATCTACGCTTGGAACCCGCGAGGAAACAAGAACTCCTAGCGTTAGTCTTAACATTGATTTAGTGAGATAAATCTAAGTCAAAATCTGAAAAATAGACTTCGAACGTTCTAATAAGTCTAATGAAGAGGAAGATAAAATTTAGTAGGTGAAAGATTGCTCAATCGAAAAGAGCTTCCTCAACAACAAATTTTGACTATCGGCGAGATAAATCCTCCTCCTACCAATGTCACAATGACGATCAGTCACAATTGAATTAGGCAAGAGGAATGGGAAAAGATTTAATCAGACTGATTAATGTAGAAGGACAATATCTGGAACCCCTATCTGAGACAACCAAAAGTTTTAAGCACGGGAATAAGTAATGATCAAATGAGCACATACATATTACACCCTCCTCTAAAATTGTACTTAATGTAGAGGATATTCACTCCTCTAGATGTATTTACGGCCAAATACAAAGCGATCATTGAAGAAACAAAGGAAGAAGAGAAAGTTATAAGGTGCGGTGCTGCGAGGCGAAACTGACTAGATGTCTTGTGGAAGGATCACGCCACGAGCCTGCGATAATCTTCTTCTTCTCTCAAATTCCGGGGGCTTATGCTTACGCAACTATTGACAAAGCATTTGAGATACAACTTTAGTAAATGAAAGAAGAGATAAAAGTTACGCAACGACAATTACAACGATTCTGAGGGTCAATAATGAGCACGAGATGAAACTTGAAAAGTTACAGCCCAACAACTTCAAGAAATGCAAATTGGACATCAAAAAAGTACGGCGATAAAGAGAAACAAATACGGATTATCAAGATCGGCACAAAGATGATCCTAAACACAGAGTTTGTTTGAAACTATCTCTTTAAACGATCAACCTCTTTGCAACAAGAAGAAGTATTAAGCCAAAAAATATTGCAATGGAAGTCTTTTTGCCAAGAGAGTGATAAGATCACTAATCATGTCGTAGATTACAAAATGATTATGATTTAATTAATGAAAATATTCTTGATTATTTGGTATGGCAAAAAACGGAAGGAAGGAAGAAAAGGCTGATTGCATCAAATTATTAATGAAAACCATAAAGAAATACTTTTCAATATTTGGGATGCACAAATCATAAGGGTAGAGAAAGCGAGCGGTGGCTACGGCGGCAAACGGTCTTACTAATTGTGTAAATGATAATTTGCACAAAGCTAATTGATTTCGAAGCGACTCGGGATATCTCCCACGGGCACATCAGCGCAAATAGAATGGAGGCAAAGGCGAAGAAAGAGCAAAATCAATCCAAGGGTTGACAAGATTAAGCTGGGACTCTTCTTGGACATACTTAGTGAAACCACATAGTCGGCACGGTGCGCTTAATTGTATCATCAGTGCTGTTGAGAAGATTGCGCCTACACTTGCAGTCTGTCTTTTCGGGACGATTCAAAATCTGATCAGTCAACCACATCTTCTCAAAACAATGCCCTGATGCACCTCAAGTTTAAAGATCAAGTTCATAAGTAGTTAGTTAATAGTCTTTATTTTTAGATTTAGTTTTTAGTTTTCTTGCATGTTTTTGCCTAGGAAAAAGGACGGTCATTAAAGCAAGATCCTTAATTTTGTAATAGACTATTTTTAGCTAAGTATTATTTAAACCCTTCTCATGCATTTAGAGATGGAGTCCTGGATTATTATATTTTTGACTTGGAGATTACATTTTTGTACTCCAACGACTTTTATATTTTATAAAGGATCACATGCAGTGATTTTATGTAGAATTATCTTTAAGTGTTGCATTTTTGTACCTTGGATTTGATTTCATATCAAAATTCTTGGATTAGAGTATCGAGATTTCATTTGAAAGCTTTCAAGATGAATAAGGTATTTCTATCTGGGCTACTATTGATTTCTTTTGTCTTATGATATTCGCTTTAAAATTTGCTATCATTTATATATATTTGGTTTTTCACAACATTTCTTTATATATCATTTTTTAGTATAATTGAAATGTTATCTTTCATAAGTATATGTAGATGATATATTATGATGAATGCAATATGCTAATACAACTACGTTTTAATTTCTTAAACGGAGATTATCCCTTTATTTGTTTTACGCACATTTGATTTAAATGATAATACATTTTTATGGTTATTGTTGAAACGGAATAATACGGTGTATTCATATGATTGCTAGGGTTAGTGTTAAATTTCTTTATCACTATTTAGTTTAAACTAGATAGTTTTATTTCGATCAATTTAGTCCCATTTTTCACTCATCCAAATCAACCCATCACCAACCCATTAGTTATAAATAAGCTGGTCCTTTCAATCTAGTCGAACCCACCATACCAAACGGATAAGGAGGAGGCTCTAAGGTCCTATTTGGGTGGTTTTTTCTGATGTTTTAGACGAGATATTTTCTAGGCTTCAACGGGGAGGAAAAATGAGAAAATGAAGAAGAGGACAAGGGCAAAGATGAATACGATAAGGAGAATCACAGCTCCAAAGGCTGCACTAATACTATAGAATAGCCTGGTGACAAGAGCCCCTCATTAAAAATTCAAAAAATACTAAAAAGAGGAAAGGGCCGAGTAAACCTTGAAATATTTCCTCAAGATTTTATACGGACTTCTTAAACTCCATGAGGGATGTCTCCACCAATTTTGAGCAAATTTAAGCATTTTTTTTAAAGTTTTAAGGCACATTAGCGAAGTGCCAGCGGCACTATGATAATACATGGAGCATATTCGGGAGGCGAACTTGACATTCTTGGATTTATCACACCTAGTACATTATGCTCACCAAGTTTCGGATGATTTGGAGCGAGTTTGACCCCTCAAAAGGTCAAAAAATACAGCATTTTCACTTATGCACTTGTTTTAGGCCATTGCTTATTTGTGAAAATGACAATCTTGGGATTTTAACATTTGAATGGGCTACATGAGCTGGATCAAGAAGCTACAAGGTACTGAAAGGTAGACTCATCATCTTTCAACAAGCCATCACGGAGCTAAATCAGTCATCGGAAGGGGTCAAAGCTTGGTGCAAAAGACCCTATTTTTAATTAAAAGTGGCGCTACGCAAATGAACTCTTTAGTGTGTTTTTGGACCAAAAATCAACAAAACACACTCATTTATTAAAAAAACCATTTTTTAGTGTTTTTTGAAGAAAATCACTTTAGAATTAGGTGCGAAATTCATTTTAGCATTTATTTCATGAGATATTTTGTTTCTTAGGCGTAAATGACATTTAAGGGTGATTTTGACATTTTCCAACCCTATCTAGGGTTTTTTTCCCTCCTTTCTTGAGCTAAATAGAGCATGAGAGCTTCATTGTAAATGTTGGCATTTGATGAGATTTGAGAGAAATAGATGGTTTTTATGAGCTTGGAGAAGAAATTAGTGTTTGAAGTCTATGAATGCCTTCCTTGGATAAGAAATTGGTGTTGTGAAGTCTATGAATGCCTTGCTTGGATTGATGATGGAGAAGGTTGTTTGCATGATTCCTTAGCTTGATTAATTGTGATGTATTCTTAATTTGTTCATGTTTTCTTGTTATCATTATTTTTCATACTTCTTTGTTCTTTATGAAACCTTAAAAGTATAGGTTGAAAACACTCCTTGGAGCACCTTAGTCCCTCCTATTTCTTTATGGCCTTGATGTTTTTCCTCTTGAGTGTGTTTGAAGAATTATTGGTAACTCTTCAAGCCACCTTATTCTTGTTGTTTCATCTATGGATTAATATGTTAGTTTAGAAATATGATTCATGGTAAATACACTTGTTTGAAACTATCTAAACTTTGCCTTGAAACCTTCCTTTGTAGTATTCTTGCTAGGTTAAGTCAAAGAGGTCTTGTTTTGATCTTGCCCTTTTCCCATGCCTATTAGTTTGTGAGGAGTTCTTTTAGCTTAATCAACAACATTTATGATTTCCCTCTTTGATTGATGAAAGTTATTGTGTCATCTTATATGTTTTCCCAATTGAAGGTGAAATTATTAAGTAATATAAGGTTTTCTTGCTTTCTTTGTTTCATTGGAATGTTTATCCTGGATATTTATTTTTTAGAGTATTTTCATTGAGTAAATGGTTTTCCCTATATCATGATTGGTATATTTTTCTTATCATATTTAAGAGCTTCTTGTTCATGGGTAAATGACAAAGGATACTTCCCTTACCTTTTCTCTATCTTGTTTCCACAGAATTGCTATCCACCACTTCATACATTGCCTTAAGGGGCCACTAACCTTGCTAGATTTGCCTGCCGGTGCAATCTGATTCATTATTGAGATACTCATGACTTTCACATTTTACTCCCGCAGCTGTATGATTTAAAGGCCTCTCACTCCATGTTTATGCTACTGTTCATCTTTTAACCAAAACAATCGAGAAACCCTACACTTAACAATTGAACTAAAATCAACCATCTAAAGCAAAAAAGAACACATATTTTCCAAACAATAGAGAGAGCCCTCTCTAAGTCTAGGAAGGCTAGGGCCTAGGACTCAAAGGCTGATTTTATGTTACCACATCATTTTAGTGCCTGTCTGCCAAATCTGGGGCCCTAAGACTTTCCAAATTCAACTCATCATTACCCATTTCTTCCATCATGAATTTGTCAATATTTGTTGCATGAATAGGTAGTTTTCTTGCGGCTTCAAGTAGCACAACAAGGGAGGACTTCACCATCATCATAGCTGTTTTTCACCCATAATCAACCTTTATTTCATCAAATTTCCATCAGCCTTGGTTGCATATTTTTTCACCTTCTGCAGAGTGAGAAAACCCTAGAGGTGAAACACATGATTCTCAGAGGTTATGACCTTAAACAGGGTTGGAAACCTTCCACTCATCCAGCTTACCTTCCTCCCACATACCCTATGTTTTATCCACCATTTTTTGCCTGGATTCCCTTAGAATGTTTCATACCAGATTTAGGACTTTCTTGGCAGCACTATATGAAACTGTAGGAGAACTTGCAGTAGCACCAATGAGGCCTCTTATCAAGACCAAAAGCCATCATCACCTCATCTGAACCTACCAAAATCACCCAGATACCTTCATCCTTGAACCCATGAGTTCAAGCCCTTCTATACCAACTTTACAGTTCTCCTCTGTTTGCAAAATAATGCATTACAAGCATAGTTAGGTGATGATTAGATGAATGAGTAAAATAATGATAGTTAAAGCATGAATTAGGCCAGTGTGTTTTATCCATTTGGCCCAGTAATGAGTCAGGTTAGTCTTCTTTGCAGAATTTGATTAATGAATTTACTTCATGAAATATACTTGATTTGCTTCCATTTCTCACCCTATCTTAATTTTAGCTAGATGTACTTTCTTCATGAATAGGTATTTATGTGATATAGCAATGGCATTGAATCACTTATATCCACAGGTCTAAATCCGGAAGTGTGACATACTTCATTGGCTCTATAAATAGCTCCCTTTCGTATAGCTCGAGAAGAGGATGACATGAGTAAAATTGTCTAGCTGTGTATATAGCACTATCCTCAGTTTGTACAAACCCGGATTTGATAGAAAGTAAATTAGAGCTAGCCTCTTGGAGTTGCAACATTATTGGTGCAATACTAGGGCTCACCACTTTTTGGCGTCGTTGCCATCGAGGTGTCTGTTTTATATTCTTTGATTTTTATTTAGAATTATTTTACGCACTGCTTTTACATGTTGTTTCAAAAATATTAAAAAATAAAAAAATATGATTTTCATGTTCGTAAGAGAAGGGATACTCAAGGAAAAGTTTTACCTAAAACCCACATCACGAAATAGTCACCCTTCACTCTTCTTGTTGACTATGAGGTTGAACATGCCATAGGTTATCCTACATTGAAAATTTTGAAGAACCTATTAGGGAAGAATAAGATCTACATTTCACTAAGGAACCTACTTCCCTATTCAAACCATGGCTAAAATTAAGAGCTGAGGACCCTTTCCCATTAGAGAGGTAGATGGGAAACTAAAATGAAGAACATCATCCCCTCAACCCTTCCAAATTTCACATGGACTTACCTTTGAGGACCCTAAAACGTTCATGTTTTAATTTCACGGTGTCCCCATACTGGGACTGTATTATGCCTCGGATGATCAAAATATGAAGCTATTCCCATCTACCCTTAAGGATGCTAGCCTTGTGTTGGTTCACGGGTCTGCCTTGAACAACATCACTGCACGGGAACTTGAATCTGAGGATTTCAACAATAAGTACAAAAACTATTGTAGGTCAAAGGAAACTAAGAGGAAATATTCGAGGGATGACTGCAGGGCTTGATGAATCCATAGAGGACTATGAAGAGAGCTTATAGTTAAACTATAAAATACCAGAATTGTACCCCTGATCTGGATCCTTAAACTAGTACTTCTCGGGGATCATGGAGGAGGTGAAGTAAAAACCCTCAATATGTTATTGGGAGGAGATATCTACCGGATGCCTTATGAGACATTCAAAATTGTCTTCGGAGACCATTATAGGGTAGCTAGGAAGAAAGAAGAGATAGCCAAAGTACGACCAATACCCCTTCCTCTTCCCACCTCCATCGAGAATGATATTGGAAATATGTTGGAGGGACTTGAAAGTGACATGTTGCACACCTTTTCCTTGCAAATGGACACGATTCGGATACGAAGGCAGAGGAATCATAAATATCTCCTATATTCTTCCATAGATGTAGTAGAAAGCACCCTTGGAATGAATGTCCATTAAATGTCATAGAGTTTTCTTCGATGCATGAGAGAATCATGCCACGGATAAGTGTCCTTCTTGACTCAAAGTTTTATATCAAGGTGGGGATTTAGGACAGGAGCAACTCTGTTTCATCGAAATAGAGAGGCATCGAGGCCATCGGTCATATCGAGCGTGGTATGTGAGGTACACCTTATTCCTATTATGACAACAATCAAAATACACCTATGCAATCTTGGTACACCCCCACTCCACCATCATGGCCTACACCTCCTCCTTGGCATTACAACCCTCCATATTATCCTCAACTTTGTGAACCCAACCATTTCGGGAGTATGCTCCTCAACAACCTCAGTGGAACAACCCATCCCAAGGGTGGAGGCCTCAACAACAATCAGCCATCTACTCTAATGCCTCCACCCCAGCCTCAGCACATCTTACTCATACTGCTCCACTCAGGGTCACCCCGGATGTCTGCAACAGGCAATCAGAAACTGCAGACAATGGGCAGGCACACTAGGTTATATTGGAGAACCATCCTATCCAACTTAGAATGTGGATTCAGGAGAGTTAATGCGATGTCGGGAAAGTACTCCCAAATAACCACCCTTAATCTCCACTATGGGGTTTAGGGAGGAAAAGGAAGAAAGTAACACTCAAATCCAACAACCTCCTTTTCATGAGAAATTGATCCCTCCCGGTTAATGGATAACCTCTCATTCCGGGAGACCTTCAGTTTAGCCATTGTCGATGCTTATATCGGTTGTTGGGTAGGAAACATGACTAAGAATGGGCCCTTGTCTAAATAGTTGGTATTATATCCTTCAACCTAGCCTTCCGTGACCATGACCTACCTATATGTTTGGATGATGAAGAAGAATATGAAGTACACAACTACACCATACCCCATTTTCAACATAGATGTTTTTTCTTAGAGGGAAGTTTGATGAAGATGAATTCATCAACGAGTCATTAAGAACTAGTCCCCCACTAACGGCCGCTTGAAAAATCTAGTCACGAGAATATGAAAAT
The DNA here is from genome assembly GCA_034641835.2 of Pinus albicaulis. Classification (NCBI taxonomy): domain Eukaryota; kingdom Viridiplantae; phylum Streptophyta; class Pinopsida; order Pinales; family Pinaceae; genus Pinus; species Pinus albicaulis. The sequence goes on along the minus strand of CM076584.1, from coordinate 1,042,814,206 downwards.
TAGCCCTTTTATGAAGCGCACTCGATTGATTCAACACCATTATCATCAAAATCATACACGATTGGTGATCGGACAACTTGATGTAACTATTCAAACCAATCTTTGGTGAAATGTTGTCTATCTACTACTAAAAACTACGACTGCCTCAACTTCCATGTCAACTAAACTCAACATATTCACCAAAAAATTTTACTCCATAGAAAGCTCAATGGCTACATATTGATATTATTTTCGGCTATAGGTTGGAAAATGTTTATCTCCTTGATTTTATTGCAAAGCTTTTTGGAGTTTCTAATATATACAGTAACAATACCACTTTCCTTCACGAAGAATCTTATGATATTTCAATCAGTTTATGTCCTATCTTTCGAAATTTTTTTCTTTCAATGTCTTGATGTCTCATTACTCGAAATTCATGTATCACATGCTCAGGCTTTGAACCTCGAGTTATTAGGATTTTCTGAATGTGTTACTCTTTTGTTAGTATATACGACCTCAACTTCCACAAGGGAAAGCCTTTGTGTGGGGGCTATCACTAACTCCATAGCCCAATGGTAGCAAGCATTCATCTTTTAAACCTATACCAAAACACAAATAATAGATTTAGCCATCTATACATATCTTTATTACATATCATTAACCCTTGAAGAGCCCTCTCGGTAAGGGCTAAGCTTCGGTCCAAAAGATTGGTTTGAAATAGTTACATGAGATTTTTTCGATCAAAGCGGCCTATCGAGTCAATTTTGTGATAACACAACCTTTGAAACCACCAAGGTTGTAGAATTTGGCCATTCAAATCTATGAAAATTAACTCAAACCTGCGAGATAGAGAAGAAGAGCAACTATACCATATTTTGAGAGAAAAACTAGATGCATTTTATTTAGACTACAAGGACATGAAAAGGGTGCATCCCTCGATGTGAAGACATCATGATACAACATTAAATAATGATGCAAGCCTATGCACTAGCCCCAAAGGTAGATCAACCCGACTCTAAAATACATAGTTAAGGAAGAACTACGAGAAATTGGTGGATACGGGTTTTCATTTTATCCTATATCGGATAGTGAATGGGTATCTCCCTCTTGTCTAGTCTCAAATAAGAATGGAAAATGGTGAATCTATGGTGATTATCAAAGAACTTCAGCCAAAGCCACCAAGAAGGACTATTCCCATTTTCCTTTACGGATCAATCAATTTGTGGCCTTGTAGGAAAGAGTTATTTTTCTTTTAGATGGGTTTAGTGGGTATAACCCGGATCCAAATTAGCCACGAGCGGGACATGACTACTTTCACATGTCCTTGGGGTACCTTCACTTAGAAGTTCTACCCTTTGGGTTGTGCAATGACCCGGCCTACCTTCCAAAGATTCATCTTCGAGAATTTATACGAGCTATTCCATGACACGGTTAAATCCATGGAATGATTTCACCACCTATGGGATGAATTCCGGCTCTCTCCGATATGGGAAAATGCGAGGAGAGTTTTGAGATGCATCTCTCCACGAGACGGAAAAGTGTGAATTCTTGAAAAGAAGCGAAAGGGGAGTAGTATTGGGACCTTTGAATCTCTCAAGCGAGAATATAAGTGGACCCAAACAAAATCACCATCATCGAAGAACTGCTCCTCAAAAGAAGAGAGATGTCGGGAGTTTCCTAGGTTTAGCTAGCTATTATAGAAGGTTTATTAAATATTTGACAAGTTAGCTTCTGCTTGTTTGGTTTTTGGTAGAAGACTTCTGAGTTTACTTGGTCAACCTCTTGTCAAGAAGATTTTGAGCTCATTAAGGGAAAGTTAACTGTCATAGCCGTTCTTCGAGTCCAAATCGGACTATGCCTTTCCACATCACACAAATGCATTAGACAAAGTTGTGCGGGTAGCCTTGGGGTATTTAAAAGACAAATTACCTTATGCAATCTATTTCATTAGTAATAAATTGTCCACGGTCGAACTCAATTATATTGTCTAATTGAAGGAAATGTTAGAAATTTTCCATGATTTAATTTGTACGTATCCCTTTGGTTATCGGATGTTTGTACACTGCCCATGCATGCATCCATCAATTATTTAATGAGCAAGCAAGATGTTAATGCACTAGGATAATTATATGGTTGTTACTATTACAACGGTTGTTGACCATTCTTGATAAACCTTGAAGGAGATGTTGTTGCAATTTTTTTTATCCGGGTTAGATGCATGCAGCAGATGAAGAATGGTGGATGACCAACTCCCGAGATACACACCTCACTTTTTCTATCTCAACACTCTCTCCATGATGCCGACATATCTAACCACTTGGTTTCCTAAAAAAATTCATCCTAACCTCTCATCCAAGGAGAAGAGAAATATTATTAGAAAAATTCCCCTTTCATGGAATGAGAGAAATATCTTCAATCTAGGCCCTAACAAAACTCTCCCGGAAGATGTGTGAGGAGGAAGAAGTTTTTGACATGCTCTCTGCATGTCGTGACGATCCTTATGGAGGCAGCACCTGTAAAAAGGACAACCTTCAAATCTTTGTAGGTAGGTTACTATTGGCTTACCCTTCAGGATGCTAGAAGGTACACTAGTAGGTGTGACAGGTGAAAAAGGATGGAGAAATGTACACATAGGGATGAGATGCCTTTTCACCCTCACGTGGTTGTAGAACCATTTTACAGCTAGGTCATGGAATTGATTATACCCATTGATCCACCATATAACCATAAAAAATATAGCATAGTCTACATTGAATACTGACAAAGTGGGCTAAAACAAGGCGTGAAGGTAGCAATCAAGGAAGACGCATAATTTTTGAGAGTGAATGTGTTCTACAATCATGATACCCCAGGAGAGTGATCCTTTGATCGGGGGGGAAAATTACATCTCATCTCATTGAAATCTTCTAAGAAGGCAAAGATAAAGCATAAGACTTCTAATGCCATCCTCGAAAAATGGCCAAGTCGAAGTGACCAACAAATATTGGAAAATATCCTCACCAAAGGTTGGGAGCAATAGTTGAAAATATTGGGTGGACATATTGGTAAAATCTACATGGCCCTACGACACTACATAGAGAACAAAAAAAACGTTCACTCCTTACGACTAGGTCTATCACGAAAATCTAAACTCAATTTTAATTTGAGTTCAACTACATTAAGTATGTCAAGGCGAGTTAGACTTGGATGTATCAAAGGCCCAAAAAGAGAGGTTGATGCAATCAAATGGATTGGATAGTTTTAGGATGCAAGAAATCCTTCACAGGACGTGATTCAGCGCTAACGAGGAAAGTGCAGCATGAAAAACACAAGGAGAAGACCTTTCGAGGAAGGGAATTGGGTGATGTAATTCGAGGTTCGAGGATTTCACGGGAAAATTGATGAAAAAATGGTTGGACCCTACAAAGTGGACAAATATTATGATAATGGCGAGTTTATTTCATAATCTACGCCATGAGGAGGATATTCCCCTACTTACCAATGGTTACGTGCTTAAAGGTTACAAAAATCCCTTTGTCTATGGATGAATTTATAAATTCCTTAAAAACGAGGAGGTGTATGTCATGGTAGACTCCATAGTTCAACCCCCCCTCCCCTCTGAAAAAGACGAGAGAAAAAAATAAAAATAAATGGGCATGGCTTTGAAAATCTCTTTGAGGTGCACAAGGTCAACTCTAGGGAGTGAAAACTGCTGAGGTGCCCAAGTCAACTCCCCTGGAAGTTGAAAAATTCCGTGAGGAAATATTTAGGAAGAAAAAGCCCAAAGAGAAAATATATGTATATATATATATATATATATATCCTTCGGGTAAATCTTCTCTAATGTGCCCAGAGCGGGCCGAGTGGGTTTAAAACATTTGTGGAAGCATCCCGCGCAGCCCGAGAAAAAGAAGAAGAAAATATAATACTGTCACTCATTTTTCTTATTTTGTAGGTTACTAGGCAAAGATAGTTTTTGAATCCGAGAGGAGAAAATTCTTCTTCACTTATCTATCTCCCATGCTTACACTCCATGAACCACTCCGGCATACCCGTTCATTCATCACCTCCTGAAGTGACCAAAATTTTCATTTTTCTCGGTGCAATTTCTACGGAAATTCTAGCGACTACGAGAATTCTTATAGCACCTCTGAGTAACTCCACAGCTAAATACTATAGGAAACTTGTTTATGAGGAAAGGAGCTCTCTCGAAGTTATAAACTTCAAGGAGAGAATAGTATTTTTTTTTCAGTAACTACCCTCCCTAACCCTAATTTCAGCAGGCCACATGCAGAGGATTCGATCTCTAAACTAAACCCTATGTTCGCCATTAGCAGCTAGATAGTCTGTAACTTGGCATGATGCCAGTCCCCTTACATTTCCACCACTTCACTCATTCCATGACCCATTCATAACCTCCATAAAAGTACCCTTAGACTGCAAAGCAGATGAAGCCCTGAAGAAAATCTGTTTGCTATAGGAAATTGGAAAGTTCTTGTAGCTGTGTCTGTGCATGGCATAGAAAGGACTAAAGTGAAGATTAGTTGATGAATATGGATTCAACATACCACTAAGAAGACTCAAGGAAGTGATAACAATGGCCAAAGGCACACACAGGGACCTCCATGCATACCTACGAGAAGGAAAGACAAAAAAAATATTAAGCATCTCGCTCGGAAAACAGCTCCCAACTCGGAAAATAAACAAAAAATAAAAAATAGCAAGGAAGATATCATGTATGCAATGAAAAATCTCAATCCTTGCACCCGCATAATTCTATAACACACAAGCCCCGAATTGTTCAGTGTGGACCTTCACCTCTCGCCCTGTGCACTCATAATGACCAAAATAGATTAATGTCAAGGTTTAGAGACTTAAAAGGAAAAATAGGTGGCCATTGTGGCCACCTTCCTAAGTTAAATTGAATAAAAGGGAAAATGTACATACCACTTCGAGAAATTAAAATCGATGAGAGAGTGAAAAAGTATGAGAAGGTGATTACGGAGTTGTGAAAATCATTAACTTCAGAGTGGGACCAATCGGGTCTCAAAGAGGAAAACTTCATTAAAGTCCAAATCAACACCACTGCTCCAAATTTGGTATAAAAATTCATAAGGTGAGTTATGCCTCATTATACCGAATTGGATGAGAATTCAATAGAAGTGAGAGAAAAATGGTAGTGGAATCTATCAAGGAGAGAAGCTGTCAGATTACGAGCTTGCATGCACCATCGTGCTATCGGAAAAAATGAATTTCTACGGGAAACTACACGGGGAAGATCAGAGAAAGGATAAAAAGGGAGAAAAAGAGTCACTATGGGTGAAATTACTTCCTAAGGCCACCATCTCCATGAAAAAACACCAAAGGAAGGCGAGAGGCAGTGGTTTCCACCCTCCGGAGGTGAAATTTATCGATGAAATTTACACACATTCAAGCATATTTAGCTGATTAAAGGGTAAAAACTTTGCATCTATTTTGAGACCATAATATCAGAGAGACCTCTTCACATAAATCTCAAACATCTTACCACCTTCCCATCACGACCATCAAAATGGGAGGGGGATTTAACGAGAAGGAGCTCAACGATATTAAAATAATAAGAAAACATCCTCCAAGTAATGGAAATTTTCGAAACCACCAACGGTTAGGTTTCTTCGAGCTTAAAATATTTTGATGTGGATATAGCTGCGAGAGTTTGTAGTGGCTCTCTGATCACACTTAGAGGAGAGATCCACCATTGTTGTTAGGGGTGCAGCAATCACACTTTCACCTAAACTAATGAGAGTCACCACTTTTCCCTTAGGAGTTAAGTCGGTTAAAGAAAGGATACCGACACTACAACCAAAAAAATATTTTTTCTTCCGGGAAAGATGCAATAGAGAAGGCAAAGAAATGAGTGAGGAGAGAAAGCCTTCCATAGCTCTAGGATGAAGTAGCCTTCCATATCATGAAATTAATTTCTTGTGAAGGCGGAGACTTAGTGTATTACATGGGTACCATTTGAAGTTGTTGAATGAGATTAGGTTTCGAGAGAACTCCCCTAAAACGAGAGATTGAGCATCCTCATTTCCTTTTGAACTCAATAACAAACATGAGAAAAAAGGTGAGGGAAAGGGGAATACCCGACATTTTTATCATCATGGCCTTATAAAGCCAGTAGTGAATGATGCTGCGAAGATTAAACCTCCCTATATCTTGGTCCTCATTCATAGACATGGATGGAAGCCTTCATATCACAGTAGAACGGAAACCTTTGCCTCTAGTCTTAGAAAAGGGTGGTAGAAGAAGAAGAAGAAGAGGAGGAGTAGAAGAATAAGAGAGAGGAGGTTAAACATGAGGAAAGAAAAGAAGAAATGGAGGCTGAAACGAGAAAAGCACAAAGCATTACATAAATATAGAAGGAAGAGACTAAGGAAGAAGGAAGAAAAGACGGAGGGGAAATAATTTTTGAACCCTATGCGAGGCAATGATACCTCCCCTCAAGACACCAACATGTCACCGGACATAATAAGTCAGAATTTGGCTTCTACCCTAACCACTTTGAGCACATAGTGAAACAAAATAGGAAAGGAAGACACCACATGTATTTCATGACTAGTAAGACGAAGGGTGAGGCGAGGGAAACTACGAATCCGGCTAAAAACCCTATTTCCATTGAGAATTCACCCGAAAGATGATGAAATAGGGACTAGAGGAAGAAGGAGTTCGAAGGTCACCTCACTTGTGAGGACTAGAGGTAAATTTAAGAATGGGTGTTTATCTTAAAGTTTAAAAATTTGGCGAATCTTAGTAGTCCCCAATATGTGAATTGTAAAAATTTTATGTTCTTTTGTAAAAATATTTTTTTAAATCATTTTATATTAGTATATATAAATTTTTGGCTATTTTTAGGGTAAAATATTTTTATCTTATAAATTTTAGGCAAATCGGTTTAAAAATAAATTGGCGAATCATTTTTTTGGAAAAAGCATGGAAAATTAGCCACACTGCGAATGTAGCCCCTAAAATTTTCCATGGTGAGGACCCTTGTGACCTACATAAGAAGCCACTCGAAGGTTGGCATCCCATACACATCATACAACCCCGAGAGACCTCAAAAGACGAGAGAAAAAGAGAAAAAAACTCAGAGGTCTTCATCGGGAAAAAAAGACTTTCTACTAGTAAAATTTGCAATATTTGATATAAGGAAATTCTAGTAGACCCAAAATTAGAGAAAAAAATATTGGATGAGGAGAAAAGACAATCATGGATGGGCGGGAAGCCAAAGATGTTGAGGAAAAGTCACAAGATTAAGGACGAGATGAAAAAAAAATGGAATTGAAGAAAGATGACAAGGAGGACCCCACCTCACCAAAACACATCCTCAAATATGTATTAGTAGTGCCAAACCCTAGCCCTCGGCAAAATATCAACTCCTGGTACACATTGACGGGGGGAAAATTGATTCCTTAGAAGTTCGCGAGTGCGTTTATTCTATCGGCTAGAAGAGGATAGGGCACACACAAATCATTGGATGAATATTGCCACAACCAAAGATGTGCATGACATAGGGTCATAGAGGAAAAAAGTATTTGAGTTGGGGAAGGATTTGTCTAATTCTAGAGCTCATAGAATCCATGTTGAAAGAGTAGCCTCGGAAAGGCCCAAGTAGAGAATGTAGCATTTCGGGATGCGACTTGAAAAAAGACAAACAAATGGCCACCATGGAAGATTTGTGCCATCCAACATAGATACCCATCGGATTCTTACACGGACTATCTCAAATAATAGTAGCTCACGATTCATATCAAGACACTTTCCTCCCTTGGATCCTTACCCTTTCCGCTTCCTTAGATAATTCATTCAAGTATCACGAAGAAAATGCAAAAATGGTAGAATTCTACATGCACAATTTTTGTCTTTGACAGGACTTGAACATTTGGGACCCTAATCCTAGAATGGAAGATATGTATTTAATGGCATTAGCCCCTTGGATGGTTAATGAGGAAGCTAGACCACAAGAATTAAAGAAGGGTCATAAGGAGAGAAAATAGAGAACCTCTACACATTAGGGTAGAACTATTCAGCCCTAGCGAGTCATCGACAACACCATCTCGAGATAGAAAAGGATGCTACACTTGCGGAAAAGTACCTCAACACAATCTCAATCACGGCTCATTTTGATGGTGTTTCTAGGTTTGGTAGATGAATTCATAATGGCTAGTCAAAGGATATGTAATATCATCCCTAGAAGTCTTAGAAGCATGGAGTACGAAACCACACCCCGAGAGAGATTGAAAGGTTCCCTCGAAAGAGAACCATTGTACGGGGGGACATGTAGGCCGGGGAAGATTCGGTGGCTTGGTTTGAAACTCGGTATTCCCTTGCTGCGGGGCTAAGTGATGAAATAACAAGATGAACGCGAAGATGGGAGGAAGTAGAAAATAATGATGTCTTTTACCCTCTTGAAGGGACTACCGCTTCTTTCTTGGGAAGTCGGAGGGTCCATTAAAATTTTGAAAGAAATGCGAAGGAGGATTAAGTTACTCAAAGGATGAGAAACCATTTGGTAGGGGTGATGATGATCTACATCATTAGGTATAATTGGAGGGGTTAATTTTCACCTTTTAGCCTTATTAAGTCTCTCTCTTTCTCACATTTAAATTATATTATGGTCTTATGTTGCTGGTGTAGATGGTGATTAAGGCTTGTCCATGCTGATTTTGTCATGGGTCAAATGCGGTATAATCACGAAGATATTCCGCACAGTGAATATTTTTCATTAAAGCTCGATTAGGCAACAAGGAGGGTTTATAGGGTGATTTCCCACCTCCCCTTAACCCCCAGAAAGCCAATGGATCATGAGATTCCACTCCCAACAACTCAAAATCCAAGGCAACCAATCGAGTGGGAGATCAAGAATTTTGAAATCTCCACTTCTCTTGCTTAATTAAAGTGGACACATCACCTAATTTTTAGGGAGTTCTTTTATGTACCCTCTAGGTTAAATAGGGTTAGGTAAGAGCTCATTAGAATTTGAACTTTGAAGGAAGCTAATAGACTCTGTAGTTGTTGTAATAGGTTTTGAGACTTTTTGGATTATGTAATGAGATTAATTTTAAACCCAATAAGATGAGTATTTAGATTGTCCTTCAAGTTTGGTTTGAGAGGGCTAGGCTTGTGGGTTAGGCCCAATCCATTGGCCTTGGTCTCTCTTGTGTGTTCATGGTTATTTTTATGTCATTGTAGCTAGTTTTATTTATGAGTTTTTTAGCTAGTTTGCTTACATTTCAATTCAATATTTTAATTTTCTTCCATTTGTCTTTTGTTGTAGTTAAGATTGCATAAATGGTGGTAGAATAGATGATAAACTTAGAAATTTGTGTGTAAGCCTCTTTCTCATATCTGTCATGACGAGGAGGTTAGACCTTCTCCACATGCCAAACTTTCTCTTTAGTTTACGATTTATTGAAAATAATAGTTCGAGTTGTTGTAGTGTCATGAACATGCAGAGATACTAAGTTAGATTTTTGTTTTTAATGCTAAAGTAGGTTTTATTTTCCCAGGTCAACTCTGTTACCACATTTCCTTCATCATGAATTTGTCAAAATTTATTGCATAGACGATTCGTTTTCTTTTAGGTTCAAGTAGCACATCGAGAGGACTTCACCATCACCCTTAAAGTGTTCTCACCCATCATCAAACATTATTAATGTCAAATTATATCAATCTATTTTTCGAGGATTTTTCACCTTTACACCATGAAAACCCTAGAATTGCAAGATGGGTTTATCGAGGTCCCGATCTTTTCCCGAGGGGTTTCCACCTTCCACTCATCCAAAAACACCTTCCTCCACCTCCCCTATGATTTTTCTCACAGCATTTTGGCCTCGGTTTCCATGTTGTTCGCATAGAAATTTAGGACTTTCTTGTAGCGGCACTTGCGGCACCGGTCGGGCCTCTCCTTAAGCCCAAAACCATCATCGTATTAGATGTGCCAAAACCACCCACGACACCTTCGGCCTTTACACCCACTGAGTTCAAGCCCTTCTTAAACCACCTTAGCACTTTCTCCTCTAGGCTATGAAAATGAATTTGCGAGCATAGTTGGAGTCATGATTAGATGCATGAGTAGAAGCATGCTAGTTAAAACATGAAGTAGATAGAGTGTGTTTAGCCATTTGACCTTCATGAGTGACAGTTGGCAATCTTCTTTGCTAGAATTTCAATTCAACATTTTACTTCATGAAATATAACTAGTTGCTTCCATTTCTTAACATAGCTTAATTTGTATATTTATTTTAGAGTATTTGGAGTAATTTATTTTTGCGAGTATAGTTCTTTTCTTAATACATTAGATTCAGGATTTGATTCACTTGTAGTCCTAGGTCTAAATTCATAAGTGTGTGGAACTTTGTTTAGAAACCCTAGAAATAACACCCTTTCATAGAGCTCAAAGTCATGACATGAGTAGAATTCATCGATGTGTATATGTACTTTGTCACCTCCAAGTTGTATGAAACACGGGTTGATAAAGTAAGAGTAGAGTAGCCTCTAGGTGTTGCAACATTATTTGGTGCAATGCCGAGCTCGGCAACCTCCTTTGCGTCCACATTTTATTGACTGTCAGTGCCCGGACGACGGGGTTGGCTTGACATAGGACGCCCCACGTGGGGCATTATGACCTCCGTGATGAGGCAGGCGCAGCTGAGTGAGGGGATGGAGAGTTTGGAAAATGGCGAGGAACAAGTTGGATGAGTTGAATAATTTTCAAGAACCTGGAAGAAAAGACGGTCTTTAGACGATGATGGAAAGCCACAGGAAAGACACACCCCCGAACTTAGACACTACAAATAGAAAGCCAATATGTTTAGAAATTTATCCTAGATGGGGAGGGCTTCCTAAAATGGAACCACAGAGACCTCCAAAATTTCAACTCTCGGAGTATCCACTTCCCCAAATGGTAGACTCAACACGGATAGTGAGACATGCCACAGTGGAGGCTTCAGAATAAGAGAACCCATTAATTCAACAGAGTACAACACGCTAGCCTAACACACATAAAATATAGAGGTAGATTCCTACATAGAGCTGTCAATGGGACACACACGGACATGCACAACACCTAATACTTAATAGACACTAGAAGAAACGAAATTTGGAAGAAATAATACCACGAGATACCTTTTCCCATGTGGCAATGAAAGGGGGTTTAGGAACCTCCAAGCGTATTTTACATCCCGTGAAAGAAAACCCAAATAAAGGCGGATGAAACAAAATTCCATACACATAGGTACTTTGGATATCAAATGCAATATTCAAAGACAAAATACCAAACTAGCCATATCAAAAGGCTAGCTGCCACTTCTCAACCACGATATGGTCCCGATGAGCCTCCATGGATCCTGGATCTCGCTCTGATCCTCCCCCCAGCTAAATTAATCTCTCGGGATTACAAAATGAAGATGGAAAAACACAAGCCGGAGGATTTAAAAATTGGAGACCTTTAGAGATCTTCATGCACGTGAAGGGACTACGGGGATAGAGAATTACTAATTGTAATTTAAAGACAACATGGAGGAGGGTGAACCACAGGGTTCGTAGTTCGACATCTTGTTCATTTTGGTTGTCACCCCCATCGGTGGGACTTGAAATCTTGGTAGAGAACACGAATAGATGAAAACTTAGTAAGATTTGTCAAATTTGTAATATTTGCAAAAAAACATTCATTATTAAAATGAAAAATAAAAATAAATAAATAAATAAACTTTTGGTTTCTACATTTGTACTCTGGGGGTCATTCATTTTTTTTTCCGGATAGAATATTTGAGGGAACAGCTTCTTAAATTGTTTATTCTATGGTTATAATGAAAGGAAACAATACATAAGGGAAACATATTCACCCTCAAAATTATTCTACAACTAACTCTGCAAAGCAAACTGGCTCAAAAATTACCAATATTGAAAAAATTTGGTTCATGAATACAAAATATTTTCCATTTGAAATCTAATTTCCCATGTTTTACTCTCTAAATTTTAAATTGGAAAAGGTCACAATAAATCACATCCAAAAAATAAGCATCCAAATAATTAAACAAAATAATCCAGCAATTCACTATAGAATAGATATACATAATCCATATTATTCATAAACTATCTACATGATTCATCCCAAACCGAATTGCTATAAATATGTAGAACTTTAGCTCCAAAAATACAAATACATGACTTCTAGTTGTGTTCCATAAAATTTAGAATCAAACTTAGAACCATATTCTAGATTCATTGCCTTCTCACAAACCCATCATATATTGTTTCTTTATGAGCTTTAATGATTGAATGCATCCATTCATCACACCGTACAATAAACCCTTATAGGAAGTTATTGCATTGCAACATATCCCGTTAGTACTTGGTACCTCTCAGTTCCACTTATTAACCTTTATGGTATATAGTCTCAGTCACTTCGAGAAGGTACTCCTCCAAATTTCGATAGGAAAAAATGTGTTTATTTTGGCATATTCCCAATCAAACCCACCTTATGTCGGGATGATGAAACATTTCATGAAACAATATAGACCTATCATGGCATTCTAAAAGTTGCCTTTCCAGGCCAATAATTCCAAACCCAACCAAATTTCCAACCTTTGTGGGGTTCTCTTGGTGTTGGTCAACAAGGTTACTCGTATGCTGGTTACCATAATCTCGTTATTCTATTACTAACTTTCCTCCTTATGCGGGAATTAGAGGTACCTCTTTCTTGGGCGATTCCTTCTTATCCAGGCTATCCTTCACCAGATTTCAAGCTGATAGTTACCTTTGTGGCGACTCTCAAATTCCATATTTAACTAGGCTTATGATCCCATTGCTCATTCCTGCTTGGTGGTGATAATTCCCACCAAATTTCCCTCTACGATATCCCAAAATTCAATAGGAACCTAGGGAATAGTAAACCCATGTCATGACGTATCACATGTGGTTTTATTCAATCCCCTTAATGATGATTCCATACTGTTACTGTCTTTACAACATACCCCTACAAGTATCGCAACTAAATGGTACATTAAGTTAGCTGAAACTTAATTTCATGATGAAGTTCCTTAGTTACCACCTTCCACACACATGTTCCGATTTACCCATCAGGTACGAAACTTGAATGGAACTTATGAATAGGAATTTAAACAATATAAATAAACTCACATTTCAAATCACCGTCGCATGAGTGTTGGGGTTGTTTCCGTTTGGTTAAGAGAATTTGTTCCGGATCAATTTTGGTAGAATGGTTCACTAAATCCTTGTTTTCATCTATCATAGAGGATGTAGAAAAACGAAATTTTCTTGAAAGAGAGTGTTCTTGTGCCGATGTTAAATCACCTATACCCAATATAGCATGCTCTATGAAAATATACGAGATACTCTGAGCCCTTTGAACACTATTCCTACCACTCTTGGTAAATCATTTCATGTTGCTAATGGCATTATTGGTTGTACCGGTTCACCGGATAGTGCGAAAACCATTTTAGTGTTTGCTCTCCCGTATTTACGCCTAAAACTATTCATCCGATCCTCCTATGACTTCTTCTTCCAAGATAAATGTTGTTTCATCGATAAAAAGGAAAATCTCAACATCAGAGATTTAGGAGGTAAGAAGAAATGGAAAGGAAAAAATAAAAATATTCTTTACTACAAGATAAAAAAAACAAACCGATCTTATGATTAGAAACGAAAGATTCGCTACGCATGCTTTATTTACAATGAGGAGGACTTTACTCGTGATTGTACTCAATTCATGGAAGTGAATCGGTTTTGAAATCTCACTTCTCCTGTGTTGATCGACCCATTTCCCAATCGGGATGCCCTTATAGTTTGCTCGGGACCCATCTTCCTCTAACACGGTTTTTTTCATGCTCTCACTTCCATGAAGCATAAATATGATGTCATGGTTCTTTACTTGAAATAAGGACTATGGTAATACAAATATTACGAATGGTTAGGCTATCAATCAACCCTGGGTTTGGCATGACCTACATCCAATCCTCCTCCACCTTCGATTCTCTGAGTTAATAATAGGCCTTTGAAGGGCATTATCCATAAGTCTTATTTCATCCCTTGTTAGGGTTTTTCAAAATTACAACACGGAGTTGATGACTTGGCTCAATCCCCGTATCATATCGACCCTTGAGGTGTTGCAAAGCGCCTACCTAGAAAAATGCTTTGCTTTAGGCTATCGGATGTGTGGATACTTAGAATCAAACTTTTTTTTTCAATCATGAGAATTCTTCCCCTTGAATTTTGGCTCCAATTCCCTTTATGATCCATGTTTTGTGCAGAGTCGGAGATGTCCATGCGTTCTATTGTGGATGATGGAGCCTCGACCTACATCATGTCTATGTCTTGGTACCGAGACGATTGTTTCTCCTCAAGCAGGTCAATCATCAACAACATTGAAAACTTTTTGATGGAAGAACATACAATCCTTACGAGTATTATGAATTCTCTACAAGTGGAATTAGGAGGAAATTGTGTATACATATAAGTATAATTTATTTATGGACCTCTTGATTGTGATCTTCTCTTTTGGGTACTTTGTGGGTCTACTTATAGTTGTGATCATTTGACTTATTCAGGTATGATCGCCTTTCCTCATAAGGTGGGATTGTGGCCATTGAACGACTCACATTTTTTCCTTAGATTCCCATATTGATACTTGTAGGGGATGCCCTACAACATTATGAGCATGTCGAGTTTAGAATGTTAATGACTCCTCACTCATGGGACCTCTTTGATTCCTCCTCCTCATCTTCTCGACATCTCATCTTCACATTCTTATATCAACATGATATCATATTTTAATGTACACTCATTAATGGATAGTACGAAACGACACTTTGTCATCAACAATTTTGTTGTTGAATATAACAACCCTATTAAACCTCATTATGAAGCTATCTATTTGGCTTTTACGGCTCCTTCTTTCTCAATTAATTAGATTCGTCGATCATTGGATTGTAGATAGCAGTATAATCCATTCTCTCATGTATTTTATACGAAGAGCATAATGGAGATCATGATGTCGAACGATGTGTCATGCGATGATTATCACCATCGTTCCTCCTTATGAGATTCCATTGAAGATAATCTCGGTGATTTTGCTGTTCATTGAGATCTATTATAGAAGAGACAATACCCTTGACATTTATGTTAAGCTAGGTATAAAAAATATACACATTGGTGCGTCTTGCTCTCTAAGAGATTGAGACTTATAAAACCCTTTTCCAAGAATTTTTTGATTTCATTACATCGACCTATGAGGAGATGCTAGCTATTGACCCAAATATATTAGTTCACAAAAGTAAAACATATCCTGATGCTAAACTAGTCTAGAAACGCCTTTGTTTGGCCCATCCAAAGTTCTTGTGATTAAGAATGAAGTTGAAAAACTCCTTCAATATTGTTTTCATCTATCTCATTCTTCTCTTTTTTGGGTGTCTAATGTCATCATTTTCATGAAGAAACAAGGGAATATATGGTATGCGTCGATTATTAGGATGTGAATCATGCTTGACACTAAGGACAACTACCCAAACCCATTCATCGACGGGATTGTTGATGATTGTACTGATTGTGAAATATATTAATTCATGGATGGATTCTTGATCTATTCAAATAAAAATTATCTTAACGAATCGACTGGGGTGCATTTATTTGTCCCAAGACACATTTTCCTACTACAAACTCCAATTTGGTCTAAACAATGTTTTCCACGTTTCGGCGAGGCCATGTATTATGATTTTCCTATTATTAAACACATCCTTTGCAACCCTATTTGGATGATCTCCCTACTCATTCTAAGCATCGAGTTGATCACACGATGCATGTTACGGCCATATTATTATAGTGTAGACATTATAATATTCAATTAAAATACTGCACAAATGTGTGCTCGATTACCGATTTTGTATGACTTCTAAAATTTTTTTATTTCAAAACAAGGAATGCGGAATGATCCTGCGAAAGTATGGGAAATAGGCGCTTGTCTACACCTTCTTCCTCATTTAGCTTCAAAGATTTAAAAGGGAAAACGATATTCCTATGATGGTTCACCTCTAATTATGATGAGTTGACTAAAGTTCGATGGCCTACTTAAGAAAGAGGTTCTCTTCCATTGGGATAACATAACTCGAGAGAAAGTGTTTGATGGCGAGAAATATGTATTAGTTCGGGCATTTCTATTGTATCCCCCTAAGCACGTATGGTGTTACTCTATCTCGTTGTTGCCATTTCTACTATAGAAATGGTGTTAGTCTAAGGACCATGTATGGAAAAAAACACCCCATATATTTCATACAGATCGAAACATCTGACATTTAAAGGTTAGGTATACTCATATAGAAAATTTGTGTCTTTTAGTAGTTGATCAAAGCCAGAAAGTTTTCACCATTAAATCTTGCTCCTCGTGCGAGTACCTCTCCCTGCGAGGAACGATGTATTTGATACCAAAGCAAAGACTACATCATCATTGGCGATACTCTCTATGAACATGGTATCGTCGAGTTCACATGAAGGTGCCTCACTCATGAGGAGGCGGAAAGATCATGTGGATTCCACTCGGGGGCATATGGAAACCATTTATCTAGCTATACTATCGCACATAAGATCTTACGGACCTATTTACTTATGGCTCACTATTTTTGAGGCTTGTATCCTTGTTGTCCAAATTTTACGTGGCTAAATTTATGATCATAAGACTTGTGTTTTAGGAGGAAATCGGAAAAGGAAGAAATATCCTCATGTTCTTGATCATCTTCTTGTGATATTATTTAAGTTATTATTATGTTCATAACCTTCATATTAAGTAAATAACAAAAATACCACATAGATCAGGGCATGAGATGTAGGCTAGCAACCATGGAAAAAATACCACTCTTAGAGCTTCTGATTAGTAATGTATCATTCAATAGTTATTCTTGAGACTCTATACCTTCACCAAAATTCCTCCACACAGTCTGACCTTCCTTATGATCTTCACGAATGCGGAAGCAATAGTGACATTATGATTTTGTTTCTTTTACCTAGAACATTGGCCTTAGTATTTATACTTTTATCTTCGGGTAGTGACTTTGATCTGGCAAATAATTTGATCTAGGCCCAATAAAACTTATCTAAGCATCAACATTCAACAAAAAAAACTTCACGACTTCCTCTTCTCTTGGAAACAACACCTTGGTAATAGTAGATGCAACAACTAGCCTTTAGTAAAACTTGGAAACTTTGATATCCAAAACTAAAACTCAAAATACTGAGAGATATTGATGCCAAAATTTAAATTTTCTTCAACTCTATACGTGTACCAAAAAGCGAGATTCGAAGTAATTCTCCTTCACTTCATAAATTTATCTTTTTGAAACTATGAATCGAATTTATGTATTGTAGTAAGATGGTTCCAAGTGTGTTTGATTCCACTATGTATATAGTCTTGAGATGAACTCGAATTCCTAGGCTTGAGGCTGGATTGATCACCTTAAGGCCAATTTGGTGTGGAGGATTCATAAATCAAATTTTACTCAATGCTTGACATTTTTTGCATGATTCTAAAAAAGCAATATTCATGTTAAATGCAATAATCCTACAAAAACATAATAAAAACTAGAAGTCCCAAAATTTGGACTTTGACCTAAAATAAATATGATCCAAGCATGAAACCCATGATTTAATAATTCATTTAATACTAATATAAAATTATTTTCTTTATTCTTTTGAAAAGTACAATAAGTATTGACTCAAGTACAATTTATGAAAATTTGAACGTAGTTACATTCTTCAAAACTCCCTCTTGACTGAGGAGGTATTCATAACTCAATAGTACAAGGTGGATCTTAACTATATGAACTATGAAGACTATTTAGACACTTAAATGTCATGGACTACATTCATGACTAGGAAATCTATCCATTAGTCACTCGACATTTTAGGTGCCGCAATGCCATGGACTAGATTCATTGAGGAAATTTATCGAAGCGGGACAAAGGCGAGGACTAAATTTTTCGGCCTCTATAGGTACCATCGGGCTTACTTTGTAACCATCATCCCAGGAGGCAAGTTCCATATCTGATGATGTCCTCCCCAAGAAGACATGAACACAAAGTGTCGCCTTGATATCTTTCAAGGAAATGCTTCACACATCGACCTCATCACACCTTAATCCAATAGATCAATAATAACCATTGTCTCCAAATCAAGGCGATTGGTAACCGTATGATACCAAAACCTTTGAGATATTCATATGTACAAACACAACCCCAATCAACAATACATATTCAAGTCTATAATTAAAGAAAACCTAGGGGGTTTTGATGTTGACCTTTAGCTAATTATGGTAGGACTATCGATTTGAATATTTGAGAGAAGATTCCTCATACACTTCCTCCCTTATTTTTAATATGTATATTTTCAATCATATCATGCTTTTCTTCTTCCATAGCCGGTACAAAACATATTAATAGTCATTACTATGATTCTTACTCATGGTATTCACTGGGCCACACAACTATTAGTCCTGGTCTAGTGCATGACACATGAGGTAGATAGCCATAACCATTTTTTATTTTATCCACGATCCTCTTAATATAGGGATATCAACTTATTATTTTATGTGTTGGATAATATTTCTTGGCTTTTGTTATCACTCTAGTAAATTTACATATCTAGGAAATATTTGGCTTTTTTGTAACTTACTAGACGTAACCACAAACCTACTTTTTGAAATCAGGATCCGGCCCTCACAAATTTCAGAGAGGGATCTCTCTTTGATTTAGCTTTGTTTTTGTTTAATATTTTAGGCTAGTTATGTGGTTGGGCACTTGGTTTTTGTTTGAATGTTTGGTGGGAATAAAAGGTAATTCAAGGTAAACCACGAAGGGATCTGAGACCATTGGGATATGGAGTGAGTTCATAGCCATGAAGGCTAAGGAAAAGAATGTCAAAAGAGAAAATGTACTAAGGAGAGCGGGAGTAGATGACCTTCAAAGTGTTTGGAAATAGGATTTTTTGATGAAATGGTAGGATACGACAAAAGGAAATGAAGGATCCTTAAGTTACAAAAAATAAGATGAAAGAAAGAAATTAAAGGACTAAGAGTAGTTAAGGATTCTTAAGTCCGGATATCAACGAAAAACATATCAATGAATAACTTGTAAAAAACGGGGAGCTTTTGACACTAATCCTGTATAAAGATTTCCTAGTAAATCATTTAAGACGAGAAAAAAATGTAAATGTATGTATGGAACTTAGAAAGATAAACGGTGAAAACAAGAAAATGCTTGACTTATCTAATCGGCACAAGAACCACTGAGTTATGATGTCTGTTTGACTTAGTTCCGATCACATTTGCTTTACAAATCGACTCATGACTCCCAATGTATTAAGAAAAAATGTCTATATTAGTCTTAACAAATATTATTCCACACAAAATACTTCAAAGAGTTAAGTATCTACAAATTCTAAACTAGAATATCTTGAAAAAATATCAAGATTGTTTTACAGAAATATCTCTAAACTGTTTTACATAAATAGAACTTAAGTAAAGGACATGCTAAAAAATAATGCATCTATTTGGCACTATTTTTTATGTATAGGTGATGAAAAATAGGAGAATTAAATTTGATCAAATCTTAGTTGATGATGAGGCATCCAAGTCACTAAACTGTTTCCTTTCTTTGTGCATTATTTTGCTCCGGCAATTCTGCAAACTTGGTCCAATGATGCCTTTTTATTTCTCAGTAGTAACTAGATATGTAAAAAATGAAATAGGTTATTGTATATCAATATGTTGGTGAAATAAACCTCTCTCATTTTCCTAAATTCCTCTCTAGCTGTCCACAATAGGTTATGCAAAAATATGTGTAAAACGGAGTTTCTGATCCAAAAAATAGGTTATAAAAATGTGCATGTATCTCTCACTCTTGAAATAACTGTACAAAAAAAGAAGTGAGATAGTTTTGTACAATGGTCTCTTAGGAGAAAAACCTCGTTGTCAGGGTTTTAATAAGTGTTTCGATTGGCCACCATCATCTCTGTAAAATGATGACTTAAAAGAGAATTTTCTGCAAAGAGAACTTTTCCAATATTGTTTAATATTTCCCAATTCATAATCAACATTAGAAGAGTGAGAGAGGTTTTTGTAGTTGGACACACCTTAAAATAAAAATAGCAGTTTTTATAAATTCATCTTGGATTGGTCACAATAGTTCTGCAAACAATGGCTTCGCTTGAATTTCTGCAAAAGTGTTCCTTCTTGTTATGTTTTCATCTTTTCCTGTTTTTGTTTTTTAAACTGTTTTACTTTCACTTTGGATAAATTCATTGTTGGTGAATATTTTCATCCTCTTTTTTTGTTCTTTATCCATCTTCCTTCTTGTTTGCAACTTGTTGCTACGCAACTGTTTTGCTGCTACGACCTTTACACGATACACTTTAACTCTTGATACTCTTTAACTATTGTCTTTTTCTTGTCCCTATGAATTCTCATTTCACTTTTACCATTACTGTACATTTCATCATTCTAATCTCTCTCTGAATTGATTTTATTCTTTCTTTGTATACAAAACTACGTTTGTTGAATGAAGCTTTTGGATTGAAATCAAGGAATTTGGAGCAAGCAATTTTGTCAACTAGTATTGAAACTAATGGCCCAATTTCTTATTCGATAATAACTTTCACAAAAATAAAATAATTTGTTAATTGAAATCCGAGTACCTTGAGGAGGTGATTGGAGGCTTTTTTGAAAGTCTATGGAATGAGATACGCTCTTGTGGAGCTTTGCTTATGTTTTTTTAGGAATTTTGGGTAACTACTACAAGATTAGACTATTTGTAGGAGTTTTTACTTCAACGGAGGGATAATTGAGAAAATTTGGTTAAGGATAATCTCTTTGGTTTTCTTCTCAATTAGGTTTATCAAAGAAATTTTGAGGGTGTGAAAACTGGAATAAAACAAAAAACAAGGGTTTCGAGTTTTGTTTATTTCGAGAAATAGGTTTTCAAGGCATATTCGAGAGTTTCAACCCCTCTAAATCTTTGAATTTTGGTCTTTAGAGCTTAGCGAGAGAAGGCGACGCTAAAAAAGCGCTCTAGAACACGGTCTCCTCGAAATTCGCGAGCATTTTGATGTTTTGACGGGGTTTCTAAAGCTTCTATGGTCGAATTTGGACTTCTATTCATTTTGTTGAAACCGATTAATACTTTGTTATGTTAACGGGGTATCTTGATTGAAAGCGGATCTTTGATACGGCGAGAGGGTAGTTTTAATGGTCTTTCGAGATGTAGTCACGGTGTGTTACAGCTCGGGGCTTATAAATTGGTCAGCCGAGAGACTCAAAAATCTTTTAAAATAATTGGGCGAGAGTTTAACTAGGCGAGAATGCAACTAACGGATATAACAATGATATATTAAAATTTTTACCTTAATAAACATCATCATATTCGTAGTGTATTATAAGTTCATTGAGCGGGAGCGATTTGTGAAAAACCACAGTGGGTTTCACGTTGCTCATGGATGGTAAGCGGTTCAAAGCATTTGGAATGTGATCAAATAATAATCTAACACGTAGCATAGGGTGGTTTATTGAAACAAATTTTATCCGCCGAAAACTTTATCAAACATCGCACGGTCGGTTTTGAGGAGCGCGAAACTAAATACCTCCGTTGGATGCTTTGTTTGAGCAAATGGTCGGGATCATTTGAAGAATTGCGGTGAAGTATGGGTGGGGTCAGGTTGGATATATGTGACAGCGCATTTAATTTATAATAAAGCCTTTTGTATAATTTTCATAATAACAAAATTTTTATTTTAGGGAAATGCTTATATGCGAGGGTAATGGTAAAAGATAGACTTACATAAAGTGAGTTTATATAGTCCAAAAGGGGTTTTGTCGAGCAGTTACATATATAAAGAGTGAGTTTATATATATGATAAATAGTGTGTCGAGCGAGGTTATCACGGGGTTGACCTCGGGTTTTAGATATGAAAAATGGAGGGGAGTTTGTATATAAGACCATGGTTAAGCTACAAGGGAGGCAAATGTATTGTACAAGGTGTAATGGGGTGATGGGTAAGCAATGTTTTTATTATTTTAAATACATAAGATATGTAAATAATACATGCTTTTTCATATATTTTTTAGTTTTATTATATAGTTAATTCTTATGACTAAATGATAATAACTATAGAAGTGAGATATTTACATAGTGCTAGTTTAGCCAAGGGGTTTATGTGGGGCGTTTTATTAAAACATGTGGGATAATAGACTTTGGCTAAAGTTTATAATAGTGGGTTTTCAAGGATATTTGGTAAAAGGGAATTATATTAATATGACAAGGATTTTTATAGGGAATATAATAAATAAGTTAGAGTTAATATGACATATGAGGAAACGAATACTCAAAATATACAATTATAACTAAGGAAAGTGAAAATTAAGCTTCATTATCATAACTTAATCACTTTTACTAGAATATAATGTACTTTTGAGGAGTTTTATACCTTATGGAATGTGAAACTGATGGAAATCAATTGAGGGCTTTATGTATCATTAAGTAAAAATGGATTCTTTACTTATGAAATTGTATGGTGATGAATGCATGAATGGAAGATGATGTAAATTTGGGATTTAACATAGAAATTTGAAATTTTCAACTAGCCTTTGTCATTGAACGCCCAGGTACGATCTGCCAATGGAAGAAATGCTGCGAGCCTCTTTGACTAAAATTTAGATATCGGAAATAGCTATGGGAATTGGGGAAATTAGTTATTGTAGCCTAGTGAAAGATATTTACAATGCTTTCCACACAGCTACACTACCCAATCTTTAATCTAACATTTTCTTCCATTTGTGTAGGTGCATTTGAGCTAACAACCACGAACATTTTTATTCTTTTGAAAACGATGAAAGCATTATCTAATTCTACCCTTATTTCATCCCGAGGACCCATATTAAGCTAATTTGGGTTCTTTGCACTGCAGCAATCTATCTACTGAATTGTCGGTATTAAAAGTAATACGACAACTCTTTATTTTGTATCAGCATAAATTGAAACATGAAAAGTCAAGGTGTGATTCAAATCATCGTGGATTATGGCATTTATTGACACTCTACCATAATCGATTTGCAAAAAGCAAAAATTAGTGGCATTTAGACTTGCACACTTTCATGTTTTATTCATCTTTCCCTTTTAAATTATGTATTTTTCTAAGTCCTTTGATTTTCTTTTAGGACTTTTACCCTCTTTTGATTTTTTATTATTTTTTATTTTTATTTTTTTTATTTATTTTTTAAATATGGGAAACACCCATGAAAGCAAATTTTGTATATTTTCGACTATCATCAATCAAGTCAAGGAAATTATGAATCCTATATTTATAAGTTGCTAACATCGACTTCACCTTAGGATGGCATCTCCTTGTGAGATGTCGAAACACCATCAACTAGTAGCACGATCCATTGGGCCAATCACAAACATGCATATCTTGTGGTAAGAAAAAACTCTTGAAGGCGATTTTTACACCTTTTGCACTGCCAAATTGAAATATGGTCTAAGACTAAAAGGAAGTGCAACCTTCAAACCATACTACTAAATCATTAATGCTTTAGGGCCTTTTCCTTAGCTTCAAACCTTAATGATTTATTTCGAAGACTACTAAATTTGAAAAGTGAAAGCGAAATAGTACAAATCTACCTACTTACTCTAATCGGTTGTCCAACTGTTGGTTAGGTAAAATGAAATAAGCTGATGCAACCATTCAAGCATTATTTACTTTGATAGATTTTGTTGCATTTTGCTTGTTTATCAAAAGCATGCTTTGCAACCTATTATAATCTTGTCGACAAATGAGAGGATAAGGAAATGCTTGATTTCTATTGTTGACTCTGAAAGCTGACAAAGGATCTTCCAAAATATATGCAACGTGTTTTTAGCGATGCGAAAAATTGTACATCTATTCTGTTTGACCTCCATGCCATGAATCTAAAATTTTATTTTCATCTTTATCTCCACAAACTTTCGGATAAATTTACTGATAATCTTCTGCGATTATAGTGTTTATTGTTGAAACCTTTATCATCTTGATTTTGAAATTCATAGTTAGTTAATAGAGGAATGCTTGAATGCCTTCCAATATTCAACATATACCTTGATTGAATCTTCGAAAAACTTGGGAAAATTGTTGCAACTGTGGCATATGAGTTTCCATGGGACTTCATAAACTTCAACAATTTTCTCATCTTTTCTTTAAATATGTTATACCACATTTCCTTTAAAGGCCGAAATGGTTCAAAACATGGTAGTATAGAACTTTCTTGTGTTGTGATCATTTATTTCAATGGAATTTGATAACCTTAATTGTGAAGTAAAATATCTTGATCAATAGTTTCATTATCTTCTTTGTTGTCAATCACAATTCCTAAATATTGTTGATTATTAATGGCATGAAAGTTTTTTCTAATGAAGCTGAAATGAAGCAAAGCGAAGAGAGTAAATAACCTTCACTTATTTCCACATTTCTGCTCTTTCTTCCTCACTCTCATGGATGATCTGTATTGGGCGATCTATCTTCAATCTCTTGGCCCATTTCTTCATCCTCAAAACTAGCTTCTAATTGCTTTGTAAGATAGCTTGAGTTTTGGAGAACATAACTATCATCATAATGATCATACATAGGCAAATCATCAAAAGAAGGGATGTCATCAAACATACACATTAGATTAAGCGATTCCTCTTCCTCATATTGATCTATAAATTCATTTTCTGATCTATGATAATTTGAATTAAGAGGAATTTGTTCTTGGCTATCAACCTCTTCTATTTCTTCATGAGAGTGATTTTGAATAAAAAATTCATCTTTCATAGTGATCTCCTATGTTATTTCATCTAGTTTTCTTACCAAAAGGTTGAGTTTTACCTACTAAATGTTTTCTTTTCCTCTTCTTCTACTTTCAACTTTTCCTATCTGATTTGCAAATTAGCTACCATCCCAACTACAATGTTTTGCATGCATGCAATTGTTTTTGGATCTCTTTCTCTTAGCAAGGAAATTGTATTTATGGATCAAAGGCACTTGGATAATGCAAGAAATTTGAATCATGAGGAGGTCTAATAATTTACGGCATTGAATAACAAACTTGATTAAATATGTCGAGAAAATTGTTGTATTTTCATTTGGATGTCTTTTTAGCCGGTTATATTCTTCCATGATCCTGAAAGGATTAACTTTGATTATCCATCTATCGAAAAAGTTTGATAAATGCTTTGAAATTTAAGGTGTAGCATTAGGGATGTTTTTGGACAACTCTTTATTCTATTTTTCGAAGAAAAAAGTCGATTTTAACATCATCTTCATGATCTCAAATAAATCCAAATAATTCTCAAAACCTTGAATTTGTTTTGGGCAAATTATTTTTAATTTCTTTCAATCAAATCTAGGAAGACATTTGTAGTATTTTTAGGAAAATCATGGAGTCTAGGAGGTAAAATAAGGGGTTTATATCTATATAGAACTTTATATGGTATAGGAATATGTACGGGGATTGTAATATCATTCTTGATTATTTGAGGCTTCTTAATTGGAAAATGATAATCATTAGATTCGAGAAGGCAATTGCTCAAAAGGAATTAGGAGAACTATTATTTACAATCTTTAAAGGAAAATAATTAAAAACTAATCCAAGATCTTCTGTAAAATAAAATAAACATTGAAAAATTTCTTAATGAAAAATAACATAATGTCTTAGTTAGATCAAGTTAAAAGCTGATCTTTCCATATTGTTCTTTGAGTTCATTCCTCCGGTGGAGTCTTGATTGTGAAATTGATTTGGAGTCTCCGGAGTGGATGATTTTAACAACTGTGTCTTTGATCATTGTCCACCATCATAGATCGGACTCGAATTTTGTAAAATATTTATGAAGAAAATGTTAGTTTCCCCGGTGGAGTCGCCATTATGTTATCACTCTAAGTAAATTTTCTATCGAAATATTTAAAACTTTCTAACTTACTGAGGTAACCACAAACCTACTTTTGAAATCTAGGATTCCAAAAGCCCTCCTAGAATTTAAGGAGAGATCTCTCTTTATGATTTAGCTTTGTTTTTGTTTAATATTTTAGGCTAGTTATGTTTGGGCACTTGGTTTTTTGTTTGAAAGTTTGGTGGGAATAAAAGGTAATTCAAGGTAAGCCATGAGGGATCTACCGAGACCATTGTTGTAGGTCAATTTCTTGGCAAATGAGCTAGAGAGCAAGGTCAAGAAAATGTACTAAGGGCGGGGGTAGATGACCTTCAAAGGGTTTGAAATAAGGATTTTTTGATAAAATGGTAGGATGCGAACAAAAGGGCAATGGAGGATCCTTCGATTCTGAGAAAGAATACTATGAAAGAAAATTCGAAAGGGACTAAGAGAAGTTAAGGATTCTTAAGTCTGGATATCAACAGAAAACATGCTCAATGAATAGCTAGTAAAAAATAGGGAGCTTTTGACACTAATCCTATATAAAATTTCTAGTCGATCATTTAAAACGAGAAAAACATAAATGTATGTATGGAACTTGAAAGATAAACGGTGAAAACATGAAAATACTTTATAATACGATCGACACAAAGAATCCTGAGGTTATGATGTACGATTTTGACTTAGTTCAGTCTACCTTTACAAAATCGACTCACATAAACTCCCAATGTATTTAGAAAAAATGTATATATAGTAGTCTTAACAAATTTTATGCCACACAAAATACTTCAAGAGTAGTATTTATACAAATTCTAAACTAGAATATCTTGAAAAAATATCAAGATTGTTTTACAAATATCTTTAAGCATTTCTCTAAATAGAACTTAAGTAAAGGATACTCAAAACTAATGCATCTATTTGGCACTATTTTCCTTGGATAGGTGATGAAAAATAGGATAATTCAAATTTGATCCAACTCTTAGTTGATGATGAGACATGAAGTCTCTTGTTCCTCTCTTTGTGCATTACGCTCCGGCAATTTTGCAAAACTTGCGGTCCAACGATACCTTTGTATTTCTCAATCCAAAATATATGTAAAACATGAAGAGGTTATTGTAGATAAATATGTTGGTGAAATAAACCTATCTCGGTTTCTAATTCTCTCCAATTTGTGTACAATAGGTTTTAACGAAAAGATGTGTATGAAGTTTTCTGAGTCACGAAAAATGAAGAGCTGTAAAGATGTGCATGTATCTCTCATTCTGAAATAAGCGTGCAAAAGAGTGAGATAGGTTTTGTAGATGGGTCTCTTAGGGAGAAAAATCCTTTCATTTTTTAAGATGTGTTTGATTAGCCACCATTGTCTCTGCAAAATGATGACCTAACGGGAATTTTCTGCAAAGAGAACTTTCCCGATATTGTTTAATATTTCCCAATCCATAATCGGCTTGCATTAGAAAAGTGAGAGATGTTTTTGTATTTCGACACCTTAAGAACTTATAAACCTCCTTCATTTTTTCTAAATTCATCTTGGATTGGTCATAGTAGTTTCTACAAAACAATGGCTTAAACACCTTGAATTTACGCAAGAAATGTTCCTTCTTGTTATGTTTTCATCTTTTCCTTTTTTGTTCTTTTAACTAGTTACTTTCACTTTGGATAAACTTCATTATTGGTGAAAGTATTTTCATCTCTTTTTACCATTTACTATCTCTATATTTACTTTTTATTTTTTACCTTTGATTGCTTTGTAACTTTGTTTTAACTTTCACTCTCATCTTTACACGATACATTTTTAACCAACGTGTTCTCTTTAATTGTTATGTTTTCACTCTCCCCTATGAATTCTCATTTCACTTTCTGCATTCCTTATGCACATTTCATCATTCGATCTCTCTCGACTTGATTTTATTCTTTCTTTGTACATACAAAGCATTTTGTTGAATGAAGCTTTTGAATTGAAATCGAGAATTTGAACAGCTCAATTTTGTCGACTAGTCTTGAAAGCCCGATGGCCCAATTTCTTATTACGATAATAACTTATAATAAAACAATTTTTAATGAAATCCGGGTACGCACGAGAGGTGATTAAGGGATTTTTGAAAGTTACGTAAGAACAGATGCGTAATGTGGAGGTCTAACTCTATTTTTTGAGCATTTTGAGTAACCTCTTTTGCAAGATTAGATATTTGTTTGTAGGAGTTTTTACTTCAACGAGAGGGATAATTGAGCAAATTTGGTTAAGGATAATCTCTTTTGGGTTTTACGATTTCAATTAGGTTTATCGAAGAAATTTTGAGGTTGTTGAAACTAGAATAAAATAGAAAACGGGGTTTTTTAGAGTTTTGTTCAGGCGAAATAGGGTTTGAGCATATTCGAGTTTCAACCCTTTAAATCTTTGAATTTTGGTCTTTAGAGCTTAGAAATGGAGGAAAATGGCCTTTAAAAAACTAGCTCGAACATAGAGCTCCCTCGGTGTAATTATTTTTGATGTTTTGACGAGTTTCTAAAGCACGTAGTCGAAATTTGGACTTTTGTTCATTTTGTTGGCTCGGTATGCTGTTATGTTAACGAGGTATCTTCGATTGTGGATCTTTGATGTTGCGAGAGGGTAACTTTAATGGTCTTTCGAATGCGATTACAGTGGTAAAGTTTAGCTGCGGGAAATTTTATAAATTGGTCGAAAAAAAGGCTCGAAAATCTTTTAAAATAGTTGGGGCGGGAGTTTAACCGGTCGGGAATGCAACTAACAGATATAAAAATGATATATTAAAGTTTTTACCTTAATAAACATCATCATATTCGAGCGTGTATTATAAGTTCATTGAAAGGCGGGAGCGGATTTGTGAAAAACCCTTACAGGTGGGTTTCATGTTGCTCTTGGATGGTAAGCGAGTTTAAAGCATTTTGGAGACACAATCGGATAATAATGCGACACGTAGCATAGGAGTGGTTTGGTGAAACAACTTTTATCGCGCAAATTTTATAAAACATCGCACGATCGGTTTCGAAGCGTGAGGCGAACGCGCTCCATTGGATCTACTTTGTTTGAAGCGAATGGTCGAATCATTTCACGAAGTTACGATGAAGGATGGGTGGGGTCTAGGTTGGCTATATGTGATGGCGCGTTTAATGTATAATAAAACCTTTGTATAATTTTCATAATAACCCAGTTTTATTTATAGAAAGTAAATGCTTATATGTGCGGGGGTAATGGTAAAGATAGAGTTACATAAAGTGAGTTTATATAGTCGAGAGGGTTTTGTCGGGCGGGTTATATATATAAAGTGAGTTTATATATATAATAAATAGTGCATGGGGTGGGTTATCAAGGGGTTGATCTCGGGTTTAGATGCCAAAAAATGGGAAGACGTATATAATACCATGGTTAAGCCATGAGAGGCAAATGTATTGTACAAAGGGGTAATGGGGTGATGAGTAAGCAATGTTTTTCGCGTTATTTTAAATACATAAAATAATGTAAATAATATGGGCTTTTTCATATATTTTTTAGTTGTATTATATAGTTAATTAAACCCAAATGAGCTTAATAACTATAAATGGGTGAGATATTTACATAAGGTACTAGTTTAGCCAAAGGGGTTTATTTGGGGTCGTTTTATTAAAACATGTGGGATAATAGACTTTGGCTAAAGTTTATAATAGTGGGTTTTTCAAGGATATTTAGTAAAGGGAATTATATTAATGTGTGAGGATTTTTATAGGGAATATAATAAATAAGTTAGATTTAATATGACAAGGGAATGTGAATACTCAAAATATAAAATTATAACTAAGGAAAGTGAAAATTAAAGCTTCATTATCATAACTTAATCCTTTCACTTAGGATATAATGTACTTTTGAGGGTTTTTATGCTTTATGGAATGTAGGCGATTAATCGAATGAGGGATTTATGTATCATTAAGTAAAAATGGAGTCTTTACTTATGAAATTGTATGGTGATGAATGCATGAATGGCGGATGATGTAAATTTTGGGATTTAACATAGAAAGTTAACATTTTCAACTAGCAGGTCATTGAGCCTTGGGTCGGTCCTATGATTCAATGCTGCGAGCCTCTTTAGTGAAATTTTAGAATGTCAAATAGCTATAGGGGGAGAGGGGAATTAGTTATTGTAGCGTGGTGAAATATATTTACAATGCTTTTCCACACTTCTACCTACCCAATCTTTAATCTAACATTTTTTCTTCCATTTGTGCAAGTGCATTTGAGCTAGCAATCTTGAACATTTTATTCTTTTGAAAGTAGTAAACACTATCTAATTCTACCTTATTTCATCCGAGGACCCAGTTAAGCATTGTTGGGTTCCTTTTTACTCTATATCTATCCCTCTTGAATTGTCGGGGATTAAATACGACAACTCTTTATTTTCTATCCAAAACAAGTAAATTGAAACATGACAAGTCAAAGATTAAAGCGTTCAACTCATCATGGATTATGGAATTTATTGACACTCTACCACATAATCGGCTAAAAAAGTAAAGTAGTGGCATTTAGACTTGCATACTTTCATGTTTATTCTCATATTTTCCTTTTGGGAGTATATCGTTTTTTTCTAAGTCCTTTGATTTTTTCTTTTAGGACTTTTTACCACTCTTTTGCTTTTTTATATTTTTTTATATTTTTATATTTTTTACAAAATATGGAAAACACCTAGCGAGAAAGCAAATTTTGTACATATTTACATATTTATCATCGATCAGTCAAAATTATGAATCCTATATTTATGGGTTATGTGACTTCATCCTTGTCATCATACTTATCGACTTCTCATATTTATGATGTGCACACGCACAATTTTAGACAACAAGCACGACAAAAAATATAGAAGCATAAAGTTAGCCATATCAAAATTAGAGAATCTTTTTCAACTTTATACATATTAGATACCCAAAAAGGAGACATATACTCTTAAACATTTTGCACTACAGTACTTTTATCATAAACCCTAGACTACTTCACAATATATTTCATTCTGTCTGTGGTTTCAATGTTTCTTTCAAAGGTATAATATACCTTACTACAGCACAGTAAACCATAGAATTAGTATAGATTACAATAAAAAGCATCTATGTACTTTAGAATTCACTTGTTAGACTTTCCACTAGGGATTCATACAAATCCTAGATTTTATACAAAATAGTCGATAACATTGATTACAACTCGAGAAATTGTCTATCATGGAGTTAGTTGCATACCCTAGATTTCAAATCAATTACAAAAATATATCATGAATATCTTCTACTAGTGTTTAATGTAAATCTAGAATTCGGTAAACACCTCATGACTAACTTCTACTAAGGTTCGATGCCAAACCCTAAATTTTTCCATTTATAAATTCTCATCATGGATTATATAGATTCAATCGACATGCATACTAGAAATTTAATCATTACAAGGATTTATTTATAAACCCTCGGATTTTCAATAATCATCATGTAGATATTTCAACGTTGACTAACGTTGTTCCAACCTTAGATTCTTAGGACCATTATAAAATGGTAAACACATATACGAGAGATCACCATTATAAGCACATCATCCTTTAATCAACATTAATACATTAGATATAGATATTGTCCTAGACTAGGCTATAGATTCAATCAAGAGAACATTTACCTAGGGTTTCCTTCTAGGACTTTCCATAACAAGGATTTGCTTGTTAGACCTAAACAAAACCTAGGGTTTCGGTTCATTGTCAAATATAATCCTTATTATATCAAAGTTTAGAGATTTTGTATTTAGAAACATCATTTTAACTCAGCGATTCTAGAGCTTCTATGATCATATCAAAATCCCAACCTCGACAATATAAAAAAGAAAATTATTCATAAATGTCCTTAAACGGAGTTTGGGGTTTCACACATTATCAACATACCCTTAGGTTGGGGTTTCTCGAGAACCTCATTAAAAGTTCTATTGCTGTAATGTTGATAAGAGGTGCATAATGTGTGTAGGTTGATTGGGTGATGAATCATCCAAAACAAGAATCCTTTTGGGATTCGGTAGAGCTAATTTATAGCGATAGTTAGTAACATAGAGATGGATATTTCAATGAGTAATAAGAATTTGTGTTTAAATACATAGCTTTAATTCTTTGAAAAATATTTTGACTTGTGTGGCCTTCTTATTTTATCCTTGAAGCCTTCTCCATGATTTTTGAACATCCGGTAGATTGATTCCTAGGCAGGAATAAAACTAGATAAAGTGACCCAGCATTTAATATAATCTGAAATATTAAATAAGTATATGAATACAAATTGAGAGAATGAGATACTTATCTTCGAGGGGTACATTTGTGGGTCCCCTCCCAAACTTGAGGGATAACCTAAAACTTATAAATAAAAATATTTTTCCATGAGATATTAAAATATATGCTACATAAAAT
Organism: Pinus albicaulis; assembly: GCA_034641835.2. Taxonomy (NCBI): domain Eukaryota; kingdom Viridiplantae; phylum Streptophyta; class Pinopsida; order Pinales; family Pinaceae; genus Pinus; species Pinus albicaulis. The sequence goes on along the minus strand of CM076584.1, from coordinate 1,042,781,865 downwards.
ATAAAAATGAAATATAAGAGATAAGGGGCTTAGTAGTGGAAGTCCCTTAAATCTTATTTGGTATTTTATTTCTTGGGGTATGATGTTTATTCATCTATGTTAGAATGATCTACGTCTCTTTTCCTTCCCACTAGGGTTTTTAAAAATCCACTCCTATAATGTCCCATCTTGTGGCAATGATAACACTAAATTTTGGATTGATCAACCTTCTTCATTGGTGTCTTCTTATTGAATATTCCTTTATGATGAGAAACATAAGAATTTGAAATTTCTTCATTCTTTGAGTTTCCATGGAGACTCTTAATTCTTATTATTTGCACATTGTCCATAACTCCTCAAAGGTGGGTATTTATTTCTAGTTGTGGTAGTCCAAAAATGGTTGTAATCACTAGTTGAAGACGTTCCTATATAGCTTGAAGCAATCTCAGTAAGATTGGCATAGTGGATAAAACACCTCATCAAAAGTGGATTTTGCAAGAGCCATCATTGGACAAATATTTATACAAAAACTCACGTAAAATTCTAATTATTTTCCTTTATGTTGATGATTTTCTTTATATAGGTAATATGATGTTAGAATAATGAAAATGTTTGGCATGAAAGTGGAGTTTGATATCCACGATATTGTCCTCATGAAACTGCTTCTTAGGAATTGAAATTCAACAATATGCTAATAGAATTTTTGATTGTCGTAGTATACCATGACATCCTCAAAATTTCGGAGTGATCAATGCAAACCGGTTGACACTCCAGTACACCTACAAGAACAAAACTAAGCAAACAAGATAAAGGACCATTAGTTGATTCTACATTGCATAAAATTCTAACTAGTAATTAATCTTATATCTCCTTTTAGGTAGATCTAACATGTTTGTAGCTAATTTTTCTTTCCATATTTATGAAATCACTCACAGAATTCCCATTGGAAGGTTGCAAAAAGAATATTAAGATATATTACATGGGAACTAGACTATGACTTTTTCTACACACATTACGCAAATTACTCACTTTTAAGCTACACAAATAGTGACTATTGAGACATCTTAGATGATCACAAAAGCATCTCAAGGTATTATTTTTCACTTGGTAACTAATTTTCAATCTCATGGGCATCAAATAAACAACACATTGTTTCAACATCTTCTATAGAGGAAGAGTTCGTATATTTACCTTGAGAATCTTGTCAAAATTTATGGGTAAGGAAAATTTATTGAAAGACCTTTCAAATGTTGAAAAAGATCCAAATTCATTTTTACGTAGATACTTGACTCTCCCATCTCTTTATCAAAAATAATGTCTTTCATAAAAATAACAAGCATATTGACACATGTTTTCATTTTATTCGTGAGCTTGTCAATGATGTAAATGTCTTGTAATCTTGCCTCATTTTTGTGGATCCTGAGATCAACATGCGATGTTTTACAAAACCATTGAGAAAAAATGTGATTGAATTTCAAAGACAACACTTGGCATTGTAAGTTCCAATGGTGTAAAAGTTGAGATTAGGAGGGGTTGTAAAGAGCATTAAACTCATTGTTTGCTAGGTGTCATAGTTAGTTATGATTTAGTTCGGTTAGTTGAGTTTTAGTTGGAACTTTCTCCAGTTATTTATTGTTGTTTGGTTCATATATCTTATGTAGCTTATTTAATTGTTATTGAATGATGAGAAGAGTTATTCACTCCATTGTTTTGGTTGAGTTTATTCTTTATGTGTGGATGAGATTTCCAAGTATGCATCGATTATTGGGATGTGAATCTTTATACAGCTTGACCTAAGGATAACTGCACGAACCCATTCATCGATGGAATTTTTATGTTGTGCTAGTTGTGAAATCTATTCATTCTTGGATGGATTCTGCGGATCTATTCAAATCAAAATTATCCTAACGGATCGAAACCCTAAGAGTGCATTTATTTGTCCTAGGGCTACATTCTACTATAAACTCCAATTTGGTCTAAACAATGTTGTTTCCATGCTTTAGCGAGCCATGCATTATGCTTTTCACAATATTAAACACATCATGAAACCCTATTTTGATGACCTCCTACTCATTCTAAGCATCGATTTGATCACCGTGCATCTTACGGCCATATTATTATAGTGTGGACACTATAATATTCAATTAAATTTGCACACAAATGTATTCTCGGTGCCGGTTCGCGTATGAGTTATAAGTTTTTTTATTTCAAAACAAGGAATGCGAAATGATCTCTGAAAGTACGAGAAATAGTCGCTTTGTATCTACACCTTCTTCACTCGTTTAGCTTCAACGATTTAAAGGAAAGCTAGATTCCTATGATGGTTCGTCCCTAATTATCTTGAGTTGACTAAAGGATTCAACTGACCTACTTAAGAAAAGGGTTCTCTTCCATTGGGATAACGCAACTCGAAAGCATTTGATGGCCGGAAATATGTACTATTTTGGGCATTTCTATGCTATCCCCATTGCCCGGCTTATGATGTTCCTACATCTCATTGTTGCCATTTCTACTATAAAATCGTATTAGTCTAAAAGGACCATGTAGGGGAAAAAACACCTCATATATTACTTGAGTTTGAAACATCAATGATCTGAGTCGGTATACTCATGTGGAAAATTTGGCTTTTGAGGCCGTTCGAGCCGTCCAAAGGTTTCACCATTAAATCTTCCTCTCACGAAAACATGGTTGTTTCATATTGCAACCCTATGACATATATTTTGTCACGTCGATTGTTGGGGGGGAGGGGGAATGCTCTAAATGGATCATCATCCTGCGAAGTTAAACCAGTTTTCATCAAATCCAGTAATATAAATCATTGGTTTTCATTGAGCTTATGTGTGACGCTTCCTTTGATTTTGAATCGACATATGACTATTCTATCACACGATGAGTCGTTGTTTCTCATTTTGTCATATGACTAGTGGTATTGAAACATTTTGATTTATCTCTAAACCCATACTTTACGGTCGATACCTCTCGCTGCGAGCAACGTCGTGATGAATCTTAAAGCAAAGACTACATCATCATTGGTGACATTCTTTATCGATGTGGTATCAATGTGATTCTATGGAGGGTACCTCACTCATGAGGGGAGGAAGAGAAAGTCCTTAATGAATTCCACTCGGGGGCATATGGAAGCTATTTATGCGGCTGTACTATCACGCATAATATCTTATGCACTAGTTACTTATGGCTAACTATTTTTTTTGGCATTGTATCCTCATTGTCCGGAAGTTTCATGCATTCCAAATTTATGATCATAAGACTTATCTTTATTCTGAATTATAAAGGAAAATATCCTCATTCTTGATCATCTTCTTGTGATATTATTTGATTCTTATTATGTTCTTATTATTAGTTAATTAAGTAAATATCAAAGAAAATACACATAGATCGAAGCAGTAGATGTAGGCCAACAACCATGGAAAAATCCACCCTTGGGGAAAACCCGGTCCAGGTAATTCATCATTTGATAGTTATTCTTGATGCTACAATACCTTCACCAAAATCCCTCACACCAAGTTAGCCTTCCTTGTGATCCTTCACGAATGCGGAAGTAAGTAGCGACATTATAATTTTGTTTCTTTTACCTAAATTTGGCCTTAATTCTTGGGAACTTCAATATTGAGGAGGTAGTGACTTTGATACGGCTAAAATAATTTGATTTAGGCCCAATAAAACTTGTCTAACATCAACATTCAATAAAAAAATGGACTTCCTCTTCTCTTGGGAACAACACCTTGGTAACCATGAGATGCAACAACTATTGCGGTAAAACTTTGAGAACTTTGATAACCAAAACTAAAGCTCAAAATGTAGAGATATTGGTGCCAAAATTTCAATTTTCTTGACTCTATACGTGTACCAAAAACCAAATTCAAAAAGTACTTCTCCTTCACTTCACAAATTTCTCTTTTTGTAGCTTCAAGATCGAATTTATATATTGCGGTAAGATGGTTCCAAGTTTTTTCGATTCCATTGTGTATATAGTCTTGAGATGAGCTCGAATTCTGGGCTTGAGGCGGAATTGATCACCTTAAGGCCAATTTGGTGTAGAGGATTTTAACGATGAATTTCTTTCAGAGTACTTGACCCTTTTGCATGATTCAAAAAGCCCAATATGCATCGACTTAAATCTGCAGTAATCCTACAAACACATAATAAAAATTAGAAGTCCAAAATAGGGACTTTGACCTAAAACAAATATGACCCAAGCATGAAACCCATGCTCTAATATTTCATTTAATACTAATATAAAATTATTTTCTTTATTCTTTTGAAAGAAGTACAATAAGTATTGACTCCAAGTACAATTTATGAAGACTAAACGTAGTTACATTCTTCAACACTCCCTCATAACTAGGGAGGGTATTCATAACTCAACGGTACAAGGTGGATCTTAACTATATGAACTATGAAGAATATTTAGTGATGCGGGGGCATTTAGACCAGCCGGTAATTGTGATGGGTTGATCACATGTTGTGGCTAACTAGGAGTTAAAAGACAAGTTCTTAGTTGAATTTTATTTAATTAAATGTACATGTGTAATTATTTGTTGTCAAATTACGGCAGAAATTTTGGAAAAGAAATGTGGCAAGTAGTCCTTCTGCGTGGAGATCAAGCCATAGATTTAGATTGTTTTGGTTATAATAGGATTTGAGATTGAATAGAGAAATTTAATGTCCCCAGATTTTGTTGAGTGAAGAGAGGAGTTGAATAGGTGATAGAAACGGTGAGAGACTTTTGGGATTTGAACTAATTTAGTTCATAAAACCTTTCTTGTATAAATTGTAAGCTTCCAAACAATTAAGGGAGAGGAATAGAAGTGGAATATGGTAGGAGGATTTCAGTTTTTAAACTAGGCTTTGGCGGAAAAAGGGATGAAAACTATGTAATACGAATCCCGAGATCTAATCATTGTAAATAGGGTTTAATGTTACTTGTAAAATTCATGTTTAAATGAAGATTGGTTATGTGAGTTTATTCTGGTATGCATTATGAAATATGTGTGTGGCTAATTTAGATCCTATATAGTGAAATTATCAATCAGAAGGATGCCTCGGATAGTTGAAGGGCCGAGTAATTAAATTGCAAAGGTTACGGATACTCGGTACACGTAGCCAGTATCTAATTGTGTTTACCCCTATGTGGTCACGCATTGGGCTATGGTTCGAACGCATACGAATTCCATTCTAAGTTTGTGTGAATTGAATGCGTATGAATTGAATACATATTAGTCTTGTGTGAAGGGATTCAATAGAAATTCGATGAGGTTTTAATCCTTTTTATGAAGGATACTTGGCAATATAAATCTCTAATTTTTTAGTATGTTTTAAATCTTGCAAAGAAATGCCTACATTGCTTGAATCGATATCGGTTGAGATATAAACCATTGTTTGCTTGATATTGGTTGAGATCAATCCACGATGGTAAAGCGGAGAAAACGAGATTTGAAAGGATTCGATTTTGTGTTTAAACCATCATACGATAAAGCGTGGAGAATTTGACCTGTAAAGGTTGAGAAAAGATTGGTTAATTTTCTTAATTGAGATCGGATTGTGATTATACCACTAATCACAGAGAATTGAGTTCCAATCGGTCTAAATCGAATTGAAAGTACGGTGATCCGTGGTAAACATGATCGAGGTTAAAGGCATTTGAAGTGAGTAGTTTGTGAACAATTACCATCGATATCACGTGTTATTTCGGGCCAGGAGCGGTTTCGGAAATTGGAGTGTGATCCGTGAAAGTATAACACGTCATCTTCCAAATACGCCTATTTCGCATTGCATCCGTGTGATAAAGTTCGGGCTATAAGGTAATGTGATTTTTTTGTTCATCTTAGAGGCAAAAGATCAAATGGTATTCGCATTTGAAGTTGTTTGGATGGTTAACGCAAGGTATGGCCCAACGTTTACTTATTTGATAAATGTTTACAAATAATATCGAATGCGTGGGGCGTGAGAGTTCAATGTAAATTGAAATGCCAAATTTGAGAGGCTCTCTTAACTTTGGTCACGCATTTGGGTTTTAATCTTTGAAAAACATGGTGGATTGAAAGAATGCGAACTATTATATGGGTATGGATGATACTTTGGTTTAATCCAAAGTCGAGTATTGGTGATATATATTCATGAAGTGGATTTATGATATGGTTTCAACCATAGGGTTTGAAAAATAATGCTTTTGCCTACAAGGTTTGTTGATTTGGTTTTACACCAAAGTTAAGGTCGGAATAGCAAATGTCAAAGTGGATTTTTTAGATTGTGATAGCAGAAATGGGGATAATTTCAGAATTGGGATTATTCCATATTGAGATTTGTTTGGGCCTTTAAAGTTGAAGGGTATATTTTCGGATCATGGGTATTCGCAGCTTGAGCTACCATCAAGTGGTATTAGAGGTACGGGCCCAATACTTCGTGAAATTGATTGACGAATTGTATTTTATTTTCAGCATGTGGAAATTGATTTGTATGATAGATCAATACGAGAAAAAGCACGGGATACAAGAGATTATATGCAAGAGGAATTTTGAAGTATTGCAAAAAAGGAGAACTTGACAAAGGCTGATTATGAAAAAGACTTGAGTAAGATAGGATCGAAGTACAAACTTTGCGGAAATTTTAATGATATGTGATGAATGCAAAAACAGTTTCGGATAAAGTAGGCGTGACAAAGAAATGAATGAAGAAGTTGTAGCGAGAGATATTATCAAAAGTGAACATGAATGTATTCGATAAAAAGTCGATTGACGAAGAATTGAATTGCGAGGCAGTGGAAAAAGAAAAGTAGCATGTGTATTGTCCAAGCCGGTGGAAGCTCAAAGAGATCAATCATTTGGAGATCTCTCCAGTATGAGCAATATTTTGATTTGGTTTCCATTTGAATTGTTTCGTATATATGACAACACACAATAGAGAAACATGTAGAGAGAGAGAGAAGAGTTGTGTTAGTGGAAATGAACCTAAGTATTCCGGCTAAAATTTGGATGGGGAGAGCGAAGTGTTCTCGAAGGAGAGCGAGGAGGGTAAGCCTGGGAAGAGCGGAAGAAGAATGCTCGAGAGGTTTTGAATTAGAGAACCGAGCTTACCAAAATACCAAATCTAGAGAGGGGATTGGTGAAGTAAGTGGCATTAAGGAGGACTTGTTGTTGCGGAGACTTAGTGTAGCTCATAGTGAGTGAGGAGCTCATAGAGATGGAGAAGAAAGTGACTGCGGAAGTAGTCATAGTAGGGGTTCGAAGAGAGAAGCCACGAGAAGAAAAGGTGCCAAGAAAAATGGCGGTAAGGAATGAGTCAAGTATTTGACGGAGAAATTGCGAAATTGAAATCAAGTGTTAATGCGGTAATAGTGCTTCCGCCGAGGAAAACATGAAGGACCAAAGTTAATGAGAAAGAAAGAAGATAAAGTGGAAGTTGTTGCAAAAACGGATGAACGGAGAAGAATGTATCTCGGATTAGAGGAACTCAAGACGGTTGAGTTAGAAATGGAGATGACTATTATAGAGCTGACGGGAATATTTCCTTGTTGAGGAAGGAATCATTGATGAATTTACGAAGCATTGGACAAGTTCGGATCAATGGAGAGATGTGATGATTGAGACATCGAAAAGAGGAGCCTAGTATTTTTGAAGCTGATGATTTTTGTATGTATGCGAGGTGATGAACGATCTTTACAAGATGTGTTTATGTAGGCTACGAAGAAATGAAGATTTTGGAAAGGAAGTATTTGTCGTGGAACAATTCATGATTGAACATGTGTTCGAGGACACTAAATAAGTATTGTGACCTCTGATAGGAAGTTGGAGGTGATGAATCTAGTGATATCTCGGCAAAGGAATGACAAACGGTCGAGAGACAAAGAGTGCAGTTGCAAAGAAGAAGTTGAAGAGAGGTATGAAGATAGCCTTGTGACAAAAACAATCAAAAGTATTTGTATAGTGAAGCCACTTGGGGTATTGGGATTATCTCTTTCATTTTTACTCAAAAATTATGGACTTGTGTTCATAGCTAATGGACAAGAAATTTTCTTAAAATAACATAATGGAATATTAATGCAAAAGGACTTTACTAAAGATTATCTTGTGGAAGATGGTAGAAAGGGATTTATAAGAGAATTTAGTCCAGAACGTATAGCTAGTCCCGAACGGTACATGAAGAAGAGAGGAAAAGAAGACGAGTTAAGAACATAAGGATCGGTTGGAAAAGGTTGATGCACAACGAAATTTGAGGACGAGTATTACTTGTACAAGTTGCGAAAAAAAAAATAGAAAGTAATTGTAATCTATATTTGGTGAAGGTAGGCAATCTCGGAAAGATGAAGGTAAGGATGCTTTCATGAATGATGCATCTGGTGAAACATGAAGGGTTTCAATGAAGGCGATATTGATGATGTTAACGGTGATTTTTATTTTAAAAGAAACTTTATCGGAGGAGAGAAAACTTCTGTTTGTGTATGATTTTGTTTCATGTCAGAAAAAGGGATGAAGTTGCAGGATTTTGGTTGAAAAGGAAGAGGCATGGAAAGAATGATTTAATGACACAGTTGTAAGGGAGAAGAGGGAAGAATGAAGAGAAGTGTGAAAGGAAGGAAAGCTAAAGAAAGAAGCAGGAAGACTAAATTTTGAGAGTTAGACAACATTGAGCATGAGTGAAGACAAAACAGACTTGTTCAAGACAAGACAATATACGAAAAATATGACAATTTTGATATCATCATGCACATCGAAGATGTCAATTCGGAAGGAATTTTGAGTGGAGTTGATGGAAAATGTAATTCATTTTTTGATTTTTAACTATTAATTTTTTAATGTATTTCCGAATGAAGGAAAAGCTGCCCTTGGAGAATATTTGTTTATGCAAACATGAAGGAGTATGTAAATTGAAAATGCGAAACCGAGTTTTCATATGGGAACAAGCAAGTGATAGTAAGCGGTGATTGATTTAGAAGTTCAAGATGAAGGAAGGAGGATTAACAACCCTTATTAGAAAATCAGTAAAGAAAAAAGTTAGGAGGATTTGAAAATGGATCCCCAGACAGTTTTTGTTTTAATTCAAAGGAGGTTTGAATTTCAAAGTTATATGTTGACTTTGCAAGATAGAATTTGGATGAACAATTTAGGCATATTTTATGTAGATATGGAGGTATTTTGAAACAGTTCAATATTTTGGAGTGTTATGTTGATGGACGAGTATGAGGATGAAATATTATATGTTCTTATGTAAACGAGAAACAATCTTCTTTTAAGATTGAGAGAATGCTATTTTAGTCATTGGATAAGTGGATGGAGAGGCCAAGATGATAAATGGAATCACAGGCGGGGAGGATATACGTAGGTTGAAACTCAATTTATTGAGATAATGCCAAAACGGTAATGAATCAGAGAACATAAATTTATTTTGTTTGAGAAATTGTTTATGCGGGACATCGACATCCGAACATTATGTAGAAGAGATGGTTATGACAACGAGAGAAAAAACATGTTCACAACACAAAGTTTGGCATCCGGGGAGAAAGAGAGAAGGCAACAAATGCATTTGCATTTGAAGGAGAACCATTGATCCAATTTGAAAATGAAATTTGATGAAGTTTATAACGTGACGATTGAGTGACTCATAGACATGAGTCCATGAAATTTTCAACTTAGGAAGTGCAGTGAGAGGCATTTATACCCGGCAAACAATGCTGATGGGTTGATCACATAGTATGGGCTGACTAAATATTAAAAGACAAAGTGCTTAGTTGAATTTTAATTAATTAAATGTATATGTATAATTGTTGTTGTCAAATTACCGAACTAGAAAATAATAAAGCGAGTAGTCCTTCTGGCGTGGAGATAAAGGCATAGATTTAGATTTTTTGGTTATAATGGATTTGAGAGATTGAGCAGAGAAATCTAATCTAAGATTACATTTGAGTGAAGAGAGGAGTTGAATAGGTAATCTAGGAAACGAGTGAAGACTTTGGGATTTGAACTAATTTAGTTCATAAAACCTTTCTTGTATAAATTATAGCTTTTCGAACCAATTAAAGGAGAAAGGAATAGAGTGGAATAGATGGTAGGAGAATTTGCTTTTAAGCCTATGAGCTTTGTGGAAAAGGGATAGAAAATATGTAATACATATAAGATCTAATCCTCACTATAAATAGGGTTTAATGTTACTTGTAAAATTCATGTTTAAATGAAGATTGGTTATGTAGGTTATTACGCTATGCATTATGAAATCTATGTGTGGCTAATTTAGATCCTATATAGTGAAATTATCAATCGAAGGACCTACGAGATAATTGAAGAGGTGAAGTAATAAAAATTGCAAAGTTCTGAGATACTCAATTTTGTATAGTATCTAATTGTGTTTACCCCTTTGTGGTCACGCATTGGGCTATGGTTCAAATGCATATGAATTAGTTCTAACTTTGTGTAGATTAGATGTGTATGAATTGAATACTACCTGTATGGTCTTGTGTGAAGGTTAAATGAATTGATGAGTTTGATCCTTTTTATGAAGGACGCGTCCATAAATCTTGAATTTTTTTAGTATGTTGAAATCTTTTAAGAAAAGGAAACCTCTTGTTGCTTGAATCGATGTGGTTGAGATAGAAAACATTGTTTTCTTGGAGCAATGTAGTTGAGATCAATCCACGACGATAAGCGAGCTTCGAGATTTGAAAGGATTTTGATTTTGTGTTTAAACCATCATCGTCGCGTGGAGAATTTGACCCTCTGCATAAAGGTTTCGAGAAGAATTCGATTCAATTGTTTCTTAATTGAAGTTAGTTGTGATTATACCACTAATGTGGAAATTAGGTTGTTAATTCTGAATTAGAAGTCTGGTGAATGCATTGTCAAACATGGTCGAAGTTAAAGGCGTTTTGAAGTGGCTTCGGTTTGCTGAAGGATTACCCACTTTGGTATCGCATGGTATTTGGATGCGAAGACGAGTTTCGAAGTGGAGTGCACTCAGTAGAGTATAACACGTCATCTTCCAATCTTTCTTCAATTGCATCCATGCGATAAATTCCGGTTGTAAGGTAATGCGATTGTTGTTCGATCATAGGGCAAAAGATCAAACGGTATTCACATTTGGGATTTATTTGGTTGGTTAACGCAAAGGTATAGCCCAATGTTTACTTATTTGATAAATGTTTACAAATGAGATGCGAATGCGTGGGGTGTGAAGTTAAAGACGTAAATCAAATGCCAAATTTGAAGGCTCTCTTTAACTTTGGTCATGCATTTGGTTTAATATTTGAAAAACATGGTGGATTGAAGAATGCGAACTATTATATAGGTATGGGTGATACTTTGGTTTTAATCAAAAGTCAAGTATTAATTTGATACATATTCATAGAGTGGATTTATGATATGGTTTCAACCATAGTGTTTAAAAATAATGCTTTTGCCTACAAGGTTTGTTGATTTGGTTTACTGCAAACTTAAGGTCGAGAATAGGAAATGTCAAAGTGGATTTTTAGACATAGACCATGAAATGGGGATAATTTCCGGAAATTAGGATTATTCCATATTGAGATTTGTTTGGGCCTTTCAGAGATTGAAACATTATATTTGAAATCACGGGGTATTTGGCGACATTTGCCATCATTTAGACACTTAAATTTTCATGGACTACATTCTGTCGACCGAGAGAGCTCTATCCATTGGTCACTCAACATTTCGTGCTACAATGCCATGGACACCACATTCTTGACCAAGGAAATCTATAGCGGAACAAAGATGGACTAAATATTTTAGCCTCTATAGGTACCATCGGGCTTACTTCTAATCATCATCTGGGGAACTAGGTGCACATCCACTTCGGTGACATCCTCCCAAGCGACATGAACACAAGTGTCGGCCCGATATCTTTCGGGAAATTCTTCACACATAAAACCTCATCACCTTAATCTAACGGATCAATATTAACCGATCTATCCAAATCAAGGCGATTGGTAACTTGACATGATATCAAAAACTTTGAGATATTCACTTGCTTTAAAACACAATCCCAAATCAACAATACATATTCAAGTCTATAATTAAAGAAAACCTATGGGGTTTTGATGTTGATCTTTAGCTAATTATGGTAGGACTATCGAGTTGAATATTTGAGAGAAGATTCCTCATACACTTTCCCTTCCTAATTTTCATGTAATAACATATTATTCAATCATATCATGCTTTCCTTCTTATAGCGATTTTCAGCATAGTTACGCAATCATGACTATGATTCACACTCATGAAGTCTTCACTAAAACTTACGGCTATTAGTCATGGTCTAGTGCATGACGCATGAGGTAGATAACCATAATGATTTCTTATTTTATGCGGGATCCTCTGTCTAGTGATATTAAACATATTTTTATGTGTTGGATAATATTTCTTGGCTTCCATCCTTGTCATCATACTTATTAGCTACTCATATTTATGATGTGCACCTGGTACAGGCAAATAAGCGCAACAAAAACCACAGAAGCATAAAGTTAGCCATATCAGAATCGAAATCTTTTTCAACTTTATACATATTAGATACCCAAAAAGGAGGCATATACTCCTAAACATTTTTACTAGGTAACTTTTATCATAAACTAGACTACTTCACAATGTCTTTCATTCTATCTATGGTTTCGATGTTTCTTTAAAGAGTATAATATACCTTACTACAACTTTTAGTAAACGCAGAACCAATATATATTTAAAATATATCTATGACCTTTAGAATTCATATTAAGACTTTCCCCTTTAGGGAGGATTCATACAAATCCTAGATTTCATACAAAATAGTCAACCAACATTGATTATAGCTCGGAAAGTGTCTATCACTAGAGTTAGTTGCATACTAGATTTCAAATCCAATTATAAAACATATCTTGAATATCTTCTACTAGTATTTAATGTAAATCCTAAGAATTCGGTAAAACACCTCATGATAACTTCCTACTAGGGTTCGATGTAAACCTAAATTTTTCCATTTATAAATTCTCAACATGCATTATATAGATTAGAATGAAAATGCACACTGAAGAAATTTAATCATTACCTGAGATTTTTTTATAGACCACCGGAAAACTTTCAGTCATCATCCTAGATATTTCAAAATTTGACTAAGGTTTGTTTCCAAGCCTTGGATTCTTAGAACCATTAGAAAATAGGTAAACACACGTATCTCGAGAGATCATCATTATAAGCACATCATATGTTTTTCAACATTATACGTGATATATAAATGTTGTCCTAGACTAGGCTATGGATTCGATCGAGAGAACATTTACCTAGGGTTTCCTTCACAGGACTTTCCATAACAAGGATTTCGTGTTGAGCCTAACCAAAACCTTGGGTTTCGGTTCATTGTCAAAGAGAACCCTTATTATATCAAACTTAGAGATTTGGTATTTCGAACAAAATCATTTAACTCAAGCAAGTCTCGAACTTCCATGATTATATCAAAATCCAAAACTCGACAATATCAAAAGCAAAATTATTCATAAATTTCCTTAAAAGAAGTTTGGGGTTTCACACATTATCAACATACCCTTAGGTTAGGGTTTTCTAGAGAACCTCATTAAGGTTCTATTTATATAATCAATAAGAGGTGCTTAATGTGTATCGTTAATCGGGTGATGAATCATCCAAAACGAGAATTCTTTTGGGATTCGGTAGAGCTAGACACTAGCAATAGTTAGTAACATAGGAATGGATATTTCAAAGAAATAGGTAATAAAATTTATGTTTAAATACATACCTTTAATTCTTTGACAAATATTTTGACTTGTGTGGCCTTCTTATTTTATCCTTGAAGCCTTCTCCATGATTTTTGAACATCAATAGATTGATTCCTAGACGAGGAATAGAAGTAGGCAAGCAATTATCATTGTATAATCAAAATATTAAATAAGTATATGAATACAAATTGAGAGAATGAGATACTTATCTTGAGGAGTTTTTGTGAGCCCCTCCCAAACTTGAGGAAAAAACTAAAACTTATAAAATAAAGAAATATTTTTCCATGAAGATGTTAAACCTATACTACATAAAATATAAAAATGAAATATAAGAGATCGAGGCTTAGTAGTGCAAGTACCTTAAATCTTCTTCGGGATTTTCTTTCTTGGGGTATGATGTTTATTCATACATGTTAGCATGATCTCTGTCTCTTTTCTTTCTCTGAGGTTTTCGGGAGCAATCACTCCTCCTGATGGCCCATCTTGTGACAATGATAAAACTAAATTTTGGGTGGTCAACCTTCTTCTTTGGTGCCTTCTGCTGTTGAATCTTTAACTTTATGATGAGAAACATAAGAATTTAAACTTCTTCATTGTTGGTTTCCATGGAGACTCTTGATATTCTTATTGCCTGTTTCCATAAATCCTCGAGAAGTAGAATGTTTTGGTAGTCCAAAATGGTTGTAATCACTAGTTGAAGACGTCCCTATGTGCTTGAAACAATCTCTTGAGATTGGCATAGTCGAGCCGACACTTACCACTCATCAAAAGTGGATTTCACGGAGCCATCATTGGACAAATATTTATAAAAGCAAGCGAAGGTAGGAATTCTAATTATTTTCCTTTATGTTGATGATTTTGTCTTTATACATGTAATATGATGTTAGAATAATGCAAATTTGGCATGAAAGTGGAGTTTGATATCCACGATATTGTCTTCATGAAGTAATTCTTAGGAATTGAACTTCAACGATATCTTAATGGAATTTTTTTGTGTACGTAGGCAAAGTATGCAGCTGACATCCTCAAAGGTCAGAGTATGATCAAGTACAAACCGATTGACACTCAGAATTCTCACAGGAACCAAACTCAATGAAACAGATAAGGACATGTTGACTCTGGGCCAAGCATAAAGTATGGCTAGTAGCGTCTTATATCTCACTACAAGTAAATCTAACATGTTTCGACTCTTTTGTTCCATATTTATGGAATCTCCTATGAACCCATTAGAAGGTTGTAAATAATATTAAGATATATTACATGGGAACTAGACTATGACTTGTTCTACACACATTCGACAAATTACTCACTTTTAAGCTACACGAATAGTGACTATTGAGACGAACTTAGATGATCACAAAAGCATCTAAGTGTTCTTTCCTTGGCAACTAATTTTCAATCTCATAGGCATCAGAATAAACAACCCATTATTCAACATCTATACGGAGAGGAAGATTTTGTAGCGCAACTTCGGAGGCTTATCGAAGAATGTGGGCTGAGAAGGCTATTGAGAAAGATACTTGCAAATGTTGAAAAGACGACTTTGATTTTAAGCAATCGCAACCCTCCATATCTTTATCCAAAATCATATCTTTCATAAAATATGGCTATATTACTTTATGTTTTCATTTTATTCGTGAGCTTTCAATGATGGAATGTCTTGCTTGATTTTTGTGGATCTGAATCAGCTTGTAGATATTTTTACAAAACCATTGGCAAAAATGTGATTGAATGTGAAAAGAACACTTAGCATTATGAAATTTTAAAATAATTGTAAAAGTTGATATTAAGAGGGGGTGTAAAACATTAAACTCACTTGTTGCTAGGTTTCGTAGTGAGTTTTGATTTAGTTGATTAGTTGTAAGTTTTAGTTGGGGACTTTCTCTAGTTATTTATTGTTGTTTGGTTCCTTATCTATTATATAGCTTATTTAATTGTTATTGAAGGATGAAGGATTATTCACTCCATTGTTTTGTTTGAGTTTATTCTTTGTGTATTTTCACTGTCTGATCTGTGAGAGTGAAACCCATCCCACATTATAATTAATTTAAAAATAATAAATCAAATGGTAATTTCCAACCTAGGGTGAAGTCTTATCTGTCCATACCGTATACAACGAAGAATATTCCTTTGGAATAAAATATTGTTATTCATTTTAAAAAAAAAAATTGTCACTCATGTTTAGAAATAGATGGCTTGAACCATAGTCCTTCAAATAAAATATTATTCATTCATTTTTTTTTAAGTGTCATTCATATTTGAAAATAGATATGCCTATAGGCATAAATATAGACGGATCAAAAGTTACTTAAAGAACTCAAGAAGAAATGAAAGAGTCACAAAAATGTTGCTTACTTGTGAAGTGAATAATGAAGAAAAATTGTAGAAGTATCCCCCGAATGAAATATTATCAATTCATTTAAAAAAGAAAAAATGTCACTCACGTTTCAAATAGATATGCCTATAGGCATAGAAACTCAGATGGATCAAAAGTTACTTAAACAACTCAGAGAAGTGAAGAGTGCGAAAAAGAAAATGATGGACTACCTTGGCAGTGAAGAATCACATAAAAAATTGTAAAATGTATTGATTTAAGAAAGAATAAGAGAGTTTTAATAATTTACGAGAAAATAAATTCAACTATAAATCTCTTTCAAATTTTTTAAAAATGAAAACGTAAATAAAAAATTGAATAGCAACGTAAATAAAATATTATATTGTTACACATTTATAGAAATTTTGAAAATATTAAAACTTCTCAATTATAATCCAAAAGTTGATTTAACATATTTAAAAAAATCCGTCTTCTTTATTTTTTGTTAATTGCAATTTTTTTAAAGTTGATTTAAAATATTTAAAAAAATCCGTTTCTTTATTTTTTTGTTAACTACATTTTTAATTTATCATCTTCACCTGGGTCATAACTAATCTTGTTTAATACATCATATCTTTACCATTTGGAAGTTTCAAACGTGTTCAAACCCTTCAAATATCATATGCTCCTCTTTGACATTCCGATGTTCCCCTTTTTATACATTCTGCATTGGATAGTTCCAAACTCCCTAAAATTTTACTCTGGTTTCAAACCTTCACCTAACACTAAAGAAACTTATGAAAGAATGCTCATTTGGGCTGCTGCACGTGGCACAATGTTGTGCAACCAGCTCCTCGATGAATTTCAAGATACCGAAGTTGTGTGGTTTCGTACATGGTTGATATTAGATAACACGAAACGTTGACCACAGCAGTAAAAGAAAGGACGAAAAGAAGCGTTGTGGCAGTGCAGCTTTTGTCTTTTCACTAGCCAAGTAAATTAGATGTGGCAGTGCAGCTTTTGCCATTTTACTAGCCAAGTAAATTAGATGTGGCAATGTAGCTACAATGCGACCAGCTCCTCGATGAACTTCAAGAGACCATAATGCA